>LPNX011038896.1:162176-186613 GCA_001517045.1 Pseudotsuga menziesii
TCATAATCGCCATCGTCATCATCATTGTCATCATTCTCCTCATTATCAACAACATTATCATCATCATCATAACCATCCTTAATATCATAATCATTACCCTCATTTTCATCTTCAACATCTGGGTGTAAAACTGGATGCAAAAGTGGATAAAAACATGGATGCAAAAAATGATGCAAACATGGATGCAACAAAAGTAGGCGCAAAAGTGGGATCATAATGGGGTGCACCAAAAATGGATGCAAAAGGTGATGCAAAAGTGGATGCAAAAAAAGATGCAATCATGGAAGCAAAACATGATGAAAAAAGTGGCGCAAAAGTGGATACAACCATGGATGTAAAATTGGATACAAAATTGGATGTGAAAGTGGATGCAACAAAAGTAGATGCAAAACTAGATGCAAAAGTAGTCGCAACACTCAACACAAAACCCGATGCAAAAGTGGATGCAAAAATGGATGCAATAACTGATGTAAAATTAGATGCAAAAAAATATGCAAACGTAGATGCAAAAGTTGAAGCAAAAGTGGGTGTAAAAGTAAGCGCAAAATTGGGTATGAACTGGGATGCGAAAAAAGTGGATACAAATGTGGATGCAATAGTAGATGCAAAAAAAGACGTAAACATGGATGCAAAATGGGATGCAAAAAGGGAGGAAAACATGGGTGCAAAAGTGGACGAAAAAATGGATGCAAAAGTGGATGCAAAAATGGCTGAAACAAAACGAGATGCAAAACTAGACTCAAAATAGGATGTAAAATTTGATACAAAACTTGGCGCATGAAGGGATGCAAAAAAAGAAGCGGAAGTGGATGCAAAAGTGGATGTAAAAAAGGATGTAAAAGTGGATGAAAACAAGGGCGTAAAAGTTGAGGCAAACATGGGCGTAAAAGGGGATGCAACAAGAGTAGATGTACAAACTAGGCGTAAAATTAGGTGCAAAAATAGGCTCAAAACCTGTCGCAAAACCTGATGCAAAACCTGGCGCATAACTAGGTGCAAAACCCGGTGCAAATTGCGCCGCAATTTGCGCCAGATTTAGAAAAAGGACGCAAAAAACGCCTAAAATAGCACCAACCCGTGAAATTGCGCCATTTTGTCCAAAAAATGAAGAAAAATACACTGAAAGATAGTCTAGACGCAAAAAAGGATGCAAAAAGAGATGCTAAATCCAGTTTTTGTTGTAGTGCTTTTGTAGGAGACAATGATCATTATGCTTTTCCTCAAAAAATTCTTCACCATTTAGAGATGATTGGTCTGAAAACCCTTGATCAGATTAAGAGACCTACTTGGTCTATTTTAAAGAATGGATATTGGTTCAATGCTAAGAGTTAGGACTTACAAGTGATTGGGCACTGACGTGGGATAATTATATAAATGTTTTGAATAATGCTTGGATTAGGCTGAATTATGAAGAGGATAAACTAGTTTGTCCTGAAAACAAAAAGTTAGGGTACATCATTGGCAAATTGGCTTATGATTTCATTGAAAAAAATGGACCAGAGGGGACATTAGGTGGTGGTTTAAAAAGTTGTGGAACTTGAAGGTGCCAAAAAAAATTGAAATGCTTATGGTGGTTATCTCTAAACAACAAGTTTCTAACTTGGGATAATCTTATGAGGAGAGGATGGCAGGGTCCAAGCTATTGTGTAATGTGTAAGCAGGGGAGTGAAAGTGTTTTTCATATATTTATTAATTCCTCTTTTTGTAGAAAATTTTTGGCTTTTGTAAAGGATTTTCTTGGCTTTAGTTATGCTTGGGGTTATGAGAATTTGAAAGATTGCTTTATTGTCTGGTCCAAAGAAGCTGGTACATATACACTTCTTCCAATATTCATCTCATGGGCTATCTATATTTCAAGGAATAGGACTATTTTTCAGGATATCTCTCCCAATATTATGATCTTTGGGCTTAAAAGTACCAACATGTTTACAGAGTATATGGAAATTAATCATTCAAAAAAGTTTAAAAGATCTTTTCTCCAGAGACTTCCTTATATTGTGCTGAAGGTTTCTTTGATGGTGCTTCATCTAAAAATATATGTGGCTTTGGGATGGTCCTTTACCTTAATAAGGATCATTATTTTACATTAAGAATGGGTGGAGGGTTTGGCACCAATACAAAATCTGAATTGTTGAGTCTTTGGGGGCTTTTATAGTTTGCAATTCTGATTGGAATTTCATATATTTGCATTTTTGGATATTCTAAAGTGATTATTGACTGGATAAATGGAAAATCCAATATTCAGGTGTTGCAACTAAAGCAATGGAGTAAGAGAGTTAAACCTCTTAAATCCTTCTTTTATCATCTCTCTTTTAGGAATGCTTCCATATCTTTCAATCTTTTGGTGGATGTTCTTTCTAAAAGGGCCATTACTCTCAATGTTGGCACACAACTGTATCAAGAATTTCTGGAGGAAACTCTGCTCCGTGAGGGAACAATTGATTTGGTATATTTGACTTGAATATGTTATATAGGCCTGAAGAAATGTTTTTAGTATTATGTTGGTTTGATAGAAATCTATGCTGAGATATATAGTTTTGTATGCTTTTTTGATGTAAGGATGAGGATATGATTAAGGATTATTCTCATCATGAAGACTGAAAGGTTGTCTTGATACGTAAAACTTTTTTATTTATTCAATGAATAGAAAGAAAAAGGATTTTTCTTATGAAAAAAACAACATACAATGTATTTCAATAAAATATGAGTAAAACAAATGATCAAGCATACAAATTTAAAAAATTAAAAATTAGAATACTTTAAATATATATTTAAGTTGATCCAAGAAAATTACTTTAATCATAAATAATTTAACAATCTATATGATTGAAATTAATTTAAAACAAATAGTTTACAAACATTAGGAATTCTATAATGTATCTCCAAACTAGACTATTTGATTTAACAAGTGTTGCATGGCATCACAATCCCTGCCGAGGTAGGAATTAGTTACAACTCAGTCTGTTAGTGGATTATTAATCGCTTATTGTTGATCATATTTCTTATGGGTTGATCATACTGCTTAGTGGCTGATTGTATATACTGAATAGGAAAAAAAAGGGTTTTGTTAATCGCTTATTGTTGATCATATTGCTTATGGTGATCATATTGCTTACGGGTGATCATATTACTTATTGGTTGATCATATAGCCTCAATAGGAAAAAAAGGGTCACTGTAAAACCTAGCATTAGACAGTTCAAAGCAACTTGTGGAATACCTATATGAAATAATGATTCTTTATGCTCTCTACTAGATTTCTTTATTTACTAGTCCATAGACTGATTCTAGTTCTTGATTAAGCGTTGTGAGATATGTTAACATGTGCTTCTGCACTGTACATTTTCAACATTATCTCAGAGGTGAAAAATTAGGTAACAATAACATATCTTGGAGAGAGACTGTCTATACTCTATTCTGCTTTGTAATAAGTGTTGTACGAATCGGTCTTGCTTAAAGAAGACTATTCTGACTTAATATGAAATTATCAAGTACTCTCAGGTGTATTATGGTCGTCGCTATGTACTGATTCATCTCATTGATATGTTACATTTGATTTAATTGTTTTTAAAATATGAAAACTCATTGCTATGTTACATTTAATGTATTTGTTATTGAAATATGAAACTCAATAATTCTAAGTATAGTGATCATAATTTTGAGTAGTAATAATAAATGAGTGTGTGGTAATAATAAATGAGAAAAGAATTTATAGATAGAGAATGCATTACACATACAAAGACATTTAGCCAATTCATGGTGGACATTGATAATAAAAAAAATGGGGGAGGTCAACTTGTAGAAAGGTACAAAATAGCTAGAGATTATGATGTAGTTGGTGGTAATAATAAAACATGACGAATAATGAATAAGAACCCTCCTCAATTCAATTAAATTTGATATGCAATTAAATTTGTTTTAATTTTAAAAATATTTATGATGTTATTAATAGCATATTATTAGTAGACTGGATCGACATCTTTGTAGATTTGACATCATTATATATTTGATCTGGAAAATTTCTTATGGAGATTAGGTTCCTTTTTAAAAGTAGTAGGGTAAAGGATATATAATTAATGCAAAATTATATTAAAAATCAATGCAAGTAAATAATCTAAGATCATTCAACACATGATACGAAGGTTTTGGTATTGAAAACCAACGTTGGAGACTATAAAGGTGTCCTTGGACCCACCTATTTGTCGACCCTAAAAGCCATGTTGGGACATAATCTCATATAGTATTAGTGATATTATAATCCTCCTTAAGACATGTGTGCTAGTCTGCAACAAATGTAACTTGATAAGAGAAAGAGAGCATGCCACTTTAGAGACACAGAGAAGAAGTTTCTACCAAATTTGAATACTTCAAATAATAATGACACCTTAATCAATACCTCGTTATGATAAAAATTTTAATTTACTGACTGATCCTTATAGTTTGCAAAAGGTTTTTATGTGTACGTGTAATATAGTATCAATTTGATACGCATGACGAATTGTCCCTCATTCGAGATTCGTTGCCTTAATGTGACTGTTATGAACAATTGAAGTCATAAACAAGTGTTGTTTGCATGCCACTAATAGCACTCTAAATACATACTCTATGTCCATTGTTCAATATTTGTTCGTCCTGTTGAATTCATATGGAGCAAGTTGGGCAAAAGATTATAAAGAGATGATATAATACAAAAATCCATGTCAAATCAAGCTAAAATGTAATGTAGTCAGCGATCATTCTCTCTCAATTGAAGAACAAACCATGACAAGTCAACATTACTTTTTTGAGCCCGTAAATGCATGCAAGCTTATGGTGCATGCATGCAACGTAGTAGAAGTAGTTCAAATTCCAAGTTGTCGTGTATGCAAAGCCGTGTCTATACAATTCTAATCAATATAACTTACCATTGCCAATATCGAGAAGTAGCAGTTGAGGTTGAATTATATCTGTTTGCTTCCATTTATCGAGTGTTTGGCAAAAAAAACAAGATTCCGGCAAGCAATCATTGATTACACAAAGAAACACCTCCGCATCGTGCACGAAAATTTATGCTTGTAAAATTAGTGCTAGCTTTTATATTGGTCTCGCCTTTGATGCAGGATCCAACGAGAAGAAGACATAGGCTATGGTGGTGATTGTTACAAAGACATTTGTTGTTCTTGTGACATAGGTGGTGGCAGTGGCGGTGGCGGTGGTGGTGACAAATAATTGTTGTTTCTGTGACAAAGGAGGTTGTGGTGGCTATGGCATTNCTTCCTCCAAACACAGGTATTGGAGATATCGAAAAATGTAGAAAGATGGAGGCATTCCCAATTCCCACCCCACCACTGCGACAATAATGCTTCAAATTATGGGTCAAACAACTTTCAAAAAAATGTATTTTTATAATTAATAAATAGATAATTTGCTCAGAACTTCGGTTAAAAGGGTGCATTGCAATTAGGTCAACGAAAACTAATACCTGGTTAAGGCATATAAAAAACAATAGTACCTTAGCCTTCGGTAGGGACTAATAACCACATCTAGGTACATAAAACATCATAAAAATGAAAATAATCTATAAGCATTAAATGAAAATGAAAATCCGCATTCAAAGCTCTTACTTTGACCATAAAATGAAGATACACATACACATAAAGTCAAAATCAAAATAATGAATTATTGAAATGGAAATAAATACAACATAGTGGTATTTATTCCTTTGGAGAAAAAACTATCTATGAAAAAACTACTTAGGATATCACAACAATTTGCTACATGAAGTATATAATATCATGTTGGATGAGGTATTAAACTTAAATTCCATTTGAGTGTAACTTGTTTGACCATTTTGAGTATTCAATTTGGCAAACAAGGATATACTTTTAGTCATAGATGTTGCAACCCAAGGGTACAAATTCGATTGAAATATATTTTCTAGACTTGTTTAACTAGAGATATCACAATATAAAACATCAAATTAACTAAATTAAGAAAAAAACATGTTTACAGAGATTAAACCTAGAGATATCACAAGATAAAACATCAAGTTAACTAAATTAAGAAAAAAACATGTTTAAGGAGATTGAACCTAGGTCTTGAGTTACCACATGACCATAACTTACTTGAACATCTTGACTTCAAGAGTTGACAGTGTTGAATGTCTTCGTCATGAAAGGAATACATTATCCCCACTTTATTAATAAAGAATAATAATTTAACAATTCTTTGAAATATGGTAACGAAGTGTGGGATTATTATTTCATCCCCGCTTTATTAATAAAGAATAATAATTTAACAATTCTTTGAAATATGGAAACCAAGTGTAGGATTATTATTTCTTGATGTTTCATGTTTGGTGGCTCATCCCACCAACCATAGATAAGTTCTCACAAAAGGATAGTGAGGCAGCAACATATTGCCTCAACATATTATAAAGGAGTAAACTTTTTACCCGACCATTTGCACTGATCGGACGACCTGGCTCGCCTGAGCCATCACATCATGCATTGCGCGTCGCCCGATTAGTGCAAATGGTCGGGTAGAAAGTTTACTCCTATTATAAATAGATAAATCGTTATACACATTGATAATTTTAGGTCGGTTAAGTTAGGACATTTTTTGTTATTTACAATAATGATAGTGATTATTATTTAGACGATTTATGACACAACTCCAAGTTGTTTTTTTTTTAATCTCTATCCATCATTCCAGTTAAAGTTACTTGAGTGCTTTTCAATTTCATAAATGCTTCCCTGGTCTTTCTAGGCAAACATGATTTCTTGAATTATATGTGTTCCTAAAAAGGATATATTTGTGCAACCATAGATATGCATGAGCCATGTTCTTTAAATCTAATTTTAAAATTCTTTCCTATTTTACCAATTTAAACTTTTCCATAGTCACATGGAATAGAGTGAACACCTTTAGAGAAATTCTAAGCTTGCACATGTGGATATTTCCCTATTCCTTAAATAATTATGCTTGATTGAGATGAAAACTAGAATGATACACCTATTTTTACCTTGCTTCCAAAAAGATAGATTTGCCAGAACCTAAGATACTTTAATCCACGACTTTTCCAAGAGCTAGATGTTGTCATGCTTCTCCCTACCTTATAGGGACAAGGTACTATTGTTGATGCATTCACTAGTATTCATCTTCAAAACATGGAAACCAAGTGTAGGTTATTTATTTCTCAATGTTTCACGCTTGGTAGCTCATCCCATCATCTGAACATAAGTTCTCGTGAAAGGATAATTATGTAGCAACATATTACAAATAGATATATCATTATACCCATTTTATGATAATCCTATATCGACCGAGGTATGCAATTTTTTGTTATCTATAACAATGTGATTTTTTGTTTGATACAATCTATAATGCAGGGTACCAAGTTTTTCTTAATCTCTAGCCATCATCCTTGTTAAAGTTAGCTAATTGCTTCTCAATTTCCACTGCTTCCCCGAATTTTCTTTTAGTGTAATGATCTACTTTAGCAACAACCCATGTTTTTTTCTAGGAAAATATGATGCCAAGAATTATATAAGTGTTATTCCAAAGTGGATTTCCTTGTGTGTCCATATGAGATGTCTACACCATGTTCTTTAAATCTAATCTGGAAACCAAAAAGTGCAACACTGAGAAAATGAGTGATATTTTGCAATAAGTGTGTAGACCCTTATAATAAATACAAAAGTCCTACATGTACATGAAGAAGAGATATGACTAATATACTTGTACAACCAATTAGATACCAAAAAATAAAAACACATAAAGGAAAAGGTAACCCAATAAAACTAGGATCACATAACCCATAAATGAAAAGACAAATTAGTTACAATCTATAAACCTACATTTTAAATTATTCAATTTCCATGTGGACTATAAAATATAAAAGGTATGAAGTCCTATATGACCAATTAATACAATGAAGGTTTAAGCACTACAGAAAAAAGTAATGCATTGCCTGAAACAAATCCTAGATTAAATCTAATATCCATCGCCTTAGTCATTTAAATTGAACATATGCTACATAATTTTTTTATGATGGGTACCTTAACTTTAATGACGAATGATTGCATAGTGGGTGCAAATTTTTGTGCTTGCATGCCCTCCCTTCTTTCCTTTTGGAGGCTTTCCTCCCTCTTATTCTTGTTGAGTTTTATCATATTATCATATTGCCTCCTTTGGGGTTCATCTGCATCGATGAGAACCTTGTTGGTATTCTTCAACATGGATTTGAGATACATGATTACTACTAAATAAATAATAGCTATAAAAATCTAATAGAAAAGAATATTAGAAATCCTTGATAGAAAAAGACAAGCAAAGAATACAAGATAAGGCCTTTAGATCAATGACCAAAACAGAACACAACACTAATAAACCCAAATCTCAATAGCATCAATGGAGAGAAAATATAGAATATATAGCATGAAAAACTTTAAAATCACCGAAACTACTCCCTACCAAGATCACATAGATAGGAAACCTAGAGAAACATCAAATTTGAGTCAATTAAAGTAGAATCAAGAACCATGAATAACAAATCGTTATAGAATCATGAAACTGAGACCAACACCTACTAATAGATACCAACACTAGTCACATATACTCAACATCCTTGGAACCCCATCTTTCTAAATCCTCTACCTGGAAAACCCACTTCAAAAACAAATTTATGAATCAAAATATCTTTTCTCCATTCTAATTTCTTGTTTGATAGTCAAGAAAATAGCTATAATGATATTGTAGTAGTCTTTGGAATATGATCCTTAATTTTAGAAAATAAAACATAGCAATAAATGTAATACCCTTCTTGACCCCTATTTTGTTATAACTGAAATACAAGGATGTAAAAATAACTATGTACTATTTCTTGGTGGGGAGATCAAGGCCAAGGCCTTGCCAATAAACATTTTAAATATTGTTATGATTTTATAAGTAAAACCATGCCATAGTTAAAACATGGTCATGTATGATGTCAATTGAAACGAACATCTTAATATTATGGTAATCTTCACGTAAAGTCATAAATAGTTATGTTGTTAATGGATAAACATACACTTCATATTAATTACCAAAAATATTTTTGTATTGACGATGAGACCTCTAAATAGACACCTTAATATTATAATAGACTTTGTGTAAAGTCGTAAACAGTTATGTTATCCATGGATAAACACACACTCAAGATTAATTACTAGAAGGAGATTAATGACTTTGTTTAAGCAACCTTTTTATTGTTTGGAATGTTGAACTTAGTTATTATATTGTATCCATTATGATCCTAGAAGGGATTAATTATATATTAGAACTATGCCAATTTAATATGTCTCTAAGCAATAGTGTTCCTACTTAAAAGGCTTGGATAAATATTTGATGTCATGAGAGCGCTTGTTTACTATTAGAACATATGTATTCAAGATAAAGATGATTTATGCTTACTTTTAGAAAAGCGTATGCCATTAAAAATTGTAAGCTTGTGTGGATTTAATTAAAATATTTGGAAGTATGTTAGAAAAGCTAGAAAATGTTAGAGGTAGGAAATCTATATCTATAAATTATCTATAAAAGGATGCTAATAACTATTAAGTTGTAAACAAGTGGTTAACTCCTTTAAGGTATATATAAAGTAAATATTGGCTTTTACATGTAGAGGCTTTTCGTTGTACTTGCTATACCATTTATTTTTAGGAATGGTTTTGTTATTGTATTGATAAAGTTAAAACAATTTTTTTTATATGAGATTTATTAGAACATAAAAGAAAAAAATATTTTTTTTTCTTAAATAGTTTTGGTACATTACAAATGGTATTAGAGTAAGGTTATAACATTTTGCGTTTTTATGGTTTACTAGTATGAAACACAAAAAACTTAACGAACTAGTATACTAATATTAGCTACTTACAGTAACCACAATTAGTGGCGTAAGGTTTTATTTGTTTACTCGATTTATTTACAAGCAATTTTTCTTGTCATTAATGCTATGTTTCATTTCTTGTTGCTATCGGATTCATATTATATAAACATTATATTATATTGCAAGCATTAATGCTTGCAATATCAATGAATACATTTATGACAATAGTAAAATGATTTCATTAATCATACAATGATTATTGTAAAGTAATGCATGCTTATGTTCTTATGCAAGTCGAAGCTTGTAATGTGTTATGATGGATGCATAATATTAAGATGAATTTACTTTGAGTGTAAGAGGAAAGGAAAAACACACGACCATGCCTAAGGATGAAGAAAGAACAATACATTTTAGATAATGAAGTTAATAACATCGATGGTAAGATGCCTTGGATAACTCAGGTATGCTAATATTCATTTTTGAAATAGGTAACTATTTAATGTAACATAAAGGTTTTTATCATGATAAAATAATTAATAATACATTGCAACTAGAACATGGAAGACTTGTATATCATAAATTTCTACTGATATGGTTGTAATAGGTTTTAAGTTTAGAAATTCTGATTTTTAAAAGTGATTACAACACTTGAAATTTTTTAGATTGTGTGGACATATTGTATCGAAGATACATTGCATAGATGGTATGATGGTGATGGGTATAATTTATAAAAAAGGATAGTAGGGACAAATTGGCAAGTTGAAAATTTATTGAAATGGTTAACATGTATAATGCAAATTACTGGTATTGAATTTCATATGAAATGTAATGCTTAGAATGTTGCAATTATTATCAAAGCTTGAAGCCAAATAGTCTAGGAAAAGATGCACACAGTAGCGATGTCGTTGGGAAGGTGGGCATGTGATCGTTGGTAGTACCACAATAGTCGAGATGATGGATGGCTAAAATTCATAGTAGATAAATTCACTTCTTTTGAAAAATTATTGATCATGTGACTGGTTATATTTGAAGCAATTGCAGATAATGAATGACCAAGTTGGATAAAGAACAAAGACTTAACAAGGAGAATGTAAAACTAAAGTAATAAATCAATTTTAATTGAATGAAAATAATTCAAAAAGTAAATTATAAAAGAAGCTAATGAATTATAAAATCCCAGTCTAGTTCAGGGGGGAGAGAGAGAAGCATTGCTCTACAATTTTTACCACTAAAATACTATGAATTACCTATGTTTGGTGCAAAAATTCTTGTGTGTGGTACATAGATGCCTGATATTAGTGCACATATGCCTATGTTTGGAGCATAGATGTTTGTGTGTGGTACACATATTCCTTTTCTTGGTGCACACATGCCTTTGCTTGGTGCATTGTTGAGGTACTAGGTGTACAAACTAATCCGTAGCTGGTGTACATAATATCATGTTATTATCCTAGAATTGAACCAAATATTGGCTACTAAATTATAAGATTAACACCCTCACTCTACTAACATAAACTAGAAACTAACTTAATAATAATAATAATGATTAAGTAATACTTGCTATGTTGAAAAACTATGGGGACGCCCCAGTTGTATGCATATCCTAAAGAGAGTTGATATGAGATACATCCGAGAGTTGTAAAACGCTGATGAAGGGTATCATCTTTGTGTTGTATAAGTATATACACTTGAGGAGGCCCACACGTGAACTGGTAGTTCTGTAAGGAGATGACCCTCATGTATGTATGCAAGAACTTCTAAAAGAAGTTAAATATGTTAGCCAACAAATACTTTGGAACATCATTTCCATACAAGAGGTATGCATATGAATATTACTTCAAATGAAATTTTATGTATTGTGACAAGGAATATATGGGCATTTTGCTTATGATTTTAAATTATAAATTACAATGATGAAAAGTAATGCAATAATAAGACTAAGTTATTGAGGTGGAAGGATAAGCCTTACGAGTAAAGATGACCATACGAAGATTGTTGTTGGAAAACAAGGACAAGGATGAGAATGAATTCATCCCATGATAATTTCAAAAGAAAATTAATTATACTACCTTACTCTTTGATTTTAAATAATCATGTTTTTTTATATGTTTATGTTGAGGTTCTAGAAAAACATCGTATTGTTTTCAGTAAAGTGCAGATGATTGAAGGAAAATAAATGTTGGGGATGTGTTATATATTATTTGCATGTGTATGTGGGCAGTTTTTCCTGTTAGTGACACACCTAAGAATCTCACTAGTAAAGGGTTTTTGGTTGTTTTGGGAATTTTCTAAAAATATGTAATTTAATCCCGGTTAAGGGATTGGAGTCTATTTTCTATTCATGGTCAACAAATTAGGGCATTGGATGTTGCAGAATACCTATATTTTGTATTGTGAGGGATTCATAATGATAATGAGAAAATAGGAGGTGTGGCTCCAAGGTTTGTTGGTTTTCCCAGTTAAGGGTTTCTGGGTAAATCTATGTGTTTTATGTGTGAATGTTATGGTGAATTTTGTTTTGCTTAAAAGAATCTCCATGCTTTGCTTCTCTAAACAGCTTTAAAACTTGCATGTGGTATCAGAGCTCAATTATTGACATCAAAGGGACACCTTTGTTGTTGAGGGTTCGACGCGGTTGATAGATCTTGGATTTGCGATAAACTTGGGGTCACTGGGAGCGTTGCAATGTTGATTTGTTCATTGAAAGAGAATGACAAATAGTTCGAGAATTGAGATCGAGAAATTTAACCACCATAATTTTGGGCTATTGAAGCTCAAAATGGAGGATTTTCTTGTAGGTTAGGAATAGTGGATTGTTGTGGATCTGGGTACACAACCCACTGGAATGTTCAAGGAAGATTGAGAGAAATTAGAAAGAAGGGTGAGGAGTACAATCCAACTGTGCTTATAAGAATCTGTATTGTTGAATGTATTTGGAGAAGATAGTGTGGTAAGGCTCTTGATGAAGCTAGGGAGTCTGTATCAATCAAAATCCCTTCTAAACAAATTGTTTATGCAAAAGAAACTATTTCATCTTAGAATGGATGAAAATGACTTAATGATAGAGCATCTAAATGTCTACAATACTATCGTAAGTCAGATAACCTTTGTTGGAATTAAAATGGTTGAAGAAGATAAAGTATTACATTATTGTGTTTTTTGCCGGATACCTAGGACAACCTAATTATTGCAATAGGTAGTGCTAGTCAAGTGACCTTAAAAGTTGATGAAATACTATCATCCCTGCTATTAGAAGAGATGAGGAAGGAAACCATGGATACCCATAGCATGGATTCCTTGTCTATAAGAGGTCGTCCCTAGGAGAAAAACAAAAATAAGGGATTTGGGGGGAGATCTAAATCTAAGAGTAGATCTAAATCCCCAGGAAAAGGTATAAGGAAGGGCTAGAAATTTGGTAAAACTGGGCACTATAAAAAAGGCTTGCAGATCTAAGAATGTTGAGAAATCAAAGGGATCTTAGGATACCCCTTCCATAGAGGTGAATACCTCCTTACAAGAGGAAGGGTATGTGTACCTAGATTCCACGGGTAATAATTTAAAACATGATATATGGTTGATTGAATCAGGTGCATCATGTCATATGACCCTTCATAGGGAGTGGGTATGTGAATATGAAAAGTAAAATGAAGGAGATGTGTACTTGGGAGATGATTCACCATCCAAAATCGTTGGATGTGGTAGATTCAATTTGAAACTCAATGATGGAAGTATTAGAACTCTATCTAGAGCACTACACATTCCAAATCTAGAGAGAAACTTGATATCTATTGGAAATATGGATGCTGCAGGTGTAAATACTATATGTGGAGATGGTGGTTACAAAATGGTTTGAGGTTCAATGGTATTGATGAGGGGAGTTTGGTATGGAACTTTGTACAAGGTAAAGGTAATCAGTGCCAAGATAGGACAAGAATTATGGGCATAGGAAATAGAGATAACATGTTACTTGGTAAATCAATCACCCACATCAACATTGGTTGAAAATATCCACAAGAGGTATGGATTGGTAAGAAACCCTCTATTAAACATTTGAAAGTTTTTTGTTGTGATACTTATGTACATGTTCCAAAGGAGAAAAGGAGCAAGTTGGATAGAAAAGTTGAAAAATGTATCTTTATTGGCTATAAAGACAACATGAAAGGTTATAATCTTTGGAATCCTATAACTAAGAAGATTGTTTACAATCAAGATGTTGTGTTTAGAGAGGTCAAAGAAGTCTCCATAAAGGAAGTGACCCCAATGGAAAAGGAACCAGAGAAAATAGAGTTTGAGTTAGAAGGTGAATAATTTGGCTCAATAGAAGAAACTGAATAAGAAGAAGAAGAACCTCATACCCCAGTTTTAAGGAGATCATCACGAGAAAGAAGGCAATCAGAAAGGTATTCCCCTCCTATTTTCTTCTCTCATTTTTCTTTGCCTATTATTGATGATGACCATAGAAATGTGAGGGAACCTATTGATTCAAAGGATAATGATGTTTGGAAGAATTCCATGGTTGAAGAAATGGATGCCTTGGACAAAAAAAAAGCTTGGGATCTAGTTGAGTTACCGGCTAGAAGAAAAATCCATTGGCAACAAATGGTTGTTAAAAAGAAGTTAAATGCAGAAGGTAAAGTGGAGAAGTACAAATCCATATTGGTAGCAAAGGGATATTCTCAGGTAGAGGGGATTGATTTTGGTAAAATATTTTTCCAATTTCAAAATTAACTTCTATTAGATTTCTTCTTGCTATTGTTGCTGCTTTTGATCTTGAAGTAGAGTAGATGGATGTGAAGACAACGTTCTTACATGGAGACCTTAAAGAAGAAATATACATGAAGAAACCATAAGGGTTCATAGTAAAGGGAAAGAAAGAACTAGTATGTAAACTAAAGAAGTCCCTTTACGGTCTAAAGCAATCTCCAAGGATGTGGTATCAAAACTTTGATAGAAACGTACTTGGATTGGGTTTGTGAGGAGCAAGGTTGATAACTGTTTATACTCAAAACATATTGGTAATCACTTCACTAACATAGTATTGTATGTTGATGACATTTTGTTGGTTAAAAAACAAGAAAGATGTTATAAAGGAGGTGAAGTATTAGGTTTCTTCCAAATTTGATGTGAAGCATCTCGGTGCTGCAAACTTAATTATGAGAATGGAGCTAAGAAGAGATCATGCAAATAGGGAGATATGGTTAAATCAAAGAAAATATGTTGAGACAGTACTATAGAGCTTTAACATTCAGGAAAGTAAGCTGGTCAAGGATCCTATTTTTGTAGGTGTAATGTTATGTGTAGAGCAATGCCCCAAGACATAGGAAGAGGAAGTGTCATGAGTTCCATATGCTAGTGAAATTGGAAGTTTGATGTATGCATTGGTCTGTACTATACCAGAAATTGCTCATGCAGTGGGAGTTTTGAGCAGATATATGTCAAAACCAGGGAAATATCATTGGACAGTTGTAAAGAGGATCTTCATATATTTGTGTGGTACCACATATTATGCAATCTTCTAGAAGTTGAATACATGGAAACCACAGATTCCAACAAAGAAGCAGTATGGTTACATAGACTGTGTTTAAGTGTTGGGTTCATACAAAAAGATATAAGGTTATATTGTGACAACTAAAGTGCAGTATTCCTAGAAAATAACCCTGCTTATCATGTTAAGACAAAGCATATTGATGTGAAATATCACTTTTTGAGAGACATGGTTGAAGACAAGAAGGTGTTGCTAGAGAAGGTTGACACCTTGAAGAATGTTGTAGACTCATTAAAAAAGTATGTCAATATAGAGAAATTCTCTTGGTGTAGAGAATATATGGGAATTATTCCCTGAACTTGTGACCCTATGAGTACATGACTAAATGTTATGCAAAGAAAAAAATAAGAGGGAGAATGTTGGGTATGTGTTATATTATTTTCATGTGTGTGTAGGCGGGGGGGGGGGTGCTTATCAGTGACACGTCTAATGATCCCTCCATGGAAACAACCAGTAGGACGTTTCCATTCGAAAATGGCCATTATCCTCCATTTTCGATGTGAGCGCAATGAGTGCTAAAATGTTTGGGTTGTTTTTGGGAATTTTCTAAAAATGTGTAATTTAATCCTAGTTAAGGGATTGAAGTCTATTTTCTAATCCATTTTTACATATTAGGGTATTGGGTGTTGCAGAATACATATATTTAGTATTGTGATGGATTTATAATGATAATGAGAAAATAGGAGGTGTGGCTCCAAGTTTTGTTGGTTTTCTTGGTTAAGGGTTTCCAGGGTAAATATCTGTGTTTTATGTGTGAATGATGTGGTGTAATCTTTGTTTTGCTTAAAAGGATATGTATGCTTTGCTTCTCTGCATAGGTTCAAAACTTACAAGAACCTTGAATACATCCAATAGAGATCTTGAAGGTGTAGATGGTTTAGGAAGCTAGCAAGGATGACTAGAATTATCAAAGAATTGACATGTTGTAAAAGCACATGGAAGTTGAAAATATTGTTAAAAAGGAAAAGAACACCAAGGACAATGTTTTTCCTAAGAGGTGGGGATGTAATACCCCTCTTGATCCCTATCTGGTTGTAACTAAATTATAAATATGTAAGAATAGCTATGCACCAGTTTCTAGGAAGGAGCTCAAGGACAAGGCCCCGCCAATGCACATTGTAAGTGTTGTTATGGTTTCATAAGTAGAACCGTGTAGTAGTTAAAGCATGGTGATGTGTGATGTGAATTGAGATGGACATATTAATATTATGTGTTAGAAAAATAGGATCACAGAAAAATAGCATAAAACAAGATGCAAAAATAAAACACATAAGCACAATACAAGAGGGACACCAATATACATGGTTCACCTATTATGGGCTACATCCACACATCAATTTCCATTCCTTTCTATTATATCGTCCAACAAAATGAAGGGATACAACCTACAACACATTCATTGCAGTTTCCTCTTCACTCTCTCACAACCTCATATTTTACAATACTACAAAACCGTAATACAATTCTTCATACAAAAGAGGGTTTCCTTCTAGGGATAAAATCCCTAACATAACTTATGCCATCATATATAAGATCTAGTGAACAGTTCAGACTGACTACAAAATTAAAAAAAATTACAAGGACATACAAATTTATTTTGGGGGCTCCTCCCTTGAGCCCCCTTTCTTGGGGTTACTACTCCCAAACCCTTGCTGGGGTCCGGTGGCCTTAGGTCCCCCAACCAGGGGGGGTGGTCCCGCAAGGACCCCAATGGAAGGGAAAATTCCTCATGCAACCCCCCTTTGGAGGTATGTACAGTCCATCTGCAAAGCATATAAAACTAGGGTACAAACATGGCTAAACAACAAGATCTATGATAATCAGGCTCCACAACCAACATTATGGTAGTCTTTGTGTAATGTCATAAATAATCATGTTATCTATGGATAAACATACACTCAAGATTAATTACTAGAATTACTTTTGTATTAAGGATGAGACCTCTAAATGGACACCTTAATATTACGGTAGTCTTCGTAAAAAGTCATAAATAGTTATGTTATCAAATGGATAAACATATACTCAAAATTAATCACTAGAAGGATATTAATGACTTTGTTTAATCAACGTTTTTATGGTTTAAAACATTGAACTTATTTATTATATTGTATCCATTATGAGCTTTGAAGGGATTAATTATATATTAGAACTATGCCAATTAAATATGTCTCTCGTCAATAAAGACTTAGATATTTGATGTAATGAGAGTGTTTGTTTAATATTAGAACATGCATATTCAAGATAAAGAGGTTTGATGTATGCCTACTTTTAGAAAAACATATGGCATTAAAAATTGTAAGCTTGCGTGGAATTAGTTAAAATATTTGGAAGTATGTTAGAAAAGCTAACTCCTACATTTTTAATAAAATGTTGGGATTAGGTGGGAAATCTATTTCTCTAAATTATGTATTGGGATTAGGTAGGAAATCTATTTCTCTAAATTATGTATAAAAGAATGCCAATAACTATTAACTTGTAAAGAAGCGGTTAACTCATTTAAGGTATATATAAAGTAAACAAATATTGTAGAGGATTTTTATTGTACTTGCCATACAATTAATTTTTAGGAATATATTTTCTATTGAATTGATAAAGCTAAAACAATTTCTTTTACATGATATTTATCATAACAGAAAGGACAAAATTTTATACTCATTTATGGAATAGTTTATTAAGGGTTTTGGGTACATTACAATAAATAAGTGTATAAATAATACAAGCATTACATGGTGGCAATTTCCCTGTAGAAGCATAAGATGATGTTTCGGTTTTTTCAAACTTTAGTGCAATGGGAGCAATGGTTGCAAGAAGCAACAAAGAGCACTAGAGCAATAGAGAGTTAATTGCGAAAAGTATCAAAGAGCACTAGAGCAAGAGAGAGTTAATTGCGAAAAGTATTTGATAGATAACATGGATTAAATACTAAAATTTTTGTGTATGTGTTTTTTTGCATTATTGCTTAACATAGGTACAAGCTCATATATTGTTTAACATATTCCAAATTTAGTGCAAGTGTTTTTTACTGTATTCCATATTTTGTGCACGTGTTTTTTTTGGAAAATTAAGTGAATCTATGGAAACACATGTTTTCTATTTCTAGAAGAAAGAAAATAATTATATATATCTTGATGTTAGGACTATTGCCTTTAAAAAATTTAGACAAGTTTATAGCTATCAATTTTGCTACTTGATGTAGCATCAACAAATGTACTTGCAATTGTAGGTATAGTAGAGAGAGTATTAAAATCAGTGATTTTTGTGTGAGACAAACATGCAATAGATTGCATGTGCAAATACTTGATAAGATGATATGAAGCTTTACCAAGAAATCAATTCTTAGTTCCGTTTACAATGATGCAAGCACCATTGGATCTTGTTGTTCCATGCATAAGTGAAAGTGATTAACCACATCCTCTCTCAATATCCAATACCATGTATAAAGGTGCCACTATAAAAATGCCAACAACATAGGCAGTAGCTGTTATGTAAAATCTAACAACAACCAAATCCCTTGAAACAATAGAGAATCTATATGTGACTTTGTATCATGGTCATGGGAAATAATAAAATCCGAGCTCTTTAGTATAATAAATCAATATGTAATTAAGATAACAACATAATCCAGACATTGACATTCATATGCTATATGATAATTTGTTATCAAGAATGGCCATCCATCAAGCTTGTGAACAGGTCTATATGTCTCACAACTTTATGCATAGGAGGAAAAGGTTTATCAATGGGAAAAGACACCATAGGAAAGATCAATATCCAATACCATGTATACATGTGTCACTATAAAAATGTCAACTAGTCAATGTAAATTTCCATAGGGCATTAAAAAATGCATGCAACCAATGTAAATTCCCATATGCAGGAAGCCACACACACATACCGCTATAAAAATGTCTGCCATCCAATGTAAATTCTCGTAGGAAAAAAAAGAATGCACACAAGGCCTCCAAGAACAATGCAATGAATATGCATGCCCAAATTGCTATCAACACTAGGCACTTTTAGAAATCCAAAGAAGGTGGAATCTAAAAAGCATATGGATTCGGTACTCTTTCTTTCAATAGATGTTGAGTATGGGTTGTTGATGTATTTGTAACTTCGAAGGGTGTTCTGATGTATATTATTATTGTATGTTGTTGTACCCCCATCGAAGATGTGTTTTCCTCCTTTTTGGGATGTCATTATTATGTATAGACCTTGAGGTACAACCTCCGTTGTAAATAAGGGAAATAGTCCCCAATGTATCATCATGTAATATATTTTTGGTGTCTCTCTAAGAGAAGTTGACCCTGTTAGGGTAAGAGATCGTTCCCAGTCATGCAATAGGTTAGTGACTTGAAAGGTATAAATAGGGAGCCACCCTCCCTCATTTATACACACCACACACTCACTTAAGCTCGCATGAGAGAGAGAGAGAGACAAGGAGGAGAGATAGATAGCTGTTGAAGACTTCTTATTACTGGGTTTGTTCATCTTATGAAACAGTCTTTGTAACTGCATTATTCTGAGGAAGTTTGCGGTGTTTTCTCTTTTATGGTTTCCCCGGTGTAAAATCTTTGTCTCTTGTGTATCTGTTCTATTTTATGAACATTGTTGTACTTGTTCTTCTTTCAGATAAAGACCCTAACTAAGCTAATAAGATCTAGAAAAACTAACATGGCATCAGAGCCTCTCTGAAAGAAGGCACCGTACAGTAGTGGAAACTAGGGCTTCTTAGTTCAAGGTATTCTCTCCATAGATAACCAATAAAAGAGGGCTAGGATAACTCACCTCAGTAGGGTGCATCTTTTGGTGGAAGCAGTTTCAATTTTGACCCTACCACTAGTGCCAAAAGAAACTAGGGCATCATGTTTTAGAGGCCTACCAACTCAGTTTCCAGAAAAGGACCCTGCTAAGCAACTCACCTCAAGAAGGCACATCTTTCTGTCCAAACATAATTCCTAAACTCCTAGTTTGGAAAATTAGGGTTTCTTTAACAAACCCTAGGTCATCCATCTCCAAAACTAGGTAGGACACCTCAAATCGGAAAGATCTAAATCTTTTCTATTTCCATTTGAGGTTCTCATTTGAAAAGATGATTCACCATACTCAACTTGAGGACAAGCTTGGAGGGGTTGATGACTTTCGAGCATGGAAGTACAAAATCTCCCTGATCCTTGAAGATAATGATTTGGATCCATACATCAATGGAGAATTTCTAGATCCAGAGGGAGATGATGCTAAGGCTACTCATAAGAATAAATTGGTTAAAGCCAAGAGAATCATTGCATATTCAATCAGGGATCACCTCATCCCCCATGTGTCATCATTCAAGAAACCGAAAGAAGTATTTGATTCTTTGACAAAGATGTTCAAAGGGGAGAAAATCAACCAAAATATGACTTTGAGGAACCAATTGAAGAATGTGAAGACACATAACTCAGAGACTATACAATCCTACTTCACAAGGGTTGCTCAAATAAAGGAACCACTTGAAGCAGTTGAAGAGAATGTTGAACAAGGAGAAATTGTGATGACTACCTTAAATGGTCTCCCTAGATCATGTAACTCATTCATTCAAGGAATATGTGCAAGAAGGAAGTTTATTTCTTTCATTTGAATCCGAGAAGAATGCACACAAGAAGAAGCTCAACTCATAACAAGAGAAGAGAAGATGGGAGCAACTGAAGATCAAGCTCTCACAGTTCACACCAGGAAGAACTACAAGAAGGAGAACAAGGAGAACCATAATCACAAAAACAATAAGGATAAGAAACAAAATAAGATCAAGAGAGATCCTTCCAATGTTCAATGCTACAATTGTCATGAAAAGTGGCACTTTGCAAGAGACTGTCCCATCTGGAAAAAGAGACACCATGCTCATGTTTTTGAAGATGATGAACCAACAAAAAAAAGATTTATAAGAGATAAGGATGATTCAGATGAAGAGTATATGCTAACCTCAACACTTACGGGAACTATCTCACATGAAGAGCAATGATTGGCTTGTGGATAGTTGGGAATCTAAACACATGACAGGATACAAAGAATCATTCGTCAATATGTTTGAGCATGAGTCACCTCACAAGGTGAAACTTGGGGATGATTATCAATACTTCATAAAAGGGAGTGGAGAGGCTTCATACAAGATAGACTCCGGGAAATCCTTAAAGACGAAGGATGTGCTATATGTTCCAGGATTGAATAAGAATCTTCTCTCCATCTTTGCACTAGATGCAAAGGGAATGAGAGTTTCATTTGTCGATGGCCAAGTTCTGATGTGGCCTAAAGACAATTGATGATGCAACAATGATTGGAGAAGAAGAAAAAGGCTTGTACAAGCTAAAGGGAAATTCTAAACAAGCATTGGTTCATGAGTCAATAGAACCATGTGAACTGTGGCACCGAAGGCTTGCACATGTGCACTACAAATCACTACTGATGGCAAGCAAAGCAGTCTCCAGACTTCCTAATATCTAGGCAAATCATGAAGGAATTTGCAAAGGATGTGCACAAGTAAATAATGCAAATAAGATATTTCCCAGCAGTGAAAGAAAGGCTAAAGGAATACTGGAGATAGTACACTCGGATATATGCACACCCATGTCTTCTAGCTCATTAAGCAGGTATGTGTACTATGTTTCCTTTATAGATGATTTGTCACGTAAGACTTGGATATATTTCTTGAAATGGAAAAATGAAGTATTCAATAAGTTCAAGGAATATAAATCCTTGGTCGAGAACCAAACTGAAAGGAAGATAAAGACTCTGCATTTAGATAATGGCGGAGAATTCACCTGTGAAGGTTTCAAGGAACTCTGCAGAGAGTCTAGGATTAAGAGGGAGTTGAGAACTACATATAATCCTCAGCAGAATGGGGTTGCATAACAAAATAATTGAACCATAATGGAAGCAACGAAATTAATGATACATGACTAGGATATTCCTATGCACCTTTGGGAGGAAGCAACAAGGACAACTATGTATGTACAGAACCGTAATCCTCATCGAGTACTTGACAACAAAACTCTAGAAGAAGCTTTCTTAGGAAAGAAATGAGAAGCCAACCATCTTAGAATAGTTGGTTTCCTGGTGTGCATACATATCCAAAAGGAGAATAGGACCAAGATCGATCCTTCTAGGAGGAAGGGTATATTTGTAGGATATGATTGATACATCAAAGGCCTACTGGATATACCTCCCAGGATTTAAGAAGATTGACATTAGCGGAGATGTAACCTTTGATGAAGATTCTGCATACTTCAAATCCAGGAGACTACAAATTCAAGAGGTTAAGGAACCCAAAGAAATAAGAGTCTGAGGCATGGAAATTGGAGAAGCAATTCCATAATACCATGAAGATCATTACATGGCAGAACCATAAGAGCTGGTAGAGACACTTCTAAAGAAGGACTCCCATAAGAGGAAAACAACATGGGAACGAGAGCTCATACAAGAAGTAGAAAGGTATGTCTCTCTAGAAGAAATGAATAGATAAAGGAAAAGGCCAAATACTTACAAAAACTATGTGGTCTTGTTGTGTGACATCATTGATAAGGAACCTTCCACCTATGAAGAGGCTGCAGAAAAGAAAGAATGGAAGGATGCCATAATCGAGGAGGATCAATCAATCAGGAAAAATGATGTCAGGGAGATAGTTCTGAGACCAAAAAAGAAGTTTGTCGTGACTTCAAAGTGGATCTACAAGATCAAGAATGTTGCAAATGGAAGCATCGAGAAATAGAAGGAAAGATTTGTAGCATGAGCCTTCTCACAGAAAGAAAGCATAGACCACGAGGAGAAATTTGCACTCATGGAGAGGTACACTTACATTAGGTCCATACTTGCATTGGATGCAGTTATGAAATGGAAGATACACCAGATGGCTATCAATACAACATTCTTGAATGGTGTAGCTGAGGAGGAAGTGTACGTGGAACAACCATTGGGATTTGAGACACATGACAGGAAAAATCATGTGTGCAAATTGAAGAAGGCCTTGTATGGATTCAAACATGCACCGAGGACATGGTATGACAGGATGGATAGCTTCCTGATGAGCCTAGGATTTACCAATAGTAAAGAGGATTCCAACATTTACTTCAAGGTTGAAGGAGAAAAACCGGTGATGTCGATGACCTATTTCTGATGAGCGAGGATGAACTCATTAAAGATGCAAGGAGGAGACTTGCTACATATGTCGAGATGAAATACCTAGGGATTATCCACTACTTCTTAGGAATGGAGGTGTGGCAGCAAATGGGATTTTCCTTAGTTAAGTATTTAATTATATAGTGGATATTTTGAATAGATTCAGAATGTTGGACTGCAAGGTGATAACCACACCTATGTCATCAAATTTGAATCTTTTGTGTGATGCTTCATTAGAGTCGGTTGATTCCATGATGTATTGTCAGATGATTGGATCATTGATGTATATGACGAATACGAGACCATACATATGCTTTGTTGTGAACACCTTGAACTAGTTTTGGATGTGTTCAAGACATGTTCACCTGATAGATTTAGAGCATGTATTGAGGTACCTAAAGGGTATAATGGATTATGGGGTCATGTATGATGTGAATCAGAAGATTAACCTACATATTTATGTTGATTCATATTAGGAAGGTAGTGCCACTAATAGGAAGAGCACTTCGGGTTGATGCTTTAGTTTGGGATCTAGCATGATCTCTTGGTTTAGCAGGAAGAAATCTTGCATGGCATTGAGTACAGCCGAGGTAGAGTATGTTGTCGCTTGATCGACTAGTTGCGAGGTGGTGTGGCTACAAAAGTTACTGTCTGATTTGTTTGATCTCCAGTTAGATGTGACTCGTATATTCTCCAACAATTAGACTTGCATGAAGCTATTGGAGAACCATGTTTTCCATGACAAGTCGAAGCACATATAGATCAAGTTCCACTATAATAGGGATATGGGGCAGAGAGGAGCAGTGTTAACACCCAAAAATGGTTAACTACCTCATCTACCCCATTACATGGCTCATTTGTCCACTTTCCTACCATATCTCCATCAAAAACCCATAAAACCA
>LPNX011038916.1:0-89494 GCA_001517045.1 Pseudotsuga menziesii
GATCGAACTGTATGCATGATTGTAAGATTTACAAATATCAGGGTGTAATTCTTCTTGTATACAAAGCATGCGCATCTATGGAGCATAGAGTAAATGACTCATTAGATGTTTTGAGCGTATCAAAAGCAAATCTTGTTTAAATGAAATATTATGGTCGTATTAGTGCAAATGCAAGTTGATTTATAGAAATCTAGGGATATATTATAATATTTGTAGAGAAATCCTTATTTTGTTGCGCAGAAGTTGTGGAAAGGAGATAATACAGAAAATTGGTTTCTTATTGTATAGAGGATTGAATTTGTGCACAGAGCAATTGTATAATCCAGTCGTTGATAGAAATTGAAATCATTTTTTTTTGCTTGAATCAGGTCTTGTAATCCTATTTATAGAGTGACAAATTAAAGGAGGCAATTCCTTGAGTTTTGATAAGAAATTGCAGGCAGGAATCAGTTTACTGATGCGCAGAGGTTATGAAAGGTTTTACACAGTCAATTGACGGTTTTTGAGAGCCATTGGAAATATCAACGGATGCTGAGCGTTTTGAAGGAAGTTCGACATCATAAATTGATTGGGTATCTCAATTAAATGACCCATATACCAAAGCCAATTTCTACCCAATCTGCAAGTATTTTTTTTTAAAAAAAATCCACGTCCGTCGCTTAAGCGACGGTTCTATCTGTCTCTTTTGCGACGGTTAATTCCCATTTCCGTCGCTTATGCGACGGTCCTACATGTCTCTTTTTCGACGGCTAATCTCCATTTCCGTCGCTTATGCGACGTTTCTACATGTCTCTTTTCCGACGGTTCTACAAGATCTTCTACAAAAGAGCGACGGTTCTCCCTGTCGCCTTTCCGACGCTTCATTGTTATAGACGTCGTTTAAGCGACGGTTATTGATGTCGCTTATCCGACGCTTTAAATTTAACAGACGGTTACTTCGGTGTCGCTTAACCGACGGTTATTTAGGTGTCGGATAACCGATGACAAGTTTCCGACGCTTAGAAAAAAATCATAGTGTCGTACATGCGACAGGGAAGTGTTGAAAATCCGACAATACGGCCGTCGGATTTTTGGGCAAAATGTAGTAGTGAAAAAATGGCGGTTTACGGCGGCCGAAAACGACAGCCGAAAGGACAAAACGGAAAATAAAATAAATAAAAAAGCCAGCGAAGTCGCCAAAACTGTTGCTATGGTTTTACACCTAGCTTGTGCGAATGAGCACCTACTAAGGACAATGGATTCCTTAGTAGCAATTCAATGATGTATGTATTAAAAGCTATAACAGAATTAAAAAGTAAATTTAAACATTTTCGTAAAGCAAAACAATGGAAAGTAAATAATGAATTTTATTAATCTGACCTTCAATGGAAGGTTGGTGAAGCCCTTTGCGGTGATCCGAGTCGGTGGCTCCGAGCTTCAAGCTGCTTCTTCTCTTTCTCCAATGGTGGAAATGGGCCAAAAGGGGCTCTCAATGGTGAAAGTAGTTCAATGGTGAGCTAGGGTTTCACGAGCAATTTTGGCAGAGGCAGGATACTTGTGATTGTGGATATTGAATAAGGGGTCTCCATCACTTATTTATAGTTGGAAACCATGCAGTTTTAGGGTTAGGGTTTCTTCCTCATTTTCCTCATTATTTTATATTTTTTATTCCTTTTTGGAGATTTTTGCTTTTTTGAAGGAATTTTGGATATTTTTAGAGGAAAAGAGGGTTTTATGGCCTTTTGGAGGCATTTTGCATGGTTTTATGGGTTTTTGATGGAAATATGGTGGGAAAATGGACAAATGAGCCATGTAATGGGGTAGATGAGGTAGTGAACCCTTTTTGGGTGTTAACAGAGACCACAAAAAGATACATATAGAATATTCTTCGAAGTTACAATATTTCAACACTCCCCCTTAATGAGAAGGGTATTCTACAACAACATCAACAACAACAATAATAGGAGAGAGAGAGATATGACATCATCAACATCATCAGGGTAACACATCTATAAATCATTGGAAGATTTTCAACATTTTGTAGTCTTCATCTTCAATCTTCAGTCTTCAGCAACATCAACACTTTGACCGCTTCGATCAGCAACAATTTTTGACCGCTTTGATCAGCAACATCTTTGACCGCTTTGATCAGCAACATCTTTGACCTTTCGATCAGTAGCGACATATTCAACACTTTGACCTTTCAATCAGCAACATCATCTTCAACACTTTGAACTTTCGATCAGCAACATCATCTTCAGCACTTTGACCTTTCGATCAGCAACATCATCTTCATCACTTTGACCTTTCGATCAGCAACATCATCTTCAACACTTTGACTTTTCAATCAACAACATCATCATCATCTTACTCTAATATTTCGAACAGCAACATCATCATCATCATACTTTGATCTTTCGAATAGCAACATCATCATCATCATACTTTGATCTTTCGATCAGTACATTGTCATCATCAGCAACAACCTGCAATCCACAACATGAAGATGAGAGTCTTCGGATCAATTTTGGACCTAAGTCCAGGGATTATACAATCCTACCACTTTCACGAGGACCGAAATATCTGGATACATTTTGAACTGAGGTTCAAGGATGATGCAATCCCACCACATTCACGGGGGCCAAGACCTCCGGATACATTTTGAACCGAGGTTCAGGGATGATGCAATCCACCACTTTCATGGGGGCCGAGACCTCTGGATACATTTTGAACTGAATTTCAGGGATGATGCAATCCGCCACTTTCACGGGGGCTGAGACGTCCGGATACATTTTGAAATGAAGTTCAGGGATGATGCAATCCCACCACATTCACAGGGGCCGAGACCTCTGGATACATTTTGAACCGAAGTTCAGGGATGATGCAATCCACCACATTCACGGGGGCCCATACTTCCAGATACATTTTGAACTGAAGTTCAGGGATGATGCAATCCCACTACATTCTCGAGGACCGAAGTCACCGGATCTATTCTGGACGGATGTCCCAGGATGAAACAATCCCTCTTCATTCTCGAGGACTGAGGTCACCGGATCACTTTAGGGAAATTTCCCAGGGATGATACAATCCCTCTTCATTCTCGAGGACCGAGGTCTCCGGATCACTTTAGGGAAAGTGCCCAGGGATGATACAATCCCACTGCAACATCACTACTCCCCCTTTCGAGGAAGGTCTTTCTGAACAACACCAAGCTTGTCTCAAAAGTGTTCAAACTTTACTTGAGATAGAGGCTTTGTCAGCACATCAACAACCAAACCATCATCATCTACATCTTCAATATGTGAATACTGAACTAACACCATATGTATCTCCAGTATGTGAATACTGAAAGCATCATCATCTATATCTTCAGTATAGAAATACTGAAAGCATCATCATCTCTATATTCAATATAGAAATACGGAATCACCATCATCTACATCTACAGTATGTAAATATTGAAACATCATCTATATCTTCAATATGGGAATATTGAAACATCATCATCTGCATCTTATCTTGTATGTGGAAATAACAGATTTTCATGTGTTACAACGAAACACAGGGTTCTCTGTCATCACAAATATGGTTATCACATAGAATCATTGTAGTATCCATCTTCAGATCAAAGAGACCTGATATCAGCTTCCGAAGCCATATGGCTTCACAACTTAGAAGAGCAATCTGCTATGTATTCTACTTGAGCCATGCTAAGAGAAACACTGGACTGTTTCCTACTAAACCATGAACTCATAGCAAACCCCAAACAAAAGCATCTACTTGATGTTCTTTTCCTGTCTGAGATACTACCAGCCCAATCTGCATCTATGTAGCCATACAATCTATACTCATGGATACCATCATAGTATAGACCAAAGTCTATAGTCCCTTTTAGATATCTCATCACATGTTTTACAGCTACTAGGTGAACCTGTCTTGGTTGAACAAGATATTGACTTAAGGTGTTCTTAGCAAAACAAATGTCTAGTATGGTATTTGTTAAGTACATCAATGACCCAATGATCTGTCTATAATGAGTCACATCCACTAACTCTGATGAGTCATCAGCTAACAACTTCAGGTTGGAGTCCATGGGTGTGGCCATGACTTTGCATTCCAACATATTGAATCTCTTCAATATCTCTATCGCATACTTTCCCTGGTTGAGAAAGATTCTTTCTGAACTTTTCCATACTTCCAAACCTAGGAAATAATGCATTAACCCAAGGTCTTTCATCTCAAATTATTCTGCTAGATTCTTCTTGCTTTCCATAATCTGTTTCTCATTCCCTGTCAAGAATAAGTCAACCACATAATAACAAGATGACAGGTTCATCTTCTACAACCTTGAGGTAAAGGTTAGGATCATCTTTTACTCTTGGTAAAACCCATGTTCGACAGGAAACTATCTATTCTTCCATACCAAGCTCTGGGAGCTTGCTTTAGGCCATAGAGGGCCTTCTTCGTCTTGCATATGTGAGTCCATCTATCTTCAACTTCAAATCCTTGTGACTATTCGATGAAAAAATCTTCCTTGATCATACCATTAAGGAAGACTTGTCTTTACTTCATCATGTACCTTGCTTCCTGGAGTAAGTGTCTCTTCAGAATTAATTCCCTCTTTCTTATAGAAACCTCTAGCCACAAGTGTTTCCTTACTTCTATTAGCAAAATATTTTATCTTGCAAATCCATTTGTAAGATACCACATTCTTGCTTTCTGGTTTGAGTACTATATCCCAAACATCATTCTAGTATTCTTTCATCATAACATCTTCCATGAGTTCGTCTTGTTAGATAATCAACATATCCTAGTCTTCTGCATTCAACCTTGAAGGTTGGAACCCACTTTACTCTTGGTAAAGTCTCGATTCATCACAAAGCTATCCATCATGTTGTACCAAGTCAAACTCAGATATCTTCTATAGTCACTCCCCCTGAAGTGGAGTATCATCTTTCCTCTTCATTCTGTACAGGTGGTTCTATGCTTGATATATAATTGTCAATAGAGTATGTCATGTCATAGTCTATTATTTCTAAGGCAAATCACAAACCTTGCTTTGTACACTTGTTCTTGTAGATCCATATGGAAGATACTACGTAGTTCCCTTTATGTTTCGAAACCATATCGAATACATCATTCATCATGATCAATTGTTACTCATTGATCATAGCATTATTTTCTTCATCTTGAATTATCTCTCGTACCCATGGTGGTCTTCATCCTTTGAGGTGGATCTACTGCTCTCTGAAGCTCTTTCTTCCGTCATGGTGTCTCTGACCCTGGGAGCTTCAGATTCATGTTTATTGGAGTGAATCTTGAATTGTCATCACTTGTTCTTCGGAACAAGTCTCATCCTTCTTTTCTTGTAGGAGGTTGTATAGGACCTTTCCTACAATTCAAAAGCACCAGTTGTATGGTTAGAACTATTTCATAAAACATATGCATAATGACAAATTCTTATGCATCATGCAACTATTTAGCCAATACAACATTCATCCATATCTCACAGAAACTTTTCTAGATGCCTTCCATCTTTACCAGGACAACATTGAGATTGTGCACTAATCCAATATGTCAGTAAAGAAGTTTCATTCTAGATAAGTAGCAATAGAGATTTGTATAGCACCATGAGCTACTTACCCATCACATGCATATTAGTAGTATACAATCATTAATGCAAACAATCTATCATGCATAACACATCAACTGAATATAATCAAATGCATAACAAAACAATATCATTAAATGACAATTAAATACTTATCTTTTGTTTGTTTCGTGGGTAGACTCCTTCTTGATCATTCTGCTTCATCATCTTCTTCATTCATGAAATCATCATTTCTTATCCAAATGATAAGATGGATAAGAGGTTCTTTAAGAATTGAGTTCTTCACATTCCTCATCTCTTGAGGGATCTTCTTTGAATGGTGAGAGCTTGATCTTCAATTGCTCCCATCTTCTTGTTCTCTTCTTATGAGTCAAGCTTCTTCTTCTTCCCAGAGTCAATTGAAAGTATTCACTTCCTTTTGGCACACATTACTTGAATGAATGAATTCTATGATCCCGGGAGACCATTCAAGGTGGCTATCACCACTTCTGCATTCTTCACTTCTTCTTCTACCACTTCAAGATGTTCTGCATTTTGGATCTTCACATTCTTTACCTTTTTTCTCAAAGCCATCTTCTGATTTATCTTCTTATCTTCAAATAGCTTGATCAAGGAATCAAACATCTTCGGTGTCTTTAGGGAAGACACTTGTGGTACAAGTTGATCCGTGATTGAATCAACAATGATCTTCTTAGCCTTGATCAAGTTCTTCTTGTGTAAGGATTTGAACCTCATCTCCTTCTGGAACTGGAACCTCTCTACTCATGAAGGTGCCAAATTCATTTTCTTCAGAGAGATCAAATACTTCCATGCTTGGAAGTTTTCAACTTCATCAAGCTTATCATCAAGCTGACGTGATAGATCACTTTGAAATGAGAACCTCAAATGCAAATAGCAAAAGATTAGATCTTACCAATTTGAGGTGTTTGTCTTGCTTTCGGAGTTGTATGATCTAGGGTTTGTCAAAGAAACCCTAATTTTCAAAAATTGGAATCTTTCATATCTGATTGGATAGAAAGATATATCTCTTCAAATGGAGCTGTCCAAAGTACTCCTTTTCAAAAAACCATGGAGGGAAGCTCCCGAAACAGGAAGCCCTAGTTTTCCAATTTCTTCTGCAGAAATTCCTGTCACTGTTTCTGTGATATCTCTGAAATTACTACTCATATATGTCCAAATTTTTTAATTGAGGTAACCTCGTATATCCCTAATCCAACACCATAGGTTTCATCAGAATTGGTTTCACAAATTGGGATTTATGATCCTTTTCCCAAGGTGACCTGTTACAGGACTGTTCAGAACAACGAAGTTGTACGGCCTGCCACGCGTCACTGTTTCATCTTCTGGTTCTGAAATTCAAACCATAGAAATTAAATTCCATGCTATTTTTGGAACATCTTTATGAATTCCATTTGGACCTATGTAGTCCAATATATATCAATTCTCCCCAGATGTCCTGTTTAGGGATGAATTCTGGAAGAGGCCGGAACCCTAAATTGGAGGGATCATATCTCCAAAAATATAGTGAAGCGGTTGGTGAATTTTGGGCACAGTGTACATTAGGATTTTATATTCAGCCTCTTAAATTTTCAGCTCTTGAAACTTCACCAATCTTGGAATATAGAGAGTGTACCAAAACTTAGCAGTTTTAGTAATTATGGGTTTTCTAGCTCGGGGTCAAACTAGGGTTTGACTTTTCCAGAGTTTCACCCAACCAAAAATATTGATCCAGGTCTCTAAAATTTGATTTTTATGAGGAGATAAATCCTATTCTAGGCTCACTCAAGAATTCTTCTTCTGCAAGAATCCCTAATTTCCTGCACCGAAAACTGAAAATGCTCGGAATTGAATTCCACTTCGACAGAAAGATGCGCCCTTCAATGGAGAGTCAGCCTAGCCTTCTTTTGCTGATCAATTGTGGAGAGAGAACCAAAAATTAAGAAGCCCTAGATTCTGTAGCTTCACAATGTCTTCTTTCAGGGTGGCTCTGATCCCATGTTAAATTTTTCATATGCTTAGCTAAGACATCAGTATTTCATTTCATTTTCATAACAAAAGCATATAAACAGGATCACTGAAAGATAGACAAGCACAACCATACAAAAGAGAACACAAAGATTTATCCTGGGAAAACCCTAAAGGGAAAAACCCAGCAAAAGCTTCCTCAATATAGATGCCCCAAAAAGATAAAAGGTAAAACCAACAAGGAGATCAAAGCTTGATCCTCCTCCTTCTCCAGCTACTTCTCTCTCCTCCATTAATGCACTACACAAGTGAGAGTGTGTGTGTCCAAATGAGGAGCACCACACCTCTATTTATATTCATCCATTCTCTTTAATTAACTCATCCGACATGTAGGCTCGAGTTACACATATAGGCTCAAGTAACCACACTGGGGTGCTAATGACCCACCTTTACAATTAGAGGGGACTACCTCATGACTCTTATTAGTTCTTCCGATTAGAAGCATCGGGGTACAAAGTAATACAAGTGGTTCTCCCGATAGGACCCTCGGGGACCACAAAAAGATACATATAGAATATTCTTCGAAGTTACAATATTTCAACAGCAACAATATGACGATAGTAAGAAGACACATAAGTTAGAATTGACAAAAGCCAACAAGGTGTTATCAAGCAATTCCGAAGAAATTTTCATATTAAGAAATCATAAAAAAACACTAGTCACAAAAATTAAGAAGTTGAAAAGTAGTCAGAAGATAGAACAATCTATGGAAGACATTGAAGGAAAACTTCTATACAAACATGAAGAAAATCGTTGTATTAGAAGGCATAACGAAGATATTAAGGAACAACTTAAGAAGTCTGAAGATGACAGAGAATCACATGTAGAAGTGATTAAGAAGTTTCAAAATGATAACATGCAGCTAGAAAACAAGTTGGAAAAAATACAGAGCGAAACCTTCAAACCTCAAGAGATGAAAATACAACTTTCTACTCAGACCAATGCTAAAAAAATGACACTTGTAAAAGAAAATGACATTATGAAAATTCCATATCAACACCCCAACCATAAAAGCAGATATTCTAAAAAGTGGGAAATATCGAAAGATAGTGGTGCCAATGTGATCAAATCTCCTAACGATAGATCAATATGGAATGCCAACAGTCCACAATGAATCAATTTGGGATGGATTGATTCGTCTAGATATCGAAAGTTTTGCTCAACTCTTAGTAGTTCGTATCGACATGTTTCATCAACTGCGACACCACAAAAAATGACACAGAAACATCATAAGGCTTTGAGGACAAAGCCTTTCTAAGGGAGTGGGCAATGTAACAAACTTAAATAATAAAAAACAAACAACAACAACAACAACAATAATAATAAACATCAACATATATATAAAATAAATAATAATTAATAATGTCTTTATGAAAAGACATGACTCTTAATAAAAGGGTATTCCGCCAAAATATAAATAGTGGACCCTCAATTGTAATTTGGACTTATCTATCAATTTATTCATATTTTATTATCTACGAATATGTGGGTTATTTCAGAAATTACTTAATTGATAATATCCAACTATGGATGTTACAGACCTACATATTCGTTGATAATAAAATATGAATAAATTGATAGATAAGTCCAAATTACAATTGAGGGTCCGCTATTTATATTTTGGCGGAATACCCTTTCATTAAGAGTCATCTTTTCTTAAAGACATTATTAATTATTATTTATTTTATATATATGTTGATGTTTATTATTATTATTATTATTATTATTATTGTTTGTTTTTTATTAGTTAAGTTTGTTACATTGCCACTCCCTTAGAAAGGCTTTGTCCTTAAAGCCTTATAATGTTTGTGCGTCATTTTTTGTGGTGTCACAGTTGATGAAACATGTCGATACGAACTACTAAGAGTTGAGCAAAACTTCTGATATCTGGACGAATTAATCCATCCCAAATTGATTCGTTGTGGACAGTTGGCATTCCATATTGATATATTGTTAGGAGATTTGATCACATTTGTACCACTGTCTTTCGACATTTCCCACTTTTTAGAATATCTGCTTTTATGGTTGGGGTGTCGATATGGAATTTTCATAATGTCATTTTATTTTACGAGTGTCATTTTTTTAGCATTGGTCTGAGTAGAAAGTTGTATTTTCGTCTCTTGAGGTTTGAAGGTTTTGTTTTGTATATTTTCCAACTTGTTTTCTAGCTGCATGTTATCATTTTGAAACTTCTTAATCACTTATACATATGATTTTCTATCATTTTCATACTTCTTAAGTTGTTCCTTAAGATCTTCGTTATGCCTTTTGATACAACGATTTTCTTCATGTTTGTCTAGAAGTTTTCCTTCAATGTCTTCCGTAGATTGTTCTGTCTTCCGACTACTTTTCAACTTCTTAATTTTTGTGACTAGTGATTTGTTATGATTTCTTAATATGAAAATTTCTTCGGAATTGCTTGATAACATCTTGTTGACTTTTGTCAGTTCTAACTTATGTGTCTTCTTACTGTCATCATATTGTTGCTGGAGTTTTTCTTTTTGCTGTTTATGATGACGTAACTCCATTTCTCGATTTTCTAACTTCATCCAGACTTCCGCTAATTCAGCATCTTTTTCCATCATGAGTTTGTTTAGATTCTTTATTTCTTGTTCTACTTGATTTTCACATCCATATGGTGATTTGTTGTCATTTTTTGACTTTCTGATCTTGTCTTCTAAGTTTTTATTATGAATTTTTAAACATGATATTTATTTATCCTGATCATATAACATTTTCTTGTTATCACTTATGGTTCGTTCTAGCTGTCGATTTTGGTTCCATAAGCGACGATTCTCATTGTCTCTCCAGTCTTTCAACTGCTTCTGCATCTCAACGTTAGCTTGTATACTTTTATTGATCGCCTTATATTGCTCTAACTCGTCCACCATTGTTTGTAGCTGTGACTTGATTTCTGAATATGTAGGTGCCATTGTTTGTGACTTTGTTTTTACTTCACTTTTGTCTTTTTTTTTTTTCCAATAGTTTTGTAAAATGTGAGTAGATTTGGTGGTTGGGAGGAATAAGTGTTACCTTCCCCACCTAGGTTCAAATCTCACTTGCTTCTTTGTAGTTATTATTATGCACTTTTTATATTCAAAACCAAACCCACTTTAATAAACCACATGTGGTTTCACTCTTACCTTCTTTCTTTTTTTAACTTTTAACTTTTCTTTTCTTTTATTTTCTTTTACCTCCTTTTTTGGGGGGGTTTACTTTTACCTTTATTTTTTATTTTTTTATTTTTTAAGGACAAAGTCCTATTTTTTTGGGAAACCCAAATCTACACAAGGTGTAAATAATGTTGTCCAAGGTCCGTATAGCTCTGATACCACTGTAACATCCATAGTTGGATATTATCAATTAAGTAATTTCTGAAATAACCCACATATTCATAGATAATTAAATATGAATAAATTGATAGATAAGTCCAAATTACAATTGAGGGAGCACTATTTATATTTTGGCGGAATACCCTTTCATTAAGAGTCATGTCTTTTCGTAAAGACATTATTAATTATTATTTATTTTATATATATGCTGATGTTTATTATTATTATTATTATTATTGTTTGTTTTTTATTATTTAAGTTTGTTACAATGCCAAATTAAAGAAAGAAGAATCAGATAGAGATTTGGTTGTTTACTGCCCAGATTGTAGAAAGGAACATAAAAAGAATGAATGTCCACTAAACCTAATGCAATTTAGTGCTAAAAAAGTTGAATGGTGTGGGATATGTTCTAATAAACACCTCACATATGATTGTCCTTACTTAGGCTCTATGAAGGCTAACTTATACCATAAGGCACAACATAATCTCTATTCTATATAAATCCTAGAAGGCCAGGACTGCAAATACCCTTTCAACAATCTTATAATCAACCATAGTATTCAAAATTCCAAGGACAACCACCATACCCAACATATGGCCCACTGTACCAACATCCTTATAAACAACAAATATTTCACCCACCAATGCACCTCAATCTTTACCAAAACCTTACAGACAACAAATCCTACACCTGAATGGACACCCATTAGACAAATACAATCGAAAAATCCTCAACCAATACCTCTTGCATATGGACAAAAACTCCCTCCCATAGGATGGAGGACACAACAACAACTGCATGCTCTTATAAATCATCCAATAACTAATACCAGTCAGCCACAAGTTCAAAATCCTAACCTTTATCACCGAGGCCACCCCATCCAACTCAACCCATTCCAAAACCTAAAAACAAACAAGTACAACCCGCATATGCCACTGAGAAAACCAACTACGTAGTGTATTATTTTGATACCATAGAAGTAAATCTGGCAGCTAAACCTGTGTTATGGAAAAATGTAACATGTCCAGCAATTGAACCAGAAGAACAAATAGATATGCCTATTTATCCTACAACACATCACACTCCAGAAGAGGAACCTATAGAAGAGGATCAACATATAGTGGATCCAACATCTTTTTTCCCACCTTTTCCACAGAGACTATAATCTAAAAAAATTAAACAACTTGAAAATCCTATCCTAGAAGAACTTAAGAATTTGTGTGTTAATATCCCACTTTTACAGGCTATTAAGGAAATCCCTATCTATAATGAATACATAAAGAATACTTGTATAAAGAGGCTAGGTAGGAATATAAAATACCCTATAGCTACCAATGTGGTAGGAAAAATGGAGGACCAAATGATAGGGAGGATCATTAATCTGAAATATGCTGACCCGGGGAGTCTAATAGTAGACATACACATAGTAGGAAGTCTATTTTCTAATAATCTCGTTGACATAGGAGAAACCATAAACATGACAGCTCAAGACATCATTATAAAACTTGACATTCAAATCCTACTAAGGCAAACTACTACAATTCTACATCTGGAATACACTTCGACAAATTTTCCAGGTGGGAAATTAGAAAACATCATGGTTACCATAGACTCCTGGAGGTATCTTGTTGATTTTATTGTCATCCACGCTAAAGCTAAACTTTGTGGGTACCCTCTCATACTTGGGAGGACTTGGCTTGTAACAACTGATGCACACATCAGATGTAGGCAAGGATATATGACGATCACAAATGGGTTAGAGACAAAGACATTAGGACTATATCCTCAGGCTTCCAAACCTCAATTAGATATTGGAGAGTCTTAGTGGAAATCTAAGAAAAATGATTTTGATCAACCTATTCATCCTATTTTGACCAAAAATACTGCCCTAGCACTCAAATACCCACAGGAGGGTATAGTAATTTCTAATTTCATTTAGAATCTTTATGATAGATCTATTAAATTTGGAGAAGAACACATGATTTCAGACTTGGAGATCATAGAAATGGAAGAAATCATATGGAAAAAACTCTCTCTTATGGAAGAAACAAAAAAACCACCAAAACGATATACATTACCCCTAATAGAACATTGAAAATCAACAACCATTTGTCACCGCTACAAGAAGAAAAATTGATTCATCTCCTTACTAGATACCAAGTAGCCTTTGCATGGAGTTACCCTGACATGAAGGGAGTCAATCTAACCATTTCCCAGCATCACATATACGTCAAGGATGATTCCAATCCTATCAGAAATTCACAATGAAGAATGAATCCATCCCTATGAGATACTGTCAAAATAGAAATGCAAAAAATCATAGATGTAGGATTCATCTACCCTATCTTAGATAGTGAATGGGTATCACTACTACTGATTGTCCCAAATAAATGAGGAAAGTGGATAATCTGTATAGACTATAGAGAACTAAATAAAGCCACAAATAAGGATCACTTTCCATTGCTATTCATTGACCAAGTGTTAGATACCCTAGCAGGGAAGACATTATTCTCCTTCTTATATGATTTTAGTGGATATAATTAGATACAAGTCCATCCAACAAACCAAGACAATACTACGTTCACATGTCCATGGGTGAACATTTTCCTATATAGTCCTTTCTTTTAGACTTTGCAATGCCCCAACTACCTTTCAAAGAGCAGCCTTGAGTATTTTTGTTGACTTTATCCATGACCGCATGGAGATATACATGGATGATTTCACCCCTTATGGAGAACAGTTTGAAGAAGCCTTCACCAACTTGGAAAATGTTCTTAAAAGATGCGTAGAAATGAGCCTTTGCTTAAGTATTGAAAAATTCCAGTTAATAATGGATGAAGGAGTAGTTTTAGGTTGTTATGTATCTACAAGAGGAAGTGCATTAGACGACACAAAAATTCAAGTTATAATCAACCTACCTCCTACACATAAACTAATGGATGTTAGAGGTTTCATATGACAATCTGGATACTACAGAAGATCTATACAAGATTATAGTAAGATAACTAACCCATTGTTTGCATTAACGACCAAATATGCATAATTCTAGTGGAATGCTAGTTGGCAGTAATCATTTGAACATATCAAACAGAAGATCATGAAAGCACTTGTCTTACAAGGACCAATTGGGAAATCCCTTTCCACATACTTTTCGATGCTTCAGACAAAACAATTGGTGTATTCCTAGGCCAAGAAATGGATAAAGAATTCTAGTGGAATGCTAATCGGTAGTAAGCATTTGAACATATCAAACATAAGATCATGGATGCACCTTTCTTACAAGGACCAAATTGGGAAATCCGTTTCCACATACATTTTGATGCTTCAGACAAAGCAATTGGTGCAATCTTGGGCCAAGAAATGAATTACATCCGCAAGAACCTTGCAGGACCGAAACTCAATTACATAGTCATAGAGAAGGATTTTGTTGTTGTTATCTACTCCATCAACAAGTTCATGAACTCATCCATATTGATCACTCAACAATTAAATATTTGATGAATAAGATAGATGTCAGTTGTAGAGTAATAAGATGGATTTTACTATTGCAAGGGTTTTATATAACTATTATAGAAAAACCAGGAAAACATAATGTGGGAGAAGATTTCTTGTCCAGATTAACTCATGTTGTAGATAAGGAGCTAATTGATGATACATTCCTGGATGAACACTATTTTTCCATCTCTATACACACTCCATGGTTTGTTGACATTGAAAATTACTTGGCTACTGGGAGTTTCCCTCAGCACTTCACCTACAAAGAGAGATACAGCATAATTAGAAAGAGTGTTACATTTTCATGGATCCAATGATATATTTTTAGAAGGGGACCAGACCACATCTTAAGAATATACGTTTGATAAGACGAGTTCCATGATGTTCTTGATGCTTGTCATGATGAACCATGTGGTGGAATCTATGCAACCAAAAGAACACATACAAGGTCCTACAAACATGATACTACTGGTCAACTTTACACAGAGGTGCAACAACTTATGTTTCTATATGTGATGACTTTCAAAGAATGGACAAGCCAACTCAGAGAGATGAAATGCTTCTCCACCCCCAGGTAACAATGGAATCTTTTGAGAAATGGGGGATGGATTTGGTTGGACCTATAGATCCTCCATATAACATGAAACATCATATATTAATCTACAAAAACTATTTGACAAAATGGGTGGAAGCCAAAGCATTATGGTTGGAAAATGAAGAATTAGTTACAAAATTTATAATAGAACAAATATTCACTAGATTTAAATCACCTAGAGATTTTGTTACTGATAGAGGTCACCAATTCACATTAAAATTAATAGAAGAGATCTAGAATATCAACAAATTCAAGCACCGAAAATCAACATCTTATCATCCATAAGAAAATTGCCAAGAAAAAGTCATCAATAGAGAAATAGAGAATATCCTGACCAAAATAGTACAAACTCATAGAACATATTGGGGAAATAGAATTCATTAAGAAACATGGGCATACAACACCTCATGGAATACTACCACAGGTCTCCCACCATATGATATGGTTTTTGGAAATAAAATAATGCCGCCCATTGAATTCGAGCTCAAAACATTGAGGACAACAATGGAATTGAACATGGATCTATCTATAGAATAGAATGAAAAACCACTCCAACTCAATCATCTAGATGATCTTAGACAACATACCCTACATAACACAAAAATGGTCTAACAATAAAGGAAAGTATGGCATGATAGGTTCATAAAAGACAAGGACTTCAAAGAAGGAGACTAGGCCTTGCTATATGACTCAATATTTAAAGATTTCAAAGGCAAGTTAAGAACCAGATGGCTAAGACCCTATAAAGTTGACATCATCTACGACAATGGATCTGTTAGAATGTACACCATAGAAGAAGATAAAATACCAATGCTATTCAAAGGCCACCGACTAAATCTATACAAGAAACCTCTGAATAAGGAAGAGTTCATAGAAAAACTCAAAATAATAGAACCACATTTACTATTAGGAAAACAATGCCCTTCCATAACATAATTAACAATGTAGTGTGTATATATATAAAGAGAAAAAATCCCCAGTGAAAAATTCTTAGGAAGCACCTGGGATAGGCTATAAAATTGAAAACCTCCAAAAAGAGGCAATTTCCTAGTATGTATATAAAAAAAATAAAAAATAATATTAATAATAATAATAAAAGAGAAAAAAAATAAAGAAAGGAAAAGATTACAAAATGAAATGCTATCTTTAATTCCTACTAATTCACTACCAAATGTAGGTCATCACACAACAACACAATTTGTGAAAGAAGCAACTAGAAACACAATCTACACAATTTCTACAAAATGTATCACTTCTACAACATGTCATGAGCAAGTGCAACAACCACTCTAACTCAAATTGCAAAAACAATAAGCTAGAAAAAGGGTAATTCTACTGATCTAAACTATTAAATTTGAAATCTTATATATTTTAACTAGATCTATATCGTTGTTGATCATATTGATTAGGACATCAAGATATAAACCTAGGGGAGAGGAAACTTATTTCGTTCGTATAAGGAAATATGCCTATTTTCTTTCACACGTGCCAAAAGTCAATATGGAAGTGCCACATAAAGAATGAAAGATGATTGGTTTAGAGAACTCAATCCAGATCACAAGTCCTATCTGAACGCCACCATATTACCCCACTCAAACATGATAATGAAAAAGGATATTTGGGAAAAATAGCATGACAAAAAGAACGAGTGGATAATGATGAGAGGGAAAGGTGATTGACATAATTTTGAAATGATAGACATGATATGATGAACATGATTATGGTGTAAAGGACATGGTTAAACAATTCATTATTCACCACCCTAGGTTAAATCACTCGCAATTATTAAACCAGTAGGAACCAGACACTAGAGAACCACACAGTAGGACAACATCGAGAAACAAAATAAAAGGAGGTAATTTGTAAACTCTTCTTGGTAATTTTGGATGATATTATCAATTATTTTTCAACTAAGAAACTCTTTTAAGACCCTGTTAGTAGAAGTATAGGAGAAATTATCAGAATGACTGGGTTTTATTTGAAAATAGAGCCAAGAGGCCATGCCAAATTGTTTAAAAACCAAAATCCGTGTAGTATTTCCAGGATGTAGGATGAGACAAATATTTTTAAAAACTGGATGGGTACCATGAAGACTTGACCAAATAATTTTCCAGGAATAGGAGGAGGATAGTGTTGAATCTTAGTATTGTCATTGATGTCAAATGTCGAAAAGAGACACATGAAAGAAAGAACATTGGATGGATAAAGGATTCATGAATATCAAAGGGTGCATGAACATTGAACAAGACGGATGCATAAGGAAAATAAGCTTAATGAATATTTTAAGGAAATGTATGTTCACTCTTGCATAAACAAGCTAAATGAAGTTAGCGCACATATAACATGAAGATTCTGTGCCACTTTGAAGAAATATACGATGAAAACCAGTATATGAAATCTTGTTTGAAGAAGTATATGAATGCTAGTTTGAAGAAGTATGATTAAAAATACATCTAACATGAAGAGGTACTTAAAATACTAAGTGCACCTAGTCATGGTTCTTCAAGGTAAAATTCAAAAGAGTTGGATGGACAAAGGTTTGGGAGTGTGCAAAAGGTGTGGGAATAAGATGTGGTTGGACAAGCATGCTAATTATAGAAGTGTGAAATACCCACAAGAAATGATACTTCAAGGGTGAAAAAACCACATATGAAGTGCAAAAATACCACTAAGACATGGGACACATATACACAAACATCCACTAAAACAAAAACACATATGCACAAATACCACCATGGTGTTGGACTGGAGTATGTAAAACTCCATGTGTCAAAAAATGAGAAGATAGATACCGACGAGAGATAGAATGAAGTGGTTAACTTAACCAATAAGTAAGGGGTACGTGCATCATCAATTCAAAGGAACCCCAATGTGTGGACTCACTCCTTGAGAAAGAGTAGTATAAATAGACACACAGTGGTGTTGAAGCCTCAGTTGTGTATGTGGCTGAAAAGGGTATCTAAGACTAACAACAGAGGGGGAAAGCCCAGACTCCAAGGCATAGAAAAGGTCCTACGTAAGGACAGTCCTATCCCCATCCTGTTTGATGTGGTGATCTCCCACATATATTTCTAGCCTCTACTGGATCTTGTGGGTTTGATCCTTAAAGGATTAGTTTCCCAGATTGGAAAACGGGATGGGTGATGCAAAGAAAAGAAACTCAAATATAACTATGAAAGCCTGAGATGTAGGACAAAAAAGTATTTTCATCAAATTAACAGAAATGTAAATTAGATTATTAACTTATCACTTAACTCACAATCAATTAATGAAAATCAATTGACAACAACTTAAGATTGTATCGTTCAAAGTTAACTTGCATGTATGCATTTTAATTGAAAAACCAACATGTTTGTTATGAAGTTTCACTATTCAATCTCTTGCAGAAATAGATAAATACTTTTAAAAGAATAAATTCTTTAAAATTTTATCAATGCATGAATAAGTAATAGAGAGAAATCAAAGTTATAAATAAATGCATTTATCAATTGCAAAGGACTAACAATGATATTGATCCATATGAAACAGGAAAAATCGTGATCTGTTAAAGAAATTTAATCAAATCAATAACAAGAGACATGAAATAATATCAATACTGTATTAAATCAAGTTTTGTAAGAAATTACATAAACCTCTAGTAAACAAATGTATCTTCAGTCTCTTGTCCAAATATTTCCCCTTCCAAAGTCCCTAATACATATGAAGTCTACCCCTTAAATAATTATTACAAAAGAATCATTTCCCTTCAAAATGGGATCGAGAAACCCAAATAAATCTAATACCCAAGAAAATACCTCCATATTTTCCAAATCTCCAACAGTTCTTCTATGTTGGGATAGTTAGCGGATTCAAGTCCAACTTGGACATCACATTTGTGATCCTCTATTTCATTCTTTGCTAACTTATGCCAAATATGAATGTAGATATGGATCTTCCCTTCAATAGAAAGTGGCTGTTTTATTAACTGATCCACATCATTAATGCTGATATGACTAAGTCTGTGGATTTTCTCTTCTGTCTCATCTTTGCGTTGTTCAACTTGTTCAATCATTAGCCCTGGCAGGAATGCATTCTCAATGAGCACCATTGTAGGAAAACACAAAACATCCATTAAATTGTCAGCAGCATACCACCTCCTTCCATAGATAGCCTACACCTTCTTAATAACTTCACCAATTGTTTCATTCAGATCTTCCCAAGCACGCAAAATAAAACCGACCATCTTCAGCTAGAAACTTCTAAGAATAGCAATGTTTTCTGGCCTATCTTTCATATATATTTTCCAATATACAACATTATCATATGCTTTGGAATTTTTCTCCCTTATGTCTAACTGATCTTCAAGAGTAACATACATCTTATCAAAAGCAAGATGAGTCTCGAAAATACTATCCAGATTTTTAAATAATTCACTGATTAATTCATAATTCTCTTGATTAGTCTTGAGAGCTAATTCCTTGAATTCTTCTTGTGAGAACTTAGAGAATGAATATGAAGCTGCACTTGCAGTTGCATCTTCACATTGTTTCTCCAATAAAGCTATCCTTTGTATGAAAACAACATTGGCAGTCTTCTCACTTTGCAGCTCAACCTGAAGAGAAGCATTCTTTGCCTATAGTTCATTAAAGCTGTTCTCATATATCTCTACCAGATTAGCAACATGAGTCTCATGTTCCTTTCTAGAATGTTCCAATTCTTCCTTTAGTTTGGTTATTTATTCTTTTTTCTAGTCAAAATACCTGTTCAAAGTATTAACAGCATGGAAGTTTGCACCTGTGAAAGCTCCTAAAGCAGAAGCAGTATCTGAAGCATCCGCTTGTGGGTCACCAGACTTTTGAGTCCGCACTACATGGTTAGAGAGAGATGTATCTACATCACCTTGATCTCTGCTTCTCTTCTTACCTCTTCTAACCACTGCTTTATTAGACTTACTATAATGATAATCTCTAAGAGAGATTACAATATCTTCATTAAACTCATCTCTTACCTCATAAGTGGAAGAAGTGCCAATCCCTATGCAAACCAAAGGAGAAGTTTGAGTGATGGTAAGAGAAGGCATATGCATGGTGATGCGAGCAGTGAGTAAAGGAGAGGAACTACTTTGGACAAAAATTGCTTCAGAACCTGAAGAAATGATTGGAATAGAGGTTTCAGGGGATGAAGCATGAATGGTATCAGGTGACAGTGATGATGGAAGTACTAAGACCTTTTCAGGAACGGATGATGTTGATAGAGAAAAACAAGGAATGTGCAGTGGAACCTTAGGAACTTGAAGTGCAGTAAATTGTGGCATAGGTGGGTGTACATAGATAGGAGCAATAGAAGTAGGTATGCACGTTGAAGCATGATAAAGATGAGATAATGGAGGTGATAAAGTTTATCCAACAGGAAAAGTAGATAGGGTTTGCATCTATGAGAGAAGTAGTGATGAGGAAAAAGAATAAGACCCTGAAGGGATTTGTGAGCTTTCCGAAACAGAGGAAGATTTTCAGTTACTACCACTGAACAAATTTGTAAATACTTTCAAATTGTTACCATTATCAACTTCTTCAGGGACAGGCACAGGAGAAGTTCCTCCTTCTTCAGCATCAGAATTGGTCAAGTCAATGGTATGAGTTGGAGAGGAGGGAACCTGAACTTTTATACTTGTAAGTGGCTTAAGCTCAGTCATCATCTAATCATCACATGCTGAAGTGACTATAGCATTTACCTGTTTATCAGCAACAACCTGAGTAGTTGCAATTTACTAAGTATCTAGCACATAAGTCATCTTTTCCAGCTTTTGTTTAAACTGTTGAGAAGTATGTATAAAGGCTTTGAGTTACCGAGCAACAGATTCCTATGGGACACCCTACACAGGACCTCCACTTTTATCCATAGCTGATCTATTCGTCATTGAATGATATTTAGTTGCTTGAGCCTCCTTCTCTTCCTTGTATTTTCTCATCTTTTCCTGAATGTCCCATTCCATTGCTCTGTAAGCCCAGACCCTGTCTCTGATTTCCTTCTGGTAGCATAATATTTGACTTTGTTCCTCTTTTCTTTTGGCTTTGGTTAAAACTTTAGAAAAAGTATCGACTCCTTGGTAAATAGATTCATCTATTATTTATTCATGAGTATAACCCACTTTGAAATGGTTCTGCCTAAGATGATCATCAACAAACCCCTTGGGGTCATGTTGCCTTTTGCTAGAAAAACCTAGTTTCATAGAAACTATGCGGTCACTAAGATCTGTAACCCAAGTCAAAGTTGGTATACTTAAAGATCCAAGGGTCTGAGGAAACTTAGGCCAAACTCTTCCCTTATGTCTAGCAAGTTTTTTGTAAACTCCCTAAGTCACCATCTAAAAAGACACCTCTTCAATTACTAACTTATCAGGAACGAATTTGGGTAGCATATGAGATGTATTACTGCCCCAGACCTTGAAATATGAAAAAGATTCTCCAACGTACCAATCTCCCATGGTAGCAATAAGGTTCTTGGCTTCAGGCAAGAAGGCTGGAGCTTCCCTTTTGAAGATTAGAAAATAAATACGACCAAGGAAGTTTTCACAAATTTCGTAGAACCTAGACACATAGTTGGTATCCCATAATTCTACATGGTATATGTGTACAGGTGGGGCTGGTAAGATCCAGTTCCCTCCCAAATTGGGAAAATGGAGCTCAGTACAAAATACATCAACAATGAAGGTTAAGAAGAAGAAATTGGGTTTCTTCTTGGCAGTGGCCTTTTGATAGTCTCAGATGGATGTTTTAAGTTCTAGAGAAAGAATGGAAGCCCATTGGAGGGATTCTCACATGGTTAGAATGTGATGAGCTATTGGGGTCCATTCATCTTTGAAATAGGAGCAATTGGGGAGACCGTAAAGTCTACACAACATAGCTGCTAGTAGAGAGTAGGGTTCCCTAAACCAATTAATGGGGTAAAGGTCATCCTTCCTCTAAGAAAATTTATCAGGTTCGCTCATCGAGGACTTCAACATTTCATCGAAATTATATCTGGACTTAGAGGCTTTGATAAATCAACGTTAAGGGGTTATCTGACCAGCTCGAGAGCATAATCTTTGACAAAGATCTCAGGACAAAAGTTAGTGAGTTTCAACCCTATGCTACTATTGAAGGAGCAGTCTTTCGGGTCTGCGTGTTCAATAATCCATTTAACCGCATCACTGTAAGGGAGAATAGTAGGTCTAGCAACAATGGAATAAATACCGAAATCCCTAATTCTCTGATAAGTGGGCTAGTCATTCTGTATGTCCAGGAGGTCATCGTTGTCAAAAATAGACTATATACTAGACCAGTCTACGTGGCAGGTTTCATTGACTTTGCCACTAGTATCAGAAAAGATGCCAAAGTTCGAGTCCTTAGTCAGCATTACCCTCTAGAGATTCTTGCATTGGGTAATTCGAGACATCTCAGGGTTGAAATATTCTGTTAAATGCATAAACCCATAATTAAAACTAATTTAAACCAGAACAAAAGTAAGCAATTTGAATTAGGAAAATAACTCAAATACTAACCTGTAATTAGACTAGACTGTGACGACGTCAACTGGTAAAAATTGCAAGGAAATTTAACGCAACACAACAATTTACAGCAGTAAAAATGGTAAAGAAATCACAAAATACCATCATAAATATATTTTCCAGGATACAATTAAGACAGTAGGATCGAAATAAAATGAACGTCAAGATTAAACTTCATGGGATGCGGCACCAAAACGCAAGGTTTTAAATTCTATTAACCGTCCCGCAACCCGCATTCTGCAGTTGCGGGATGTAGGATGCGAGATCACAAAACCACCGAAACTTTATTCAATCCTTCCCGCAATCCGCGTCTCGCAAGTTGTGGGTTGCGGGAACATGCACCGAAAGCATTACAATAAATATCTTCCCGCACTCCACATTCCGCAAGTTGTGGGATGCGGGATGACCAAATCACACGCATCAAAACCTTTATGCATCATGCACTCCGCATTTTGCGGGGTGCAGGTTGCGGGATGAGAAATTTCAAAAATATCTGAACTCCAAAATCCCGCATATCGCAATTTGCGGGTTGCAGGATGAAAGAATTTCAATAAAATATAGTCCTCCGCAACTCATCAAAAACACACAAATCACGCATATATTTCAGAAATTTGGCTAAGTTGGAAAACAAAGAAACCACGGCAAATGCAATAGGGCCATAAAAAATGATCAAAGGACTTCAAACAGTTACCTTTGTTTGTGTAATTGGGATCCCGTGTTTTAAAAAACATGGGATTTGTTGTACCTACAACAAATGACGACTAGCTGGGAAGAACCAGTTGTCTCTATCAAACAAAAACTCCTTTCCATAGAAAAACATTGTTAGTAAAAAAATGATATCCAGAGATTAGAGAAACCATTTATATAAGAGCACAACCAGCAAAAGAATTATCAAAAGAGTGACTCACACATTCCCATCCATGGTCAACTTTATAAGTGACGTACAGATTCAGAAGGCATGAAGGGTGAGGATCTCTTGCCTTCAGGTAGGCATATGCACATAGTTTAGGTTGAACCTAGAACCAGACCCTAACAACTTTGGATTTTCACAGGTAGGTCATTAATATTATTTTATTCTCCTGTTTTTATTTTATTTTTTATTTTTTTTGAAATGAAATGAGAACTATATTGACATAATACCATTGCCCCAAATTTTGGAGATCAGTTCCATTCACAAACCTGATCTGGAAACTAAACAAGACGACTTAGTAAGGAGACCTTTTGTCTTCCAGCTACAAGACTGAAAGAAACTATCATGGCTTGGGAACCATCTAACGATAATTTCAGTCCAAAATCAAGTCCATGATCATAGTAAGGCTGGATTTTGATAAGACCCCCTCGTCTTAATGTACAATATTTGTCTCTAAGGAAGCAAAGGGACTTTATTTGTATATGGACTGCAAGACACTATCATGGCTTGGTATCCACATAATGATAGTGCTACTCATTGGTGCTTCGCAGATCACGAATGAACCGACCTGTGATAGGAGCTTCCATCTTCCAGATAAACTAAAATCCATCCCCCCACTTTATATGGTGAAGATGTAATTCCACCAAGCACTTATGAACCTAGTGGGATGGCTCGTGATGAGGACCCCCATATTGCAATCCGATAACAATAAAATTACTTTTCTGCATGGCCATGATCAAATACAAAATGGGTAAGGTTGGACAGGTTATAAGAATATATTGCAGTGCACTAATGAGACCTAAGACAAGAAGAACCCCTTCCTTTCATGACCTTCATCACACAAGTAAAGCATACATGGGATATTGACCAGGGTGAAAATGTAGTAATCCGAAATCCTGCAGTTACTGGTGGCATTCATATATAAAACAAATCCTGAAAGGTTGGAAACTGACACATTTTTCTTTAAGGTTCAGAGCTCTAAACATTGAGAAAAGCTGATTACCCATCATTACCAAATGTGTAGAGATTATTAAAATCCTACTAATATCAAGCCATACTCAAAACAAAAAAAACAAAAAAAACACACCAAACCTATGTACAATATTTATGAAACTTCTCAGACAAAATACTTCTTAAGAAGGAAAACATTCATTGGATAGGTGTCAATGACTCCTTCCACTGTCTGTAATCGAACGGTGCTAGGACCAATATTTTATGTAATAATGAAAGGTCCCAGCCAAAGGCGTTGGAATTTGGTATACTCCTTATTTTTTTTGTGCTGCTTGTCCCACCTTAATACTAAATCCCCTACCGAAAAATTTCTGTCAGAGGAGGACTTCTCATCAAACCATTTTTTTACCAACTATTGATGTTGATAGAATTTGTTCTTGGCCCTTTCCCTATCTTCCTCTAACTTGAGTAGAGTGTCAATCCTCCGTTGTAGTGGGGATGAATCATCCTCTTGGATGGATTGGGATAAATTTAACAAAGGGATGGTGAGATTAGCTGGTAGAATGAATTCCTTGCCGTAAACTAGACAATAAGGGGAGTTACCAATGGTTGCCTTTGGGGTGATCTGGTCTACCCAAAGAGAATTGTAAAGCTGGGTATGCCAATTTTTTTGATGGGAGGCAACTGTATTTTTCAGGATGTTTATCAGGTTTTTGTTGGAGGATTCTGCAAGCCCATTTCCCTTAGGGTAGTAGTTGGCATGAAATTTAAGCTTGATCCATTTTTCAAGGGCGTAGCTAGTGAGGTCAATGGACATGAATTATGATGCATTATTAAAAAAAGGATAATCATGGGTACCAAACCTAGTGACTATTTGATTGTCAAGAAAGGAAATCCCTTGGTTCATATTACACAGTCTAAGAGGGACTACTTCAACCCACCTATTGAAGTAATCAGTGGCTGTCAAAATGTACTTGTGCTGCAAAGAAGACACACGGTTGATAGGTCTAACGAAATCTAATCCCCATTGCTGAAATGGAAACTAGACTGCTACTGGATGCAAAGGGAAGCCATGTTTTTTTACTTTTCCAGCACATTTCTAGCAAGTCTCACTTTTTCTGACATAGGAATGAGCGTCTCTGAATAAGGTAGGCCAATGGTACCCTGCCCAAATGATTTTGTGAGCTATTGTATCCCTTGAGAAATTCCCACCAACAGGTCCTGCATGAAATTGAAAAAGGAAATCATCAGTCTGATCCTTTTCTAGACATCTAAGAAAAACTCCATCATATTTTTTTCTAAATAGAACATTATCAATAAGTTGATAAGGAGTTGAATTCAGTCTTAATGATCTACATTTTTTAAGATCTAGGGTTTTAGGGGAAAACCCATTATGAATAAAAAATCTGATGTGGTCATCCCATTCAGATGTTGTTGTCTCGATTTCATTTACAGAACCTGTGGGAACAGCTTCTTCTTGCTCCCAATTGGTTCGTTGATCTTCAAGATCATTTGATTTGGCAGAAAGTAGACACAAACCTTGTCCTTTAACTAACTTCGCAGGATTGATCTCCATATCGTATTCCTATAATGCCGTCATCTAGTGAGCTCTATTCTCACCCAACTCCTTCTGGATGAGGACATTTCGAATGGCCGCATATGGGACAATGACCTTAGTCATTGACTTCAATAGATACTGTCTGTAATGTTTTACCGATTTATATACAGCGTAGGCCTGTTTGTCGACTTGGGAATAGTTGAGTTCATCTCCTTTAAATGTTGAGCTCATGAAGGAAATGGGGATCTCAGCGTCCTCATGATTATTCTGTGTTAGGACAACTGCATATGAAAAATCAGTAGCAAAGGTATAAATTATAAAATCTTTACTGAAATCTGGAGACATAAGAGCAAGCACTTCTGCTATGGCTCTTCTAATTTCAACAAAGGCACTCCTCTATTCTTCAGAACACTTAAATGGTACATCTTTTTTAACTAAATGTTGCAAGGTTTTAACAAATTGGAAAAAATTTGGTACAAATCTATGGACAAAATTGATCTTACCCAAGAAAGACTGCATTGCTTTTCTAGAATTAGGGAGGCCGATATTGGAGATTGCTTCTGTGCATTATGGATCAATGATCATGCCTTCCTTCGAGACGATGAAACCTAAAAACTTACCTTCTGTCACTGCGAAGATAGAATTTTTTGGATGGAGGGAAATCCCATATTTTTTGCATCTTTCAAACACCTGTTTCAAGGCAGACAAATGATTGTGTCATCTTTTAGAATAAATAGTTACATCATCTAGATATACAACAACATAATTATGAATTAAGCCCCTGAAAGATATGTACATAGCTCTCTAAAACATGGCTCCCGCATTTATCAACCCAAATGGCATCCTCCTGTAGGAAAATGTTTCCCAGGGGGTTCGGAAATCTGTTTTAAGCTGGTCGTCGGGGGAAACTAGGATTTGCTTGTACCTTGAAAAATCGTCAAGCAATGAGAACATTTCAGATCCGGAAACCTTCTGCAGAATCTGCTCCATGGGAGGAATAGGACAATTGTCCTTCTCTAAGGCCCTGTTCAAGTGTCTAAAGTCCACGCAAAGTCTAATTTCTCCATTCTTCTTTCGAATAAGTACTAAGTTGGAAATCCATTGCATGTGTCTAATAGGGAATATGATCCTTGCCACCAGTAGCTTATCGAGCTCTTTCTTAACAGAGGGCTCTAAACTGGGATGCATCTTCCTCAGTTTTTGTTGGTATGGTTTCACCCCAAGTTTCATCGGGATGTTGTGGTGCATGATGCTGGTATAGAAAGTCTTGAGTTCATTATACGTCGAGGAAAATATGTCTTTGAATTCCTTACACAGTTTGATAAAGCTTCTTTTTTCATCATGGGAACAATGAAGTCCAAGATTGATGAAATGAGGGTCTTGTTCCGTTCCCAGATTGACAACTGTATAATTGAGGGTTGAGCTCTAGGTCTTGCAGTTGGTGGTTTGTCTAAAGTTATCTTGTAAATGGTAAAACTTTTCTAAGCTGATAATAGACTTGGGAATGATATTGGAAGGGTCAGACAAATATTTTTCATGATTAGTTTCATCAATAGCCATACCTTCAAAGGTGTCTTGGGCTGGAAGGAAATCTAGTATCTGCTGGTCATTGTCAAACACTTTCCAATTCATGATGTTGTCTAGAATGGAAGGTCTGTAGATCAACTCAATGGAAAAATTTTGCGGAGACAAACCTTCAGGCGGGATTAGTCTAGACGTAGTATTGGCCAATAGATCAACGTTGAAATTCTGTTATCTAAGGATAGATATGACATTGATTGCTAAAAAGGAGTTAGTCATGTCTATGATTAACCTCTGATAATTGATTCGGCAGGGGGACATGCAATGTATTTTGTTACTTACTCATTTTACTATAATTTTTGAGTTCCGAACGCATTCAATTGCTTTTGCCCCCATATCAATAGCTTTTCTGAGTCCTTGGACAAGTGCCTCGTATTTAGCTACGTTGTTGGTACATTCTAACTCCAATATGCATGCAATCATTGTCTTGGTCCCGTTTAGATTAGTGAGGACACATCCTACACCTGATCCATGTTTAAACCTCGAGCCATCAAAGAATAAAGTCCAAATAAAAGGGTCAATTCTGAAATTAGTATTTACATTATAAACATTATGTACAATAGTACTGGATAATGGTACAGAAGTAAGATGAGTAATTTGGGACTATTTTTGTACATTCTCCACTGGTGAAACATCAACAAGCAAGTCTCCAAAGAATGTATCGAAATTAAAATGTTCTATTTGATTATTGAAGAAGGAGATAGATTCATTGTAACCGTCATTTGTTTCATAAATGGTTCCTTGTCAACTTTGAGTTTGTTAGGATTTCCGTTTATGGGTAACCACAAGTGAGACCAATCGGTGGCAAAGTAGCCTTTCAGTTTTTCTGACCAATCTCAGCTTAACCACATACCATAAGTCTCTGGAATGTCTGTGATTACAATGTTAATGGTTTGATGAATTCTGGGATCTGCAGACAATCTAAGCAGAACATTCCTTAGTCTTCCTACAAATTTAACCTTAGACCTGTCCAATTGGACAATTTGGATAGGACAAGTATCCCATGTAGAATTCAACTTTTTGCAGACAGAAAAAGGCATCACATTAGATGAGGCCCTTGAATCTACCATGCAATTATGTACATTCCTGTTGAATATTTCAAAAGTAAGTAAGAAGGGTGGGGTTCCCTTGCTTCTAGGATTTTGATTGTTTGGTCGAGGGAAGAGTCAAGATTATTATTCTGAGTTTCCATAGGCTGTTTTATTATCATGCTTTTGGGAAGGGAATCTCTTATGGAAAGGGATTTTGAGAAGGTCGAATAATGATATATTCGCCTTGACTCTTTTCATATCCTCAGCTAAATTATATTCAGGCTCAGGAATGATAGTGTCTTTCTATGCTTGGGGTTTACCTTTGTTGGGATCTTGTGTCGTAGGTGATGGTTCTTGTGGGGGTGGCCCTTTTGATCTGGTGTTGTGAGTATGTTGTAGATTGAAGACTATGTTGGGTTCTTCTTCTTCTTCTTTAGAAAAGAAACTCACAGTGCTAACCTACTGGTCTTCTTCCTCTTCTTCTTGGGGAGGTTGCTAAACTTGATTTGATTGATATTCAGAGGATTCAGGAATGTATGGTGTTCCTGCAGCCAAGGCTTTCAAGACATAAAATATTTCTTCTGATGTGAATCCCTCACTAAGATTAGGAGGTGGTGGATTTTGAGGAGGTTGGTTAGGTCTCCTAAAAGGTGGCCTATTGAATCCCCTATTGTTGGATTGATTTTTGTTATTAGTTTTCTTGAGATCCACCATCTCATTAGACATTTTTTGAAGGAGCTTCTTCACGTCACTCATATTGAAAGGATATGGATTGGTAGCAGTGGGTTTAGGAGAAATGTCAATTTTCTTGCAAGAAGTAAATGCTTGTTCAGATGATGTGTCAGGGTTGTTCTTAAGGTAGAACATGTCCCTTTCGGCTTGTATGGCTTTAAAGAAGGAACCTTGCAAGGTTTCTTTGTGATCCCTTTTGACCCACATGGATATTTGAGTCAGAAGACCCTTAATATAATATTCCACCAATAATTCCTCGTCAGGGAGGATAGTAATTGGAATCCTATTTTTTAGATATGAAAACCATTGGTTGTAATCTTTGACCCTTTCCTTACCTTTGGTCTTCATGGCAGAAATCTCTATGACTAACTCCTTTGGGGTCTTGTCATCCCCAAATTTCTGAGTGAAGAGTTCTGAAAACACATCCCATGATGGGATGGAACTAGCTTCTAAGGAAAAATACCAAGTAGAAGATTTTCCCTCAAAAGTATAGGGAACAGTCTGCATACTACGTATTCATGTATGACATTTCTAAGCCTGATAGCTTGCATAAAATATTTGTTGTGGTATTCCACAGGGATTTTGTCATCTGGATTATATTTCAGAAGCCACTTCTTAGGGTTTTTTGGAAACCTATGCTGATCACCTAAGACAGACACATCACCTCCATCCAGCCAAGGCCTGTTAGCTTGTTTGTCAACCATCGGAATCGATTCCTTTGATGAGGTGGAAGATTCAGGGTTTGAGGATTCGTTTGAGGAGGATGAAGAAGAGGGAGGCGAAGGGGGTGGTCCTCCTACTCAGATGTTGTGTTGGGGAGTAATTGAATCCCTGAAAAATGAATCAAGATGTCGTGCAAGGGTATATGGTTCACTGGAAGGATCATTGTGTCCTTCAGTGTTTTGGTCACCTGAATTAAGATTATCTTGACTGTTGGCTTGGGGATTATTCTAGGGGAGACGCTGTTTAACAAACTATCTTTGAATCTCAACACTGTTATCAAAATGATGTTTTAGTAATTGTTCAACTATGATGGGTCCTAAAGTAGGTGATACGATAACGTATCTATTTGCCAGGGTTCTCTGTTCATTTACAGGGGTAGCTGAAATGACATCTGAACCTTGTGCGATTTGTTCCCCTGACATAGATGCATGGGTGCGACTACGAGTGATAATGAGATTTCTTGCTGGAGGAGGTGTTTTGATAGTTTGTTTAGGCATTATTTGTTATCCCTCCTTCTAGCTCCATTTGTTGAAGCCTCAGTTGTGTATGTGGCTGAAAAGGGTGTCTAATACTAACAACAAAGGTGAAAAACCCAAACTGCAAGGCCTTGAAAAGGTCCTACGCAAGGACAGTCCTATCCCTAGCTGTTTTGATGTGGTGATCTCCCATGGATATTTCTAGCCTCCATTGGATCTTGTGGGTTTGATCCTTAAAGGATCTGTTTCCCAGATTGGAAAACAGGATGGGTGATGCAAAGAAAAGAAACTCAAATCTAACTATGAAAGAAAATATGATCTAAATCTAAGCTACTCAAAGAGGATGTTGAATTGATTTACAAATCAAGCTGATATGCAAGACAGACAAGTACTTTCATCAAATTAACAAAAATGTAAATTATATTATTAACTTATCACTTAACTCACAATCAATTAATGAAAATCAACTGACATCAACTTAGGATTGTATCGTTCAAAGTTAACCTGCATGTATACATGTTAATTGAAAAACCAACATGTTTGTTATGAAGTTTCACTGTTCAATCACTTGCAGAAATAGATAAATACTTTTAAAAGAAGAAATTCTTTAAAATTTTATCAATGCATGAATCAGTAACAGAGAGAAATCAATGTTATAAATAAATGCATTTATCAATTGCAAAGGACTAAAAATTATATTGATCCATTTGAAACTGGAAAAATCGTTATCTGTTACAAAAATTTAATCAAATCAATAACAAGAGATGTGAAATGATATCAATACTGTATTAAATCAAGTTTTGTAAGAAATTAGATAAACCCCGAGTAAAAAAATGTATCTTCAGTCTCTTTTCCAAATCTTTCCCCTTCCAAAGTCCCTAATACATCTGAAGTCTACCCCTTAAATAATTATTACAAAAGAATCAATTCCCTTCAAAATGGGATCAAGAAACCCAAATAAAGCTAATACCCAAGAAAATCCCTCCATATTTTCCAAATCTCCATCAATTATTCTATGTTGGGATAGTTAACGGATTCAAATCCAAGTTGGGAATCACATTTGTGATCCTCTATTTCATTCTTCACTAACTTATGCCAAATACGAATGTAGATATGGATCTTCCCTTCAATAGAAAGTGGCTGTTTTATTAACTGATCCACATGATTAATGCTGATATGACTAAGTCCTTGGATTTTCTATTATGTATCATCTTTGCGTTGTTCAACTTGTTCAATGATCAGCCCTGGTAGGCATGCATTCTCAATGAGCACCATTGCAGGAAAACACAAAACATCCATTAAATTGTTAGCAACATACCACCTCCTTCCATAGATAGTCTACACCTTCTTAATAGCTTCACCAATTGTTTCATTTAGATATTCCCAAGTACACAAAATAGTTTTGACCTTCTTCAGCTAGAAACTTCTAAGAATAGCAATGTTTTCTGGCCTATCTTTCATGTATCTTTTCCAATCTACAACATTATCATATCCTTTGGAAGCTTTCTCCCTTCTGTGTACCTGATTTTCAAGAGTAACAGACATCTTATCAAAAGAAATATGAGTCTAGAAAATACTATCTAGAGTTTTAAACAATTCACTTATTAATTCATAGTGCTCTTGATTAGTCTTGAGATCTAATTCCTTGAATTCTTCTTGTGAGAACTTAGAGAACAAATATGAAGCTACACTTGCAGTTGCATCTTCACATTGTTTCTCCAATAAAGCTATCCACTGTATGAAAACAACATTGGCAGTCTTCTCACTTTGCAGCTCAACCTGAAGAGAAGCATGCTTCGCCTGTAGCTCATTATACTTATTCTCAGATGTCTTCACTAGATTAGGAACATGAGTCTCATGTTCCTATTTTTCCTTTAGTTTGGTTTATTCTTATTTTTTCTTGTCAAATTCCCTGTTAAAAGGATTAACAACATGGAAATTTGCACTTGTGAAAGCTCCCAAAGCTGAAGTAGTTTCAGAAGCATGCACCTGTGGGTCACCAAACTATTGTGTCCAGCCTACCTAGTTAGAGAGAGATGTATCTATATCACCTTGATCTCTTCTTCTCTTCTTACCTCTTCTAACAACTGCTTTATTATACTTACTATAATGACAATCTCCAAAAGAGATTAAAATATCTTCATTAAACTCATCTCTTACCTCATCAATGGAAGAAGTGCCAATCCCTACATAAACCAAAGGAGAAGTCTGAGTGATGGTAAGAGAAGGCATAGGCATGGTTATGTAAGCATTGAGTAAAGGAGAGCAACTACTTTGGACAACAACTGCTTCATAAGTCGAATAAATGATTGGAATAGAGGTTTCAGGGGATGAAGCATGAATGGTATCAGGTGGCAGTGATGATGGAAGTACTAAGACCTTTTCAGGAACAAATGATGTTGATAGAGAAAAAAAAGGAATGTGTAGTGGAATCCTAGGAACTTGAAGTTCAGTAGATTGTGGCATAGGTGGGTGTACAGAGATAGGAGCAATAGAAGTAGGCATGCACGTCGAAGCATGATAAAGCTAAGATAATGGAGGTGATAAAGTTGATCCAACAGGAAAAGCAGATAGGGTTTGAATCGATGAGAGAAGTAGTGCTAAGGAAAAAGAATAAGACCCTGAAGGGATTTGTGAGCTTTCTGGAACAGAGGAAGATTTTATGTTACTACCACTGAAAAAATTCATAAATGCTTGCAAATTGTTACCATTATCAACTTCTTCAGTGACATGCACAGGAGAAGTTCCTCCTTCTTCAGCATCAGAATTGGTCAAGTCTATGGTATGAGCTGGAGAGGAGGGAACCTAAATTTTAGACTTGTAAGTGGCTTAAGATCAGTCATCACCTGATCATCACATGTTGAAGTGACTATATCATTTACCTGTTTATTAGTAAGAACTTGAGTAGTTGCAATTTCCTGAGTATCTAGCAAATAAGTCATCTTTGTCATCTTTTGTTTAAATTGTTGAGAAGTATGTATCAAGGATTTGACTTGTCGAGCAACAACTGCCTGTGGGACATCATCCATAGGACCTCTACCTTTATCCATATCTGAGCTAGTCATCACTGAATAATATTTAGTTGCTTGAGTCTCCTTCTCTTCCTTGTCTTTTCTCATCTTTTCTTGAATGTCCCATTCCATTGCTCTATAAGCTTGGACCCTGTCTCTGATTTCCTTCTGGTAGCATAATATTTGAATTTGTTCCTCTTTGCTTTTGGATTTGGCTAAAAATTAAGAAAAAATATCGAATCCTTGGTAAATAGAGTCATCTGGTACTTATTCATGAGTATAACCTGCTTTGAAATGGTTCTGCCTGAGATGAGAATCAACAAACCCCTTAGGGTCATGTTGCATTTTGCTAGAAAAACCCAGTTTCAGAGAAACAATGTGGCCACTAAGCTCTGTAGCCCAAGTCGAAGTTGGTATACTTAATGGTCCAAGGGTCTGAGGAAACTTAGGCCAAACTCTTCTCTTAGGTCCAACAAGCTTTTTGTAAACTCCCTCAGTCACCATCTGAAAAGACACCTCTTCAATTACTAACTTGTTAGGAACGACTTTGGGTAGCATATGAGATGTATTTCTGCCCCAGACCCCAAAATATGAAAAATATTCTCCAATGTACCAATCACCCATGGTAGCAATAAGGTTCTTGGCTTCAGGCGAGAAGGATGGAGCTTCACTTTTGAATATTAGAAAATAAATATGACCAAGGAAGTTTTCACAAATTTCATGGAACCTGGCCACATAGTTGGTATCCCATAATTCTGCATGGTAGATGTGTACAGGTGGGGCTGGTAAGATCGAGTTCCATCCCAAATTGGGAAAATGGAACTCAATACAAAATACATCAACAATGAAGGTTGGGAAGAATAAATTTGGTTTCTTATTGGCAGTGGCCTTTTGATAGTCTTGGATGGCTGTTTTAAGTTCTAGAGAAAGAATGGAAGCCCACGGGAGGGATTCTCCTGTGGTTAGAACACGATGAGCTATTGGGGCCCATTCAAATTTGAAATAGGAGCAATTGGGGAGACCGTAAAGTCTGCACAACACAACTGCTAGTAGAGAGTAGGGTTCACTAAACCAATTAATGGGGTAAATGTAATCCTTCCTCTGAGAAAAATTATCGGGTTCACTCATCCAGGACTTCAACATTTCATCGAAATTATATCTGGACTTAGAGGCTTTGATAAAATCATCATTAAGGGGTTGTCTGACCGGCTTGAGAGCATAATATTTGACGAAGGTCTCAGGAAAGAAGTTAGTGAGTTGAAATCCTATGCTACTATTGAAGGAGCGGTCTTTCAGGTCTGTGTGTTCAATAATCCATTTAACCGTGTCATTGTAAGGGAGAATAACAGGTCTAGCAGCAATGGAATGGATATCGTAATCCCTAATTCTATGGTAAGCGGGCTAGTCATTCTGTATGTCCGAGAGGTCATCATTGTCGAAAATAGAGTATATCCTAGACCATTCTACTTAGTAGGTTTCATTGACTCTGCCACTAGTATCATAAAAGATGCCAAAGTTTGGGTCCTTAGTCAGCATATCCCTCTAGAGGTTCTTGCATCAGGTAATTCAAGACATCTTGCGGTTGAAATATTCTGTTAAATGAATAAACCTAGAATTAAAACTAATTTAAACCAAAACAACAGTAAACAATTTGAATAAGGAAAACAACTCCAATACTAACCTGTAATCATACTGGACTGTGACGATGTTGACTGGTAAAAAACGTAAGGAAATTTAACGCAACACAACAAATTACAGTAACAAAAATGGTAAAGAAATTGCAAAAGACCATCATATATGTATTTTCTAGGATACAATTAAGACTGTAGGATCGAAATAAAATGACGGTCAAGATCAAACTTCGCAGGATGCGGTACCAAAATGCAAGGTTTTAAATTTTATTAACCGTCCCGTAACCCGCAAGATCACAAAACCACCGAAACTTTATTCAATCCTTCCCGCAATCCGCATTCTGCAAGTTGCAGGTTGCGGTTGCAGGAACACACACCAAAAGCATTACAATAAATATCTTCCCGCACTCCGCATTCTGCAAGTTGTAGGATGCGGGTTGCAGGAGGATCAAATCACATGCATCAAAACCTTTCTGCATCCCGCACTTTGCATTTTGTGGGGTGCGGGTTGCGGGATGAAACAATTTCAATAAAAGATAGTCCTCCGCAACTCATAAAAAACAAACAAATCAAGCATAGATTTCAGAAATTTGGCTAAGTTGGAAAATAAAGAAACCACGGAAAATATAATAGGGCCATAAAAAATGATCAAAGGACTTCAAACATTTACCTTTGTATGTGTAATTGGGCTCCCGTGTTTTGAACAACATGGGGTCTATTGTACCTACGACAAGTGGTTGTGATAAAGTAAGCTTGAAGATGAATTTGACATGAGTTTCTGAGTGTGAAAGCTTCGTATTTTTGGGGATCAATGGATCGTTGAACTAAAAAGAAGATATACATCAAGGATTTGAATGCAAAGAAAAAATTGAAGGAGGTCAACAGAAACTGCGTACATAAGGAGAGTGCTTAGGGCTGAGATTTGCGACAGAAGCAATAAAGGTAGGAAAAAACTGTTGCCATCACAGGTCGCAAAAGGTTGGAGATAATTTCTATTGTAAACAAGTATTTTTCATATATTGTAAAGTTTTTGTTGCAGAAAATCGTAGAAGATGTATATAAGAAAACTTGCAGAAGACACACTATAGAGAATATCACTAGTAACTACAGAAGAATCATATCAAAGAAGATCACTGGTAACTGCAGAAGACACAAATAAGAGAAGATCAAAAATAGTTGCAGTAGACATAGATAGATGCAGAGGATGAAGATCAAGATGCAAAACATATAAGGTCACAGATAGCTACAAAAGATGCATATCAATTGTAGTTTGTTGAATGTGAAAAAGATGTGAATAATGGAGAGTGAAAAATATCCATAAAAAATAGAAGACATAGATTAGAAGGATCACAAAGGGTGATTAAATAAGTTGCAAATCACATATATTGAACACTGCAAGCTGAAAGGACGCATATCACAAAAACTAAATAGAATTTCATTTCAGGGCGGTTGGACGATGCAAGGAGAGGGAGTTGTAACTTCCTTCCAATTAGTGTTGGTAAAACCAGTCAGTGGGTGCTCACAATTAGGTTGGTTCCTGAAAACATAAAGTTGGTGCTTGAAAAATTGAATTTGTATCCTAACCAATTCGGTGCATGTTTTCGCAAGTCGATTCTTGCACAGTGGATATAAGTTCTTATAGGTCTGTGCCTATACAAGATGGTGTTTGTAAACTACAAGTTGGTTCTTGCATACTTGTTAGGTTGGTGCCTGAGTGAGTTGGTGCACACACTCAGAGATTGGTGTCTCCAATTGTAATCAGAATTTCACACACACACATACTTCTCATGTATTTGTGCACTGGTGTTTAATTGGTTGATTGAAATTGAATTGAAATAAATTTTGAAGAGTAAAATTTTTAAATCTGTGTTTATATTGATTTAAAACCCTCTCAATATAAACAATAATTCCAATAGATAGATGATGATGACTACATAACATAAGTGAGGAGAAGATTAGTAAGGTTGTCAGGATATTTATACACTTAGGAGTTAGTTAAGATCTACTTGTAGGGGCAGCAGGAGGGGGAGGGATTATCTTAATTCCCAATTGACAAATGGAACTCCAATATGCATGGGGACTTGGTAATGCTACTAAAAAAGCAAGTTGAATATCTATCACTTCTGCAAGGACTATGAAAAATATGGAGAAAAGGAATATTGCACGACAGGGTGATGGGAGATTCACAAAGTTTAATTGGTTTTGTGGTTAGAAGAACCAAGTCGACGAAGATCCAACTAAGACAAACTGTCCTCAATATCCAAAAAATTGCTACAAAATTTCACAAGCTAAGATACTTCCATGTGTTGAGAAAAAACAACTCCAAAAAAGACCAAGCTGTTAATAGAGTGGTTGGATTGGTACCTAGCACCCTTCTCCTGAATGATCATGAACTTGGGTGAGACCTACTCCCCTAGTGGGAGAGCCACCACTGCCATGTGGTGGCATGCCTGGAATGTGGTGATTCAATGCAGGGAGGTGGCAGGACGAGTGACCTTAAGGAAGGAATGAGCATAGGGAAAACTATCCACAAGTGAATGTGGAAACTGGAGAACTGAATTACCAAGGGAGATGGAAAGATTGTGTGGAGGTGACATGCCTTCCTGAATATCTAATGCAAAAACACTCTATGCACATGAGGTACAAAATAGAGCATGCAGTAATTGATGTGCGTCCTGAGTGAGCGATGTGAATAGGTCTTCAACCCAATTCAATTCAAACAGGATGACGTCAATCAATATCTGGGTGAGAGCTGGGAAGAAGCCTGGGAATTTAAAGCATGCCACATAGATTTCCTTCATTATGAAATCTCGTGACTAGACTAAAGAGACAAACCTCCTCCGCAATATTTACATACATCTGGAAACTGGTAAGGAAACTTGTCATTGATTCACTGTTTGCATGCATCAAGAGATAGTTGTTCAACATTGTGAACACCATTAAGCAGTTTGGCTCTCCAAAAAATTGGTTGAAAGTATGGATTCTAGTGAAGAAAGCGAACCTTTTTTTTTGCTGCTTGGCTTGGATTCCATGGGGCACCGACTACGAAGGGTCAAAGATGAAATTGAGATCCAAAAATGATAGCTTTTTCATTTTGAAGGAGATATGAGGGAACGTCTGGAGTAGGTAGAAAATGACCTACATGAAGTCAGATTGATCTAAATGGAATAAGAAATTGATGAGGAAACTGAACACCAGGAGCAATCCCAAGTCATTTAGGCTCTCTCGGACAGACTGTCCCACATCGATATTAAGGTTGGAACAATGGCCTTCGAATATCGAGTGCAAAAAGAAGTTGAATCCAACTGAAACTTTGCCGAAGGCATTGGATCTGCGACCTCCCTAGGAAAATAATCAGGTTTTAGATTTTTTTTTCTACTATTGGGACAATATGTTTGTATATTTCAGAATATATCTAGTAGGAACTTATTCTCTCTTTTTGTTTACTACTGTGAACACTACGGAGAAGAAAAAGTTAGTATTATTAGATATAGTATTCCTTTATAAGTCTTGGAAATCCTAATGTACTCTCCAAATTCTCTAACATCTGGGTTTTTTTGTTAATATACAATGCTATTTGTATGTTAAAAAAAAAGATCAACTTGTTATAATATATCCATTAGGAAAAGTGTGTTTCTTTAGTATGCATTTGTAAATATATAATCTGATGGTCATGATATGTTCTAGACATAGAGTGATCCGACTATTCATATTCTCTTAGATCACAACTACCTTTGATATTTGGATTAACACCGATTGGTCCATGATAGCTTATTAACGAACATGGAGGGTCATTGGCTAGTTGATCGATTATGAGAATCTCATTTGTAACTTTATTTATTTTACATAATAAAATGCCTCAAGTACCTGTTTGGCTGGGGCTATGGAGTGTTTCTCTTTAGAGGGTTTAAACCACATGAAAACATCAGTGTGTTGATCTATGATCTGTTTGTGTGAGTGGTTTCTCTAGGTGTTCGATATTTTGGAAGTATCATGTGTACTTGAACATGGTATCAGAGCTGAGATATTAGGTTCAAATCCCCCGAGCTACGTAGGATGGGGGGCGTTAGAGTATCAATACAACTACATGGTATGACCGCTACACCTATGGGAATATAATGTTGACTAACTGCCACTCCCAATAATAGAGCTTTGTGTTTGGTTTCAAATGTTCATCAACATCTGCAAGTTTTGGTGTAATGACAAACCATACATTTTTTTTTGGAATCAATTTTTTTACGTGGTTCATAGCCTTGAGAATAGAGTTTGGGGCTCGCTACATCCACATTAATAATTATAGGGGGAACACCCAAGGAGGCCTCACCCTATTGGCTCCAGTTTTGGGAGCCTAACCCCAAAGGACCTAGAGTATTGGATTCATAAGAATTGAACCTCCAACCTCAATCTATGGTCTTTGGACTCGGATCTCCAACCAATTGAGCTATCCCTCGGGGAAATTTGATTGCCGCGCCAAAGTAGAGTAGGTTGTTGCTACTTGAATCCAAAATATGAAAGGATCTGTTAAATCCATAAAGCTTATTGTATGACATTAATTGTGGCTTGATATTATGCTTTTGCTCAAGAAAGATCAAGAGCTTGTTGTTTCTTACAAGCCCAAGTGACAGGTTCATAGCCCAGACTGAAAACATAACCTATAGTAGACTTTCGATCATCAGGATCACCAAATATCTAGTTCAACATCAATGCAGGAAACACATTGAGCTACATATGCACTTCATTAGAAGATTTTTCATGATCACATTATTGAAGTGCTCTTTTTCCTTATAGATGATCAAGTTGCAAACATCTTCACAAAGTCTCGTACAAATGCAAAGTTTTCTAAACTTTGATCTATGTTAGGAGTTCAGGAACTTATCATTAATGGGGGATAGGCTCTATTTCCTCCTTACTTATCCTAATAGTGTCACTTTTGTAAATCCTTCAATCCTATCCCAAGTTGTTCTTAAGGGGGGAGGTTAGGATATTTATACACTTAGGAGTTAGTTAAGATAAACTTGTTATAATATATTCATTAGGAAAAGTCTGTTTCTTTAGTATGCATTAGTATGCATTTGTAAATATATAATCCAACCATCATGATATGTTCTAGACATAGAATGATCTAATGGTTCATGTTCTCTTAGATCATAACTACCTTTGATATGTGTCTTAACACCCAATTGGTCCATGATATCTATTTAAAGAGCATGGAGGGTCATTGTTTAGTTGATCGATTATGGGAATCTCATTTGTAACTTTCTTTCTTTTTCATAATAAACTAACTCAAGTAGCTATTTGGTTGGGACCGTGGAGTGTTTCCCTTTAAAGGGCTTAAACCACGTGAAAACATTGGTGTGTTGATCTGTGATATGTTTGTGTGAGTAGATGCTTTAGGTGTTTGGTCTTTTGGAAGTATCTTGTGTACTTGAAAAAAGGTCATGGGGATTCCTAAGGGTATGAAATGGGATAAGGATGACCGAATCAACCCTCCCAAAAGGACAAGAATTTTTTTTTCTTATTTAATGAAAGATATGAAGAAGTTAAGGGGATCATCAAGAGAGACTCACTTCCTAAGCCATGAGGAGAGGTAGCCCTAATTATTATGAAGTACATTACGTTATATTTTTATCATTTAAGCAATATGATCTTAGGATCTTATCTGAGATAATAACATGCACAACAATAAACACAAGAGACAAGAGGCACAAAGAATTTTCCTTGGGGAAACCATAAAGGAGAAAACCCCGCAACTTCCTTAGAGATAGAATGAGCACCAATGGTAGCAGTAAAACCTGAAAACATAAAGATGATCTCCAATATCTTGTTCTCTCTCTCTCTCACTTGAGAGAGCTTCTCCTCTCTCACTCATGCGCCCTAGTGAGTGAGTGTGTGTGTGTTAAATAGAGAGTCTCACTCTCTATTTATATTATTTCGTTCACTTTATTTCCACTCCATCATGTCGGCCTCACTTAACAATTACTGACTGGGGACGACATCTCTAGGAGAGTCTAATAACCCTAGTGCCCCATAAGTGTGGGGAATTTTCCCTCTTATTAGCAAGGAGGGTTAACCTTGTCTCAATTATGGGGCCTATTTCCCCACCTTACAATGGAGGGTTAACCTCAATGAGTTTACATGACTTGTTTACATTATTGAATCTCTCGATCGGAACATCCGGGCATTACATGAATCAATTACATTACAGATACTTCCTGGAATAAACACCGGGGTACAATACATAAGATATACAAGTGAATACATTCGAAATTTACAAATACATCAACACTCCCTCTTAACTAGGAAGGTATTCTCTCGACACAATTTATTAGCACAAGTCTTCTTCTCTGTATCATCTGGATCATCATCAAGTCATCTTCATCTTCAAGTCATATTCATTGTCAAGTCATATTCATCTTCAAGTCATATTCATTGTCAAGTCATCTTCATCAAGTCTAGATCATCATCAAAGCTAGATCATCACTGGATCATCATCAAGTCTGGATCATCACTTGATCATCATCATCATCACTGCTTTCTCTATCTCAATCAATTGGTGCCTTCTCTTCATTCTTCTCGTCACATGAATTTCTACAGAGCCAACCCTTTTTCATGTTGGTTGTAGGCCTAGCCTCCATGTAGGTCTTCTTCAACGCTTATATCTAACCCTTAGTCAGATCAACTCGCCCAACACTTACATCTGACCATGCGAGGAAGACATCCATCATACATATCAGAAAGGCATGCCCAACACTCACATTTGACCATGGGAGGAACACATCCTGAATCCATGTTAGAAAGGCCTAGCACTCACATCTGACCATGAGATCAACCAATCTAGAATTCATGTCATAAAGGCTTTGCACTTACATTCGACCATGCGAGGAACCAATCCAACATACATGTTGAAAAGGATCTGCACTTACATTTGACCATGCAAGGAACCAATTCAACATACATGTCGAAAAGGCTCTGCACTTACATCATACCATGCGAGGAACCAATCCAACATACATGTCGAAAAGGCTCTGCACTTACATCCGACCATGTAAGGAACCAATCCAGCATACATGTTGGAAGGGATATGCACTTACATCCGACCATGCGAGGAACCAATCCAGCATACATGTATAAAAGGATCTACACTTACATCCGACCATGTGAGGAACCAATCCAACATACATGTCGAAAGGGCTCTGCACTTACATTTGACCATGCGAGGAACCAATCCAACATACATGTCGAAAGGGCTCTGCACTTACATCTGATCATGTGGGAACACATCATGTAGTCACATCAGAATGGCTCTACAATTACATCTGATCATGTGGGAACACATCCCTCAGTCACATTAGAATGGCTCTTGCATTTATATTTGACCATGGAAGGAACCAATCCTACCATGTCAAAAAGGCTCTCAGACTCATCACTTCCCTTTGGAGGGAACCTCAATCTAGAGAACACCAAGATTCTCCTTGAAGTACTCGAACTTCATTCTGGACATTTCTAGCATAGAATCACGTAATGGCTGATTACGTCCAAGGATAACCTGTGAGCTTTTCCAGGACCTATTTCATCCGAGGACAACCTATAGGACCATTTTACGTCTAAGCCACCTATGAGCTTCACCAGGATTTTATGCTCATACAACCTATCTCACCAGCTATGCTAGAACTCCCTCTTTCGAGAGATCTCAATCTGGATCACATACTGGAGCTTCACTACTCCTCTTTGATCTCATACTGAAGCAACACCCCGAATTCCTCTTCCTATTAATGGCACTTCCCAATACGAATCCACTAACCCTCCAGGTTAGTCTTCTGATTCACTTCATACTTGAGCCCATACTCAACTATACCCTTCAGGTACTTCACTGCATGCTTTGCAACCATCATGCGATCATGTCTCAATGTGTTCACAACAAAGAAAATATTTGGTCTTGTATTTCTCACTTACATCAAGGAACAAATCATCTGACGATACATTGTGACATCGACCGACTCTGATGAAGCAACACTCAATAACTTCCAGTTTGATACCATAGGTGTGGTCATGGCCTTGCATTCCATCATCCTGAACTTATTCAGGATCTCTACTGCATACTTCCCTTGTCTCAGGGAGATTCTATTCGCATTTTTCCACACCCCCATGCCTAGAAGTAATGCATCATATCCAAGTCCTTCATCACAAATTTGGAAGTAAGTCTCCTTCTTGCAAATTTAATGAGTTCCTCTTTTTTGTCAGGAACAAGTCATCGAAATATAACAGGAGCATTATTGGTCTTCCACTTTCAACCTTGAAGTAAATATTGGAATCTGCTTTACTCTCAGTAAAGCCTAGAGTCATCAGTAAGTTGTCCATCCTGTTATACCATGTCGAACCTTAGGATCTTCTGCAGCCACTCCTTCTGAAGTGGAGCATTATTCTTCCTCTTCCTTTTATACTATATGCATTGAAACATTATTCATTGGAGTGACAAGTAGCTTCCTCTGCTACTAATATTCTATGTATCCATCTAGGGTCACTAGATACCAAGATTTTCTATCTTGAAAGCTTTCTTCTTGCACCCATCTATGAGCTTGTCATCCTCTATAGGTTTTCATCTCCAACCTTGTAGCAAAGGTTAATATATTCATCACTCTAGGTGATCTTCAAGCTCCTCATGTATGCGTTATCCCATGGGTGCTTTTGAGCTCGTACAAGGCCTTCTTTCATTTGCACACATAATTATGCCTGTCATGTGTCTTTCTAGTGAATGTAAATGTTTCTTTGTAGTCTATGCCTTGTTTCCATGAGAAGCCTCATGCTACGAATCTTGCCTTGTATCCCACGATGTTTCCATCTACTGCATGATTGAACTATGAACTTCCCTTCATGTCTCGATACTGCATCCTAGACATCATTCTTCTTGAACTGGTATTCTCCTTCCCTTTCTTCTTAGCTACTTCTTCATAGCTAGAAGTTTCTACATCAATGATGTTGCTCAATAGTGTCACATAGCTTCATTCATCATATTAATCTTCATTCTAGGATTATTTCTCGAATTGTCATCACTTGTTCTTCGGAACAAGTCTCACTTTTTTTGTAGGCGATTGTATGCGATCTTTCCTACAAGTCAAATGCATTAGTTGTATGGTTAGAAACATTTCATAAGGAATATTCATAATGGAAAATTCTTATGCATAAAGATTTGATCATGCAACTATTTTAGCTAATACAACATTCATCCATATCTCACAGAAAATTTCTAGATGCCTTCCTCTCTACCATGACAACATTGAGATTGTGTATCCAATATGTCAGCAAAGAGGTTTCATTCTAGATAAGTAGCAATGGAGAGTTGTATAGCATAATGAGCTACTTACCCATTACATTCATATTAGTAGTATACTCTCATTAATGCAAACATTCTATCATGCATAACACATCAACAGAATATAAACAAGTGCATAACAAAACAGTATCATGAAATGACAATTGAATACTTATCTTTATTTGTTTCGTTGGTAGACTCCTTCTTTCAGCTTCATCATCTTCTTCAATCAGAACAACATCATTTCTTATCCAAATGATAAGATGGATAAGAGGTTCTTCAAGAGGTGAGTTCTTCGTATTCCTCATCACTTGAGGGATCTTCTTTGGATGGTGAGAGCTTGATCTTCAGTTGCTCCCATCTTCTTTTCTCTTATTATGAGTCAAGCTTCTTCTTGTGTGTAATTTTCCCAGTCTTCTGAAAGTAATCACTTTCTTCTGGAACACATTCCTCAAATGAATGAATCCCATTATCCTAGGAGGCCATTCAAGGTGGTTATCACAACTTATGCATTCTCCACTTCTACTTCTACCGCTTCAAGTTGTTCTTTGATTTGAGAGACCCTTGTAAAGTATGCCTGTATGGTCTTTGCATTTTGGATCTTCACATTCTTCAACTATTTTCTCAAAGTCATCTTTTGATTTATGTTCTTTCCTTCAAATAGCTTGGTCAAGAAATCAAACATCTCTTTTGGTGTCCTTAGGGAAGACACTTGTGGTATAAGGTGTTCCGTGATTGAATCAACAATGATCTTCTTGGACTTGACCAAGTTCTTCTTGTGTAAGGATTTTAGCCTCATCTCCCTCTGGAACTAGAACCTCTCTACTTATATAGGTGTCCAATTCATTTCCTTCAAGAACTAGTGAGATCCTATACTTCCATGCTTGGAATTTGTCAGCGTCACCAAGCTTGTCATCAAGCTGGTGTGATTAGTCATCTTAAAATCAAAACCTCAACTGTAAATAACAAAAGATAAGGAAGAAGAAACTGGAGAAGATAGAGGAGAAGAAGTAGTTGCAAATAATATCCTCCATTTGGGAGAGAAGGAAGAAAAAAATTCCAAGAAAAGAACCCTATCACTTGACAAATAGGAGATTTGAAAGAAGAAGAGAAAACTGGGAAAGAATAAAATCACAAAATATTCACTCTCAGATTCTGAATCACTTCAGGAAAAACAACAAACTTTAGACTTAGACCCTGATTATATAGAGTAATTTCTATTGGGGACCAACAATAAGTAGAGGAAACCTCTCCTGGAAACTAGGATAATATATATCCCACAAAATTTCAAGAATACATGCCTAGTTCATTAGAAAATGACAAAGCATATTCCTTAAAACTCAATGAGAAATATGAGGCCATTTTTAGACTACATAGTAAGCTAAGAGAAATGGAACAAGAGGTCCTCAAGTAGAAAAATATCACCCATACCGTAAAGGCTTTGAAGGAGGATTCCAATGACCAAGGGAATCACCAGTATGAAATACACCCATTAGAAGAGAAGCTCCAGGTCATAAAAATGCAATGTTTGGACAATAAGCAACGGTTGAAGAAAACATTGTCCTTAAGAGGGATTTACAAAATTGTGAAGCTGAATTGAAGAGTGAAATCAAAGAGAAGGATGAAGTGGAAGAGCAACTCAAGAAATTCCTTAAGATCATGAAGGCGATTATACACTGCATTCCATTGTCAAGGATCTACTCAGTTTTCCTAAAAGAGAGATGGATTTGGTATTAGAATAATAGGTTACAAGCATGACACTCAAAGTAGATAGGTACTCCCACTACTTTCATAGAGACCTTACAAGGAGCTGGGGAGTTGGGAAAGGATCACCTTTGTGACTTTTAGTTGCATAATTACATCCCGCCTCACCCATACCGATGGTCACCAATTACTTATATGGGGGATGTACAACTATGATCTCTATGTTATTGGATTTATAATGAATATAGAAGAGCCACATATATGCTCCATTACCATGACATTAGAAAAGATGCTCAGTTATGGATCCTAGATAAAGAACCTATTATGGATATAGTTCTCACCTCCCATCAGTTGTTGATTAGCGAGAAGGAAATGGAACTGGTTTTAAAGGAAAAACAAATTTATTCCATCACCCACTTCAAGTATTTAGTAGTAGAGGAAAATAAGAAGAGAATTATACAGCTGAATCAAATAAGATGGAAGGATATCCTTCAGGAGTTACATAATCTTGAAATACATTCATTATCTAATTGAGAGAAGGCACTCTTCTGATCTTCCTTATATTGTTCTATAGTGGAAAAGGTGGGATTACAATGGATTGGATTAAGATTCAGTCCACCAATACTCATATCTGTAAGTACTTGGGAATGGAATAAGGAGGAGGAAGCAAAAAATTGGGAATACATTAGAAAAATAGAGGATTTTATCAGGAGGGGGATATGAATCGTTGCCATGTTCATATTTTTAGGCCAATTGTTGGAGCAAGGCCCCACAGCTACAGGAAAAGTTGCTATATCAGGACAAGAAAGTCAAAGGAAACAATACCTGAATCGGCCGAGAAGAGAGAGCTCAACCACTGCACTTAAGGCAGCGGCGAAGACAGGAGGGCTCAACTACCCTCATAAAGGAAAAGGAGCAATGGGCTGAGGTATTGAAGACAAAGGACAGAAAGGGAGCGACCGAGGAAGCGGCGCCCATACCCATGATCAGCATCAGGAAGCGTGGAAGACTGCAGAGAGATGCAGTGTGACCAGTAAGCGGCAGCCCACAGTACAGATATGCCGACTGTCACAGTTAGGGTTTTTGGGTTACTGTTGGGATAGGCCCACAGTGTTGTATCAGGGTGAGACCTTCAGGCCACCTATTTAAGAATGTATTTTGTATTATGAAGGGTTGGATAGTAGATAGATAGTTAGCTAGCCAGACATTTAGATAGACAACTAGCTAGTTGGTCAGTTAGATGTTCTTTGAGTCGAGCTCTGGTTCTGTTATTAAGTTTGTATTATCTTACTGCAACCAGTAGCTGGATCCTTGAGCATGAATGTAACAATCTGAAGGGATTGAGAGAGAGAGAGAGAGAGAGGAAATATTGTAAGAAGAAAGCAATATAGAAAGAGAAGAGATCTAAGAGAAGGGATCCCGGCTGTGTGAGCGGAGTTTCCCAGAATATCTCAAGCTGCATAATAGGTTGCAACAGAACTGTGTTTACTCTCTCAAGATATAATATAAAAAACCAGTTCCCGTGGATGTAGCTTCCCCCCTGGAAGTGAACCACGTAAAATCCGTGTGTTGTGTGACTGTTTCATGTGATTGTGTTTACTTATTTGCTATCTGTTACCTGTTACATGAGCTTTGCTTAACAATTAATGAATGTATGTATGCTATCCTTTAGTTTACAGTAATATAGAAGGTCAAACACAAGTTGACTATATCAATTAGTCTGTATATGAGTTTATCAGTGCTTGATTCATGGTAGTAATAGTTACTGTGTTAAGTGATTCATGTATATTTAGTTCAGCAAGTTGAGAGCAATAGATGTTAAGCATAATAGATGGAAGAAGCTTAAGTGAAGTTGTTTAACACCCTTGTGAAGGTTAACTGAGCTATTATAAGCAGAAAGAAAGCCGTTGGACCTTGAGAGTTGGAGAGTCCTATTGAGTCTTACTATAGAAGCTATCGCAGCATAGAAAGGCGATATCGCATTGTCGGAGGAGCCACGGTGTGGGATATCGCAGGGAAAGAGTGAAGTAGAAGAGAAAGTTTGCGCATCATCCTGGAAGCCGCGATGTGATAAGAGTTAGTTCCATAGCAGAGTCAGCTGAGAAGGGAGAACAACATCTCAGAGAGAGATCCCACTGGTTAACCAGAATCAAGAGGAACCTAGGATGCCACAGAACCCGGTTGAGGACACCTGAGTCTTCAGCCACCCCATCTAGGATCACTTCGGGTGAGACTTCAGGCCGTTCTGCGGTCTGTCACCAAAAGGGCCAGTGAGCTAGGGGTTTTGTTGGTACATTACAGTAAACCTGGGTCTACCCATAGAAAACCAACAAATGGTTCTGTCACCGGTTTTGAACAAATTAAAGAGCTAATGTTTTGTTGGCATCCTACTAAAGAAGAACTTAACCATTGGGTTGAGTCTAGGGAGAGAGAATTTGATAAAAAAGAAAGCAAGAGTCCTAGACTGAGTACAGAGGACTGGTTACAAAAACATATATTCACAGACCTGCATGCGATATTTTTTGTAACCTATGCAGACGAGTTGTACGATTGGCTATCAAAGTTGTCTGATAAGCACGTATTCAAGAAGAAAAGGAACATTTTCTGGACACCGGAGCTGATTCACACCGTGAAGAGCGTTGATAATCCCATTTCGCAGGTAGTAGACTTTTGGCTTGCGAGTTTGCTAGAAGGTTTCGTTACAGATTTTGCAGTTGATCAAAGAAAGAGTTTCAGCGAAGCGGAGAGGTACTTCTTCAAAGGATATCGCGGTAAGTACTTGAACTCTTTAAATTTGTCCCTTAAGATGTTATTACATGAAAAAGGAGTATTGGATATATTCTCAGATGAATAAATTAAGTAAGTGTAATGTCACAAGAGTTTGAGAGTGATTTTGAAGAAACCGGATGTACACGTAGCGGTAAGAAATATAAAGTAGATTTCAGATCTTCCTTCTTTGAAGACAGTTCAGACAGTACTAGAGAATAGAGTCAAAATAATAGAGAAAGAACAGTAGGGGGTATCCCTTACCACCCTTATACCCCACAAAAAGCAACCGGGACTTAGAATAATCCCGCAGGAACTCCATATAGTAGTTCACACATAGTACATACTACATTTACACCGCCAAGTGGTAGTAACACAACAAATTAGAATCTACCACGTAGAAATAGAATGGGGGATGATATGAAATTACCTACCTTTAAGGGTACAAGGGCAGAAGACCCATAACAACATTGGTTCCTATGTGAAGCTGTATGGACCATTAAACAGATCCAAGATGATAATACTAAACTTGTCCAGTTGGCCACTACACTTAGAGAACGAGCTTTAACATGGTATATGAAGTATACATCAGCACAGCCCAGAACGCTCGTACAGGTCAGGACCGCCATGATTAAGGAATTTAAGAAACCCAAGTCTGAGTCACAATGTATTACAGAACTTAAAGACATCAAACAGTTTCCCACAGAGTCAGTATGGGATTTTGATAAAAAATTTAAAGCTCTTATAGACCAAGTTAGCTTTGAGTTTGCGCCGGAGCAACATAAGGAATGGTTCATCGCAGCACTGCTCCCTCACATCAGACTTCCACTAATGCAGCAGAAACTCCATACGCAGGATGAAGCATTGGAGATGGCAATGAAACTAGAGGCTTCACCTCTAGCTGAGACTAGTACAGGTATGACAAACTTACAGAATCAGTTAGCCAATCTCACTTTACAGCTACATGAGATTAAGAAAGGAAAAGAGGTTGCATAAGAATTATGGTGTACAAAGTGTAAAGGAAATGGCCATACTAAAGATAACTGTCCAGTATTTGTTGAGTATCTAGCAAGTGGGGCTCCTAACCACTTAGTACAGAATCAAGGGCCATGGTGTGAAATCCGTAGAACAAGAGGACATAGACCATAGGAATGCCCTTTACTTCAGAAGTATGTACAAACTCCTAAGAACTTATACTGTAACTTCTATAAGTTAGTAGGACATGATGAAAATAATTGCAGAGCTTATGATCTCATGATAGATAGAAAACACGACTTCTACAAAGTCCAGTCAGAGACATCAAGTCCAGCAGTAGGACTATAGCATGAACCGACTCATGATGGCCGTGGTGGAGCATTCAGAGGACGAGGCCGTGGTGGAGGCTTTGGCCGTGGCCATGGACCAATTATTTGTTACAACTGTGGAGCCATAGGACATTATGCTAGGGATTGTCAGAACCCTACTACGACATGTAAATATTGCAAGTCCTATGATCATACTATAGAAGAATGTCCTATCTTGATAGCCAAGTTTAAGGATCCTAAGCCAGTAGTAAACCAGAATATTCATCTTATTGCTACTGAGCAGAAAGAACCAGAACCAAGAGTCAATATTGTGACTTGCAGCGGTGCTTCTACTAGTAGGACATCGCAGGATGCCGAAAAGAATACAGGTCCAGAGTGGGTACATAAAGCAACTAATAAATCAACACCACTTGACCTACAAAAGAACAAAGAAACGTTTCAGCAAGCTAAAACTTTCTTTACTGAACCTACACCATCAGGATTGCAGGTATTGCCTTGTAGGGGTGTACAGTAGCAGCAAAATTGTGGCGTTAGTCCTGTGCAGATACTACAGGCTACCACATCGGGAAGGTGCGAAGAGGATGAGTTGACAGGAAGTGTCCAATCCTTCCCGTGGAGCTACTTGAAACTCGTACGAAATGAGAAAGACATAGGAGAGCTTCAGTGCATCATAGACCAGTATCAGCAGCCTTCTTCCATGAGCAGTACGCAGCGTGCTGTTCATAATATTATGGGCCATACAAGAACAGGAAGAGAAATGAGACTCACAGCGCAAATTGGAGAATTTGAAATGGATGAGGTAATCCTAGATTTAGGATCAGAGGTAAATGTTCTGACTAAGCAGACATGGGAACAGATGGGTAGCCCTAAGTTAGCCAGATCACCTATCCATTTGTGACTAGCCAATCAGCAAAGGGTATCGCCACTGGGTCGATTACCGCAAGTACCAGTTGATATTGATGGAATTCGCAGCTTTGCAGACTTTGAAGTCATAGAAATCATTGGTGATAGCAGACTGTATCCAGCTTTACTAGGTATTGATTGGGAAATTGATAACATGGCTATTATCGATTTAAAGAAAAGACAAATGACCTTTGAGTATCATCAGATTCGAGTCATCGCACCGTTGGATCCTTTCTAGGGTCCTCTTTATATTGAGCCTATCAAAGCAGAGGAAGAGGTGCGTAATATGGAAAGCCTCTATCAGCTGACTGCTAACTAGAGTGATTATATCAACCCCACCGTAGAAGGAAATATTAGTTGGTGATGCGACAACTCATGCGCATTAGATTCAGATGTTGGCTTAGAAAATTGGCAGAATAGACTTTACGAAGTCTCAGCTCGTAGATGTGTGTTTATGACTAAGTCACTGCGATGTATTGGCGCAGAGGTTAAGGATATTCCGTTGTTTCATGGCTTAGCGGATGTCAATGACTTTTTACAACAGTTTGAGCAGGAAATTCCTCATGAGCAGAGGATGGCAGCTATTGACCTTGCAGTCAAAGTCACACCTGCAAGATGGTGGCATGCACATAAAGAACATATCACATCATGGGATGATTTTAAAAGACTGATGGTGATCAGATTCTCTAATAACAAGGAGCCTTTACAGCTGAAATATACAGGAGAAAGTGACCCAAGGTCACATATTAAGATTTGTGAACAGAGTTGGTTGGACATTCCAGAGGATGAATGGGTTCACCTATTCATTCACACTTTAGACACAGTCCCAAGGAACTGGTACACTGAAACAGAGTTGCGCAGAGGAACTACTACATGGCCAGTTATGATAGACAGCTTTCTACTCACTTTCACTTTTGAATCTGAGTATCCAAGCATTGATCAAGCTCTATATATTATAAAGACTAAGATATTTGATGACTGTACCCTACCAGTGTATGCTCAGCCTGATTGGACCGTTCAGTTGGAACATGCGCTAGAGTGTTACAATTTTGCAGAAGAGCCAGGTGATGAGGATGAGAATCCTTGTAGTGTCAACATTCCAGAGTCTGAAGGGACTCGTGAAGTTGATGGACCAAAGCTAGACATTCCAGCTATCACAGAGCCTATTAAGATTAAAAAGATCAATATTGGCACAGAAATAGAACCAAAGTTTTCCTCTATTGGAGACTATTGGGATGATGAAACAGTAGGACACATCGCAGATCTGTTACATGACTATCATGACTTATTTCCCACTAAGTTCACAAAGATGAAGGGAATAGTAGGAGATTTGGGAGTCATGCGGATACCTTTGAAAGAGGATGCTAAGCCAGTTAAGCAGCGTCCATACAGACTAAATCCTCGTTATAAAGAAAAAGTTAAAGATGAGTTTGATAAGATGCAAGCAGCAGGCATCATCGAGCTAGTAGAAGAGAGCGAATGGGTTAGTCCCATGGTTGTGCAGGAAAAGAAAACTAAAGGAGAAATCAGGATTTGTGTCGATTTGCGCAAACTCAATGACGCATCACTTCATGACCCATTTTCGACACCCTTTACTGATGAAGTTTTAGACAATGTGGGAGGACAGGAGATCTACTCTTTCATGGATGGATTTTCGGGCTATCACCAGATAAGAATCCATCCAGAGGATCGACATAAGACCACCTTTGTGATAGAATGGGGCTCATTCCATTATACAGTAATGCCCTTTGGTCTTAAAAATGAACCAGCTATCTTTTCTAGAGTAGTAGTTGCTGTATTTAAGGAATACATCCATAAATTCTTAGAAGTCTATTTTGATGATTGGACTGTATTTGGATTAATCAAAAAGCATATAGGAGATTTAAGGCTCATGTTAGAGAAATGTAGGCAATATCATATTTCTCTTAACTTGAAGAAATGTATATTCTGTGTGCCATTTGGTATTTTGTTGGGTCATATTGTTTGCAGACAAGGCTTGATGGTAGATCCTGCAAAGATTGCCATCATTGTAAATCTTCCAGCACCCAACTCAGTCAAGCAATTGAGGACAGTGCTTGGTCATACCGGCTACTATAGAAAATTCATCAAAGGCTATGCAAAGATCACAGCACCTATGGAAAAGCTGTTAAAGAAAGATGTGAAATTCCTATGGAATGAGGAATGCCAGCAAAGATTAAACACTCTTAAAGAGAAGATGGTCACCACACCCATCTTAGTATTTCTAGATTGGGACAAGCCATTTCATGTACATGTGGATGCATCTGGCATCGCACTGGGGATAGTCTTAACACAGCCAGGAGAAGGGGGTATCGATCACCCTATCGCGTACTCTAGTAGAAAGTTATATACCGCAGAAAAGAACTACACCACTATAGAAAGAAAAGGATTAGCTATGGTGTATGCTCTACAGAATTTCAGGCACTACCTGCTGGGTGCCCCATTCAAGATGTTCACTGACCATTCGGATTTAAAGTATTTGGTCAATAAACCAGTATTAGGAGCAAGGATCTACAGATGGTTACTCTTATTTTAGGAGTATGATTTTGAAATTATTGTAAAACCAGGAAAATTAAATGCCGGACCTAATCATCTATCGCAAATAGACTCAGGAGAAGAACCAAGTAATTTAGAGGATAATTTGCCAGATGTGCAATTGTTTTCTATCCAGATCGTAGATCAGTATTACGAAGATATTATCCACTTTCTCACTACAGGGTGGGCACCAGTTGAGTTTACTAAGCAGCAGAAGAAACAGTTAGTTGTGAAAGCAGCAGAATTCACTTTGATTGCAGGACATCTATATAAGTTAGGTCCAGATGAATTCCTTCACAGATGCGTGATGCCACATGAGAAAGAGGCCATTATCAGAGAAGCACATTCAGGCACCATAGGAGGTCATTTCGTAAGAAAGCCGACTGTGCAGAAAATTCTAGCTGCAGGATTATGGTGGCCTACTTTGCACAAAGACACTAAGGAGTTTTGCAGATGCTGTGATATCTGCCAGAGGGTAGGAAAACCTTCGCAGAGAGATGAAATGTCGCTGCGACCACAGATTACGCTGCGGGCATTTGACAAGTGGGCTATAGATTTTGTGGGTCCTATCAACCCACCAGGAAAATGATCTGGTGCGAGATAAATCATCACAGGAACATAATACCTCACAAGATGGGAAGAGGCCAAAGCAGTAAGGAATTGTGATGCTTCTACAGCTGCACAGTTCATTTTTGAAAACATCATTAGTAGATTTGGATGTCCAACAATTTTGATGAGTGATCAAGGCACACATTTTCTGAATCGCACTATTGAGGCCCTGACGGAGGAATTTCAGATACAGCACCATAAGAGCACTCCTTACCACCCTCAAGCTAATGGTACGGTGAAGGATTTTAACAAGATTCTAGAAAATGCTCTTACTAATATCTGTAACAACCAAAGAAATGATTGGGACCTCAGGGTTAATGCTATATTATGGGCTTATAGAACGACATGCAAGAAACTTACAGGACACACACCTTTCAGCTTGGTGTATGGACAAGAGGCTATTATGCCTATGGAATGTATTATTCCCAGTTTAAGTTGCTCAAATTACCGAGATGGCTGATACAGATATGATGAATGATAGATTAGCGCAGCTACTTGCCTTAGAAGAAGACAGATTCATTGCAGGATTTCATCAAAAAGTGCAGAAGGCATGAGAAAAAGCTTGGCATGATAGGCACATCAAGAGAAAGATTTTTTAGATAGGAGACCTAGTGCTCCTTTATGACAACAAGTTTGTTAAGTTTCCAGGTAAGTTCAAGACACATTGGTTAGGGCCATATCAGATTCAGCAAGTTACAGAAGGAGGTGCCATTCAGCTCAGTAAACTGAATGGGGAGCTTGTTCCTACTTTGATTAATGGCAGTAGGCTTAAGCTTTATAGTGATAACCACTCCACCTCCCTGTCCTAACGCAGGGAAATGTGTGCAGATGTCCAGTGTAGTTGAAAGGAGACATCGCAACTATAAGTAGTCTACACTAAAAAAAAAAAATCGCAGCAGGAAAGTTTATTTGTGCAAGTCATAGGATGCTTGCGGAGTTTTTTTGAACGTTGATGGTTAAGGATGATGCGGTGTGACATCGTAGTGATGCGATGTTCCCTATGCCACGTAGAAAAAGTTGGAAAGGGATAGAGGGCCAGTCACGTCGCCTTCTTCCAAGCAGTTAATCCAGATACGACAACTATCCATTGCCCTAGATTTGGAAACAGTACAGTGATTTTCCCAGATTTGGTAAATCTTGGTCGAGACCGACGCCTGTGCACAATTTTCGAAGGAAATTTGATCAGATTTTCAGCAATTAATGAGGATCGAAATGACGGGTGTTGTCTTGTCCATGCAATAAACGCCGCCAATGTGTCTAGCTTAAGTGACCGTTGCTTTAGAGATTATCGCCTTTGTTATAAGTACATAGATCATTCAGACAGAAGGGTTACTTTTGCGATTTCTGAGAGTTATAGAGCAATTTCTAAGAATTTTTCCTAAGCAGAGATACTCCAGTACAAAGTGCTAGTTTCCCCAATTTCGCAGCCATTATCAGTTCAGATTACTGCACCAGACAGTTTATGTCCGAGAAGGAACCTTTAGAAGACTTTGTGCGATGATTCCAGCGTGGTGGCCTCGAGTCTGCTATGGCGACGCCGCCCAGGGTTGTGAAATTAGGTGCACCACAGTTCAGACAGACGCCAAGGATGAGGAGTCTAGCTCAGATAGTAGAAGAGTCCAGCCCAAAGCAGAGAAGAATAAAGATGAGAAGATCACCAAAGATAAGAAAACAGAGAAGAAGAAAAGTAAGAAGAAGAAAAGTGAGAATAAGAAAGAGAAGGGCTCCCAGCTGTGTGCGTGGAGTTTCCCACAAGATCTCACGAAAAGAAAAAAGGACCAAGAAACAGGCATCTGAGGCTCAGAAAAACAAAAGGAAACAGGAAAGGAATGGAGCAGAGATGTTGAAAATGAGAGAGATACATAAAATGTCAAGAAGGTAGTTACATTAAAGCTGGAAAAGGACATGTCTACTCATGAAAGTTTTACCAATGTGTATATATCCAAGTAAAGTCAAATTATCGGAATGAAGATCAACTTAGATGTATGCTGAAAGACATGTACTTTCCATATATTCAGAATGATGAGGGATTTGATGAGTCTGTTCGGACAAGCGCTCCAGTAGAATTTGAGGTAAAGGGTACAAACCTGATCGAGATAGCAGGAGATGAGATTGTTGAAACAAATTTTGCAGCCTATAAATGGTACACCATTTATTCTGGAGTTCACTTAAGGACAGCATTGATACTATTTTAGATAAAGCGGCACAAGACTGTGTCGAAGCTATGGACAAAGAAGTTGCAGGACTTAGAGAAAGATTTGCAAGGACTTCGCAGGAAGCCAAGGAGAAGCTACGACAAGAGAAGCCAGCTGTTAGTGGCTTGGGGATGAGCCATAAGTAAGTGTTAGGGGACTGTTGGAGCAGGGCACCGCAGCTACAGGAAAAGCTGCTATATCGTAACAAGAAAGTCAAAGCAAATAGTACCTGAAGCGACAGAGAAGAGAGAGCTCAACCACTGCACTTAAGGCAGCGGCGAAGATAGAAGGGCTCAGCTACCCTCATAAAGGAAAAGGAGCAACGGGCCGAGGTATTGAAGACAAAGGACAGAAGGGGAGTGATCGAGGAAGCAGCGCCCATACCCACGATCAGCACCAGGAAGCGTGGAAAATTGCAGAGAGTTGTAGTGTGACCAGTAAGTGGCAGCCCACAGTACAGATACGTCGACTGTCACAGTTAGGGTTTTTGGGTTACTGTTGGGATAGGCCCATAGTGTTGTATTAGGGTGAGACCTTCGGGCCACCTATTTAAGAATGTATTTTGTATTATGAAGGGTTGGATAGTAGATAGATAGTTAGCTAGCCAGACATTCAGATAGACAACTAGCTAGTTGGTCAGTTAGCTGTTCTTTGAGTCGAGCTCTGGTTCTGTTATTAAGTTTGTATTATCTTACTGCAACCAGTAGCTGGCTCCTTGAGCATGAATGTAAAAATCTGCAGGGATTGAGAGAGAGAGAGAGAGGAAATATTGTAAGAAGAAAGCAATATAGAAAGAGAAGAGATCTAAGAGAAGGGCTCCCGACTGTGTGCATGGAGTTTCCCAGAAGATCTCAAGCTGCATAATAGGTTGCAGCGGAACTGTGTTTACTCTCTCAATATATAATATAAAAACTAGTTCCCGTGGATGTAGCTTCCCTCCTGGAAGTGAACCACGTAAAATCCGTGTGTTGTGCAACTGTTTCATCTGATTGTGTTTACTTATTTTCTGTCTGTTACCTGTTACATGAGCTTTGCTTAACAATTAATGAATGTATGTATGCTATCCTTTAGTTTACAGTAATATAGAAGGTCAAACGCAAGTTGAATATATCAAGTAGTCTGTATATGAGTTTATCAGTGCTTGATTCATGGTAGTAACAGTTACTGTGTTAAGTGATTCCTGTATATTTAGTTCAGCAAGTTGAGCGCAATAGATGTTAAGCATAATAGATGGAAGAATCTTAAGTGAAGTTGTTTAACACCCTTGTGAAGGTTAACTGAGCTATTATAAGCAGAAAGAAAGCTGTTGGACCTTGAGAGTTGGAGAGTCCTATTGAGTCTTACTATAGAAGCTATCGCATCACAGAAAGGCAATATCGCATTGTCGGAGGAGCCACGGTGTGGGATATTGCAGGCAAAGAGTGAAGTAGAAGAGAAAGTTCGCGCATCGTCCTGGAAGCCGTGATGTGATAAGAGTCAGTTCCATAGCAGAGTCAGCTGAGAAGGGAGAACAACATCTCAGAGAGAGATCCCACTGGTTAACCAGAATCAAGAGGAACCTAGGATGCCACAGAACCTGGTTGAGGACACCTGAGTCTTCAGCCACCCCATCTAGGATCACTTCGGGTGAGACTTCAGGCTGTTCTGCGGTCTGTCGCCGAAAGGGCTAGTGAGTTAGGGGTTTTGTTGGTACATTACAGTAAACCCAGGTCTGCCCATAGAAAACCAACACTAGTAGACAATCCCAAACCAGCAGGGGACCTGATTTAATAGATGGTTTCATAGGGAAGTGAAATAGGGTCTATTATAGATGATTTTACCACACATGGTTGATCACATATTTATGACCTTCCTTGTCCCTCTGTAGAGTCTTTATACCCCATGGACTTATATTATATTTTGATGTCTCAAGATCATCCCTAAAAAATACCTGTTTATTGTTGTATGCGACCTTTAAATCTATACTCATGTGTACACATGACGTTTGACCTCAAACCCACGTACATTGGGATGTGTGCACAAATCCAAATATTTTTGGATTTTTCCTCATATGAGTCTGAAGATCCTGACTCTTGGCCTTCCATATGCCTTGATATTGCTCGGATTCGACCCTCCATTACCCTTTTGGAGTGATATATAAGGAACCCCTTGGATACATTGAAGAGGAGGAATTGAAGAGCAAAGAAACTATTGTCCATTGTTGCCTCAATTTGCTTATACTTGAGTCTGCATCCCTTTGTCCCTTTGGAGCACTTTGTGTTCTTCCCAATATTTCCTTTGATTTGTGAGCTTGCTATCAAGAGATTGAGGATTGATGTGGTGGAGGCCTAGGTGGAGGACTTAGTTTCTTCGGTTCATAGACATGTCGATAGAGGTTGTCACTATTGTAATCTCTGATTTTATTAATAGAAATATCTTTTCCTGTCCAATTATGTGCATTTGAATATGAATATTGAATCCATGGATGCATTTAATTGCTTATACATTGTTGAAATATATGCTAGAGTAGGTCTAACACATTATTATAGAGCATGATTGTCTTGTTTGTTGTTGTTGAGCAAAAATTTCTAATCTAAGCATGAATTGGAAAATCTGAACGGGAATCTACTTCAACCGTCCAGAGCAAGGTACGATTCGGTATCCATTAGTGTTAGATGTTTGGTTTCTCTTGCATATTGGGAAATATTGATTTCTGGTGTCAAGCTTTTTGTTGTGGTACCCCCAAGCCATAGGAAGTTTCTCTCCGTAACAGAATTGGTGACTCCGCTGGGGAGGTTCCTAGTTGTTTCTCTTTGGGGTTTTGGTATTTAATGTACTTGACTTGCTCTCTATTTATCCTCATTTATATGTCGCATTTAGTAGTATGGTCATCCATTAACACTCCCCTTGAGTGGTTTGAACCTTTTCCTGATTTTTACCACTTTCTTCTCTGTATACGCAAGTTTTTGGCTAAAATTTGCATATACATGCAGGTTTTTGGCCAAAAGTCCTGTACATACGCTGCTGTTCTTTATACAGTCACATACATAATCCCTTTTGGTTGAGTTTGATGTTGTGGGAAGTTTTTTGGGTGGGTTATGAGCATGGCTAGGTCTTCCTGGGTTCTGATGTTGTCTATCGATTACTTCTTTCATGACTAGAGACCATTTTTTCATTGTTTTTTCTTTGAAAATAGTTCTATTCATTTATCTCCTTTTTTGTTTTTCCATTAGTGCATTAGTATTTTTGTCTTGGTGTCTTGTTGGGATTGTGTTTTATACTTGCTGTAGAGAATGAGAGTTTTAAATGACCTTTATTGCATTTTTCATTCTTTCATAGTGAAAAATACATTGGTGCATTCTTACCTGCATCTTAGATATGGAATTAAGGAGGGACTTGCATTGGATTGCTTGGACGAAAGTTGTGTTTAGGATTTCATATAGGAAGGATTGCATTGGCATTCAGAAATGAATGAATATTTAGGCATCTCTTGTAGTGGCATACCCTGTTTTTCATTCTACAAGATTGCACTTGGCATGGTTTGTTAGGTGTGCACATTTATTTCACTGTTGAGTCACAATTTCATTTGTTGCACGACCATTTCCTTTTGAGTAATTGCAGCCATTAAAATCAACGCTTAATTAAAATTAACTACACATTTTTTTTTTGTAGGGTTCAACAAAAAGATTAGGATTTAGAGTCTTGGAATAATTCATTGTGAGTCAATTCTCCAAGACTAATAAACACAAACAATTAGGTGTCTATCCAGGTGAGAGTGAGAAATCCTTGGTATAGTTAGTGTTTCTTAGGATGCTCCTTTTACACAGGAGTCAAGCACGAGGCAACACACATGATTATGATTGGGATAGCTCTTGGTCACTTTTGTAGTCACCAGAGATATTTCCAGGATCGTATTTGTATCTGGGGGATCTTTCGAGAGTTTTGGGTTTTGCTACCCTGCCCATACGGTTGATCCCACCTGCAACTGTCCACTTGAGAATTGGTTATATTGGGGTGACCTTAGTTTCCTTACCTAAGTATCGCAGGCGGTACTTGCGGAGGTTATTCTTTAGGTGTCCTGGCCAGGTAGGGGTCAGACAACACAGTCTCTTTATGCATTGAAGCCGACGGCCACTATAATTGGTTACATACCTTCACTTGTAGTGTATGGGAGTCTCTAGCCTCTCCTATGTGAGACATACCTACTACACTTAGGAGCTCATTTATCTTTCCTTTGGATTGTATGCATATGGCTGTAGATTTTCTTAGGAGTGTGCTCTTTGTGCGTTAGTTGGATTTCGGGATCACGGTTACTTGAGTATATTTATGTTCTCTTGAGTTTGGGTCCTTTCATGTTTGTCATGACTTATATCACTACTAGTATCTCGTCACCTGCTCTTGGTCCTAGTGCGGACCCTGGTGTTGGAATGGGGGGCACAAAAACCCCTTACCGTGCTCATAGATTCGGGAGTGGTCATGTTCCACCCTCTACTGCATTTGTTGAGGATTTTTACTCCCTTTTCCCAGTATTAAAAATAGTGTTCACCTTCACAGGGTGGTAGTGGATACGTGAACATTGGGTCTACACCTTACATTATTTATTATGTCCCATCGTCCACTTCACTATTTCCTTTGAATGCAGTTGTCGTGATCAATCCTCGCTATATCCTATAGTTTGGACTCTTTATTGACTGTTTCCAGCTGTTTTGGACTAATATTATCATCATGTAGGGTCCATTTTTTGTACACTCTCTCTGAGGCTTTGACCCATTCGTGCCCATTACAGGTATCATGTCTAAACTGGAATATAGGTTAGGATTTCACATCCGCTTGCATTTTGCATGGCCTTATGACCGTTTCATCTTAACCTTAGGTATGAGCCCATTCCATGATGTCGCAGAACCTTCATGCTACTATTAGAAGTGGAGTTATGTGAATGGTAGAGCTTTCCTATACATGGGTGCCCTAGTTAGATCCTCTTTTGCATTTGGTTCCCATGCTGAAATTTCTCCTTTAGGTTGTGGGAATCCCTTTTTAGTCCCACCATGTATTTGAGCAATAAATTCATACTCCTCTTGAAACTTATGCTGGCCATTCCCCCGGGACTCCCTTGTATGTATCAAGCTGTAATTTCATTTTCGTGAGTTTTGATTGCCTTCTTGAGCTTTATGCCGTTTCCTTGACTTTGAGTTATCTGCCATATATCCCAAGCTTGTCTCATGTCTAGCCAAGCAGATCCTTTTACATATCTTTTGCAGCTTGATCACCCCTTTTATCGGGAGGATACCTTCCCTTGAGTTTCGTTATCCTGCACATATCTCCTTGCATTGAGCATAGGCATGTTCCACTACTTCGAACTAGTTTGCTTCTCCCCTAACACTTGTCTCCTCCTAGATTTGTACTATAAATGTTAGATTTTTATCATTTAAGCAATATGATATTAGGATGTTAACTGAGAGAATAACATGCACATCAATCAATCACAAGAGACAAGAGACACAAAGAATTTTCCTCGGGGAAACCATAAAGGAGAAAACCATGCAACTTCCTCAGAGATAGAATGAGCACTAATGGCAGCAGTAAAACCCAAAGACAAAAAAGACAATCTCCAACAACTATTCTCTCTCTCTCTCACTCATGCGCCCCAGTGAGTGAGTGTGTGTGAGATAAATAGAGAGTCTCACTCTTTATTTATATTCTTTCATTCACTTAATATTTGACTCTGTTATGTAGGCTCAAGTAATCCTAACTCAGTTATGTAGGATCGAGTAACCACAACTAGAGTACTAATGGCTCGACTTACATTAAATCACCTAGGGGTGACTTCTCTAGGAGAGTATAATAACCCTAGGGCCCCACAACTACGGGGACTTTAACCCTTGAACAATAAGGACGGTTACCCTCTATGAATTTACATGACTTGTTTACATTACAAATACTTCCCGGAATAAACATCGGGGTAAAATACATAAAATATACAAGTGAATACACTCTAAAGTTACAAATACATCAACACTCCCTCTTAACTAGAAAGGTATTCTCTTGACACAATACATAAGCACAAGTCTTCATCACTGGATCAAGTCTGGATCATCATCAAAGCTGGATCATCACTGGATCGTCATCAAAGTTGGAACATCATCAAAGATGGATCATCACTGGATCATCATCATCATCACTGCTTTCGCTATCTTGATCAACTGGTGCTATCTCTAAATTCTTCTCATCATAGGAACTTCTACAGAGCTAGCCCTTTTTCATGCTGGTTGTAGGCCTAGCCTCCATGTAGGTCTTCTTCCGTGCTTATATCTGAACCTTAGTCAGAATGGCCTGCCCAACACTTACATCTAACCATGAGAGGAACACATCCAACAACCATGTCAGAAAGGCATGCCCAGGACTCACATATGACCATGGGAGGAACACATCCAACAACCATGTCAGAAAGGCCCAGCACTCACGTCTGACAATGGGAGGCCCACCCTGCCACCATGTTAGAGTGGCCCAGCACTTACATCTGACCATGGGAGGAACAAATCCAAGAACCATGTTGGAAAGGCTCAACACTTATATCCAACCATGGGAGGAACACATCCAAGAACCATGTTGGAAAGGATCAACACTTATATCTGACCATGGGAGGAACACATCCAAGAACCATGTTAGAAAGGCTCAACACTTATATCTGACCATGGGAGGAACACATCCAAGAACCATGTCAGAAAGGCCCAACACTTATATCTGACCATGGGAGGAACACTTCCAAGAACCATGTCAGAAAGGATCAGCACTTATATCTAGCCATGTGGGGAACAAATCTCGCATCTATGCTAGAAAGGCTCAACACTTATATATGATCATGTGGGAACACATCACACATTCACATCAGAATGGATTTGCACTTACATCTAATCATGTGGCAACACATCCCATAGTCACATTAGAATGGCTCCTGCACTTAAATTTGACCATGGAAGGAACCAATCCTACCATGTTAGAAAGGCTATTAGACTCATCACCTCCCCTTGGAGGGAACCTCGATTTGGAGAACACCAAGATTCTCCTTGAAGTACTCAAACTTCACACTAGCCAATGGCTTGGTCAACACATCAGCTGTCTGCTCATTCGTCGCAACATACTGGAGCTTCACTGCTCCTCTCTGCACCATATCCATGATATAGTGATATTTGATCTCGATATGCTTCGACTTGTCATGGAAAACTAGGTTCTCAGACAACTTCACACAACTCTGGTTGTCCCAATATATACAAGTAGCATCCATCTGGAGATCAAATAAATCAGATAGTAGCTTTCTTACCACACTACCTCACAACTAGCCGAACAAGCTGCAACATACTCTGCTTCGGCTATACTCAGTGCCACACAGGATTGCTTCCTGCTAAACCAGGAGATCACACCTGATCCCATACTGAAGCAACACCCTGAAGTGCTCTTTCTATTAATGGAACTACCTGCCCAATCTAAATCCACATAATCCTGCAGGTTAATCTTCAGATTCGTATCATACTTGAGCCCATACTCAACTGTACCCTTCAGGTACCTCACTGCATGATTTGCAACCATCAGGTGAACATGTCTCAATGTGTTCACAACAAAGCAAATATCTAGTCTTGTATTCGTCAGGTACATCAAGGAACAAATCATCTGATGATACATCGTGGCATCAACCGACTCTAATGAAGCAACACCATGTATATTCAGGTTCGATGCCATAGGTGTGGTCATGGCCTTTTAGTCCATCATCTTGAACATTTTCAGAATCTCTACTGCATACTTCCCTTGTCCTAAGGATATTCCATCCACATTATACCACACCTCCATCCCTAGAAAATACTGTGTCATATCCAAGTCCTTCATCTCGAACTCGGTAGCAAGTCTCCTTCTTGCAACTTTAATGAGTTCCTCTTTTCTGTTAGGAACAAGTCATCGACATATAATAGGAGCATCACTAGTCTTCCACCTTCAACCTTGAAGTAAAGGTTGGAATCTACTTTACTCTTAGTAAATCCTAGAGTCATCAGTAATCTGTCCATCTTGTTGTACCATGTCAAACCTTAGGATCTTCTACAGTCACTCCCTCTGAAGTGGAGCATCATTCTCTCTCTGTCTTTAGTACTCTATGCACTAAAACATTCTGTACTGGAGTGACAAGTAGATTCCTCTACTACTAATATTCTATTTATCCATCTAGGGTCACTGGATACCAAGATCCTCTATCTTGAACCTTTTCAAAAGTTCTTGTTGCACCCATCTATGAGATTGTCATCCTCTATAGGCTTTCATCTTCAACCTTGTAGAAAAGGTTAAGATCTTCATCACTCTAGGTGATATTCAAGCTCCTCATGTATGTGTTATCCCATGGGTGTCCTCTGAGCTCATACAAGGCCTTCTTTAATTTGTACACATGAGTCTCATGTGTCTTAACTTCCAATGGCTGCAAATGTCTATTTGTAGTTTATGCCTTCTTTCCATGAGAAGCCTTGTGCTACGAATCTTGCCTTGTATCCTAGGATGTTTCCATCTACTACATGATGGAACTATGAACTTCCCTTCAGGTCTCGATACTAGACATCATTCTTCTTGAACTGGTACTGTTGGCTTGGGAAAGGGGCATAAGGAGGAAACCCACATGTGCAACCAAGGGAACTGCACCGCGCATGCGGGAGAATCAAAGGAAGATCGCAAGGGACAAAAAGGACCGTGAAGGCAGAGCAGAGGAGTGCACGACAAAGGAAAAGCAAGCACAGATGTGTGCAAGGGGAAAATGGCCGAAAAGCGACAGATACAGAATCTAGATTGTGGCTGTATAAGGTGGCGTAAGCCTGCAACTATGCATGTATGAGAAGATATTTGTAAGTCAGGCCAATAGTGCCTAATGTCAAGTCATGATCACCATAGCTGTAACTAGAGGGGTAGCTGATGGTGACGGCTAACAGAATGTCGGGATGCAGTTGGCCCTGTGTGGCCATGTAAATTAGTATAAATAGGAAGGATTCAATAGTTAGAAGGTTGGTCTGTAAGGTTTCCATTTATTTTGTTTCAGTTTTCAGTAGTAGTTTGCTATTCAACGGTAATCCAGGGAAGGGGATGCCGATCATGTTGTAATGTCATAGTGATTAAAAGAGGAGTAGATGCAGGAAGAGTATGGTAGCATTAGAGGGGCTGTTGAGCCGCAGATCTGACTACAGTGGGAGCAGAACGCTAGGAGTAGGAGTAGAGTAGGAGAGTGGAACCGAGAGCATGAGAACTATGAGTATGAACTTAAATACATATCTCAAGATTAGTCTGCATCCCGCAGACTGCAAGGTGCTATATCCTTTCTCATGCCAGATGAAGAGCACCTAGGTGTTTTTTCCTAGATGGGTTTCCACATTATTTCTTGTGTCCAAATGAATGATTGATGTGGTGAATGTTTATGTGATTGATTAATAGTTGCTTCCCGTATAATGTTAAATATGGTTCAGTTTCTGTTAGTTTCGTGCAATTGGTAGATGGATGAACATAATATCTTGCTAAATTGAAATTGTATAAATATATATCATTCTGTATAATTCCTGTTATGAATCCCGATTTGAGTCATAGAGTCAATTGAAGTAAGGCTAGCTGCGCCGCATGAGTTGCACTAGCTGCGAGGGGGAAAGGAAAGTCAGGTCACGTGTGATGACATACAGTGGTGCTCATTCGCGCAGAACCAACTCCTCTGTCCAGTCACCCTGTTGCCTTCATTGAGCTCCTTGGTTGTGAGAAAAGGGACTATACTTCCTCGATAATCATGAAAACATGGTTCCAGTGGTTACCCATTTATGAGATATCTCAGGTGAGACTGCGCCTGCTTCGCAAGTGTTTCCGATGGGGCTTTCTCTATCGAGCTGGTATCTTGGGTAGTTGTTGGATCGGAGGGCTGCACAAAACCTGGGTCACGCAAGTGGGGAAAAGTGGCCAACAAATGGTTCTATTTCTAGGACCCTTTTGATTAAATTGGGGAGATGGTGTGGCACCCAATGAAGGAGGAGATAGAAGACTTGTTGGATGCTAAAACACTGGTGTTTGCACAAGAAGAAAGTGCAGTAACACGGTTCAATGCAGAAAGATGGTTAGATGATTATATATACTCTGATATTCATGAGATATTCTTTGGTGAGTTCCTTATTCTGCTACATGAATGGTTGGTAGGATTGGAATCTAGACAAAAGAACTACCATACAAGGGAGATTACTGAGTGGAGCAACCAATTGGTTCAGGGGGTAACCAGTGTAAGTAACACTATCTCAAGAGATGTTGATTTTTGGGTTGATAGTATATTGAAAGGGTATATTACTGAGTTTGCAATAGATACTATAACTTCATATAGTGAAGCCGATTGAGATTTCTTCCAAGGACCACGAAGGAGATACTTATTGAGCATAAGTACATGGATAAAACTACTTTCTTATGAGAAGGGTCTTTTGCACTTGGATAGTTGAGCCGTGTGTCTAGGAAGGGGATATGTTGCTAACAAGCAGGTAATAACATGGGGAGGAGTGCATGGATATGTTCCCCGGAAGAACAGAACCTGAACTCGAGGTTGGAGTCCTAAGGAGTGGGAGAAGATTCAGATTAGGAAAGAGAAGGAAAACCAAAAGGGGCCAATGGAATTCTAGTTTGTTCGAAGGAAGTGAACACAAACTTCGGTCATGCAAAGATGAAGGTGCTTGCGACAAAGAGGAGGACTATAGCACGATCTCGTAAGGACTTGAATATCTGGATAGCTTTGATGAGACCTCAGGGTCAGAGCACAATTATATAACACCAACTATATTACTTGAGATGAGATATAGAGTCTCATCCCCTAAAAGGACCTCTAACTCAAATAGCACTAGTCCTGAAACTAGTGCGCCAGAAAGTGCAACTCAGTTGAATCCTTCCTCAGAGAGCCTGAACACCAACCCAATGGCTACGATAGATGTTTGGTTACCTACATTTAATGGAAACAGAATGGAAGACCCTAAACAACATTGGTTCCTATGTGAATCTGTGTGGATGGTACGTTTGGTCCATGGCACTGACGTCAAGAAAGCACAGATGATTACGACCTTAAGGTGTTGCACCCTGGATTGGTTCATGAAATTTTTTGTGACACCAACTGGGACACTATAGAAGACCCTTGAGGAAATCCGAGCTGCAATGGTCTCTAAGTTCAGGAAACCTAAGTCAGAGTCACAATGTATTACTGAGATTAAGGAGATCAAACAAGCTCTAGTAGAAACTATGTGGGATTTTGATCAAAGATTCAAGACGTTGTTGGCTAAGGTAAGCTTCCAAATGTGCAATGTATAACATAAGGAGTGTTTTATTACTACTCTACTACCACACATCCGAGGGCCATTGATGTAGCAGAATATTGAGTCATAGATAGAAGCACTGGAGTTGGCAATGAAGCTAGAGGCCTCGCCTATTACTGACAGTGCCGCAGGAATGGTATAGATTAAGTCACAGCTATCCAACCTCACACTACAAATTTAGGATATCAAGAACGACAAAGAAGGACAAGAGGACTTGTGGTGCACAAAATGTATAACAGGCAGACACACCAAGGATAACTATCCGACCTTCATGAATTATGTCGCATCTGGTGCACCTAACCCATTAAATGGGAAAGGGATACCCTGGTGTCATATATGCCAGTCAAGAGGTCAATGTGATGAGGAATGTGTGTAGTTGCAGAAGGTTGTAAGTAGCCTTGCAAACTTATTTTGTAAATTTTGTAGATAGGTAGGACACGATGACAAAGGCTGTAGAGCATACTATTTCTTGAAAGAGAAAATAGTTGATACATACTTAATGAAAAATGAGGGGTTCCCTCAAGTTGAATAGGTGCAAGCCTCATACCAACCTGCACAGTTCCCAGCTAATCAGTACCAACATCCATATGCGCTTCAACAACCATATGTGCAACAAAACCACTACCGACAAAACTACCAGCAGAACCAATACCCACAATAGCAACTACACCCTCAGGGAAGGGGTGGTGGAAACTTTAGAGGATGAGGTGGTGGAGGAGGATTTGGTAGGGGCAGATGTCTAGTTACATGCTATAACTGTAAGGGAGCCTGCAAGGACATGATCATATTGTAAGGGTCAATACCATAATGTTGAACAATGTCCTCAGCTAATCACAAAGTGGAAAGAAAGAACTGTTGCCGCACCCAACCCCCCACCAAACCTGAACCTGAATGCAAATGCAAATGATCAGATGATTGTGGTTGAACCATGAGACCTGAAAATTCTTCCATAACAAGAGGAGGTGCGAAGACTATAGTAGAACAAGAGAATCCACAAGAACAAACACACCCACAAGTGAGGCTGGCGGCACAGAAAAAATAATCACCAATCGACCTGAAGCATAAAGAAGTATTCTGGGATGTGCAATCAGACTTCATAAGCCCTGATGTACCATCAACATCAATAGAATTCAAGGACATGCCTGAACAATTCCAACACCTATTGCAAAAGAAAGCTTCAACCAAGGTTAGTAAGCTGAGACCTCTGCTATCAAGTTGTTTTATGCTAATCCAAGATAAATATGCTATTGCAGAGCTACAAGCAATAATAGATGAGATCCCTGTAGTACCACACATTGAGAAGAAGGTTAACCAAGTGTGATGAAAATGTATGACTGGCTGCGAATTAAGAATGAATGCATAGATAGGTGATTATGACATGGACTATATCATTTTAGACCTGGGGTCAGATGTCAATATCCTAACCTGCCAGACTTGGAAAAGCATGGGTAAGCCGTGCTTGGGATACTCTCCTATCCAGTTGCATCTTTCCAATCAGGGGAAGGTACTACCCATTGGCTGATTGAGCAATGTCATTGTCGATATTGAAGGATTGTGCACATATGTAGACTTTGAGGTAATCGACATTGTAGATGATACAAATACTTACCCTGCACTACTAGGGATAGATTGGGCTGTATAAAATCAAACAATAATAAATTTCAAGAAAAGGATCCTCTCCTTTGAATATGAGGAAATGAGAGTAGTCTCTCGCATTGATCCATTTGAGGGGAAAATATATGTTGAACCTGTTTATAACGAGGGGCAGGTTGACTATCTCGATCAAATCTACAATGTTACCACTATGCATGGATATCATATTAGTCCGACGACAGATGGGAACCTAATCTAGAAGTGCATGAGTTCATGTACGTTTGATTCAGGAGAGGCTATAGAGAATTGGCAAAAGAGGTTACATGAATTCTCCATGAGAAGGTGTGCAAGAGTCAGAAGGTCTGTGCGACGGGTGGAGACTGAGTCAAGGGAGTTACCCACCTATGAGAGTTTCATATACACTTTAGATATGGAACCCAAGACCTGCGATAACTTTGAGCAGCTGCGACAAGGAACCCAATAGGTCGTGCATACATTTCTAAATGCTGACAATCACCCTATAATTCATCATACAATCCAGCAAGAAAAGGGGGGTATGGTCAAGAATATCAACAATGGTAGTGCTCACCAACACAGCGCAGCTACTCAGCAATACAATATACCCAGGGACATAGAAGATAACCCGACTAACTCCAGCGGGCCAAAAATGGTGGAACTAAGTAAAGATCGTAGAGTCATACAAAAGCACTCATAGGATGAAGCAGTTGTACAAATCGCTGATCTCCTGAAGGAATACCAGACCCTCTTCCCTCTAAACGACACAGAGACAAAGGGAATGGTGGAAGACTTAGAGAGGATGAAGATGCCTTTGCGATTGCAGATTAATACAACTCAACAAAAAAATGCTGGCATGACATTATCAATATATCAGGGTGAAGCCATCAACAGAAGGAAGACTTATCTTACACTATGACAGCAGAGTCTTCGCACACCCACACAAACTAAAGGAAACTTGGCTCAGGTCATATACCATCATACAAAATATGGATATAGGCACAATACAAATCCAAAGAAGTCGATGGTACCCATGTCGTGATTTTGGTAAACAGTAGTTGCCTAAAACCTTACTCCGACATGTGTAAAAAAAAAAAAAAAGTAGCAGACTGCGCAAGCTAGGCGGCAGCAGAGGATGCTCGAAAAAAAAAAAGGGAGGTTGCACAGGCATATTCTTTCATTTCCTTGTCTTAGTGGCTCGAGATGAGCCACATGTGAGTGTCGAGGGATTGTTGGCTCGAGAAAGGGGCATAAGGAGGAAACCCACACGCGCAACTAAGGGAACTGCACCGCACACGCGGGAGAAGCAAAGGAATATCGCAAGGGACGAAAAGGACCTCGAAGGCAGAGTAGAGGAGCACATGGAAAAGGAAAAGCAAGCATGGACACGTGCAAGGGGAAAATGACTGAAAAGCGATAGATACATAATCCAGATCGTGGCCATATAATGCGGCGTAAGCCTGCAGCTACGCACATACAAGAAGATATTTGTAAGTTAGGCCGATAGCGCCTCATGTCAAGCCATGATCACCACAACTGTAACCATAGGGGCGGCTGATGGCGACCGCTAACAGACTGCCAAGATGCAGTTGGCCCTGTGTGGCCATGTAAATTAGTATAAATAGGAAGGATACAATATTTAGAAGGTTGTTTTGTAAGGTTTCCATTGATTTTGGTTCTGTTTTCAGTAGTAGTTTTATATTCAGCGGTAATCCAGGGAAGGGGATGCTAATCATGTTGCAATGTCATAGTGATCAGAAGAGGAGTAGACACAGCACGGGGACTTCACTTAGTGAACCTCTCACATAGCACGTGCGACCATGGGATATTAAAGAATACCCTTAATTTCGAGAGATATTGAACCAAACTATTTTTGTTGAAACCCCCTCCCAATAATTAAAACCTCCTCCCCACCCCTTTTTATACCTCAATCCTTATAAACCACTCTACCCACCCCCACCTTAAACCCCTCATCCCCCCAATACCTACAATATATTGGTTCAATTTTTGATAAATATTAAAACCCACAATATGAACTAACATGATAGGATATTGGCCAACGAGTAAAGCCTCCATGAGACACATGAAGAGTATGGTAGCATTAGAGGGGATGTTGAGCCGCGGATCTGACTGCAGTGGGAGCAGGCTGCTAGGAGTAGGAGTAGAGTGGGAGAGCGAACAAGAGAGCATGAGAACTATGAATCTGAACTTAAAGACGTATCTCAAGATCAGTCTACATCTCACAGACTACAAGGTTCTATATCCTTTCTCATGCCAGATGAAGAGCACCTTGGTGGTTTTTCCCAGATGGGTTTCCATGTTATTTATTGTGTCCAAATGAATGATTGATGTGGTGAATGTTTATGTGATTGATTAATAGTTTCTTCCCGTATAATGTTAAATATGGTTCAGTTTCCATTAGTTTCTTGCAATTGGTAGATGGATGAAAATAATATCTTACTGAATTGAAACTATATAAATATATATCATTTTGTATAATTCCTGTTATGAATCTCGATTTTATTCGTAGATTCGATTGAAGTAAAGCCAACTGCACCGCACAAGTTGTGCTAGTTGTGAGGGGGAAAGGAAAGTCAGGTTGCACGTGATGACATAAAGTGGTGCTCATTCGCGCATAACTGAATCCTCTGTCCAGTTACCTTGTTGCCTTCGTTGAGCTCCTTGGATGTGAGCCAAGGGAATATACTTCCCCGATAATCATGGAAACATGGTTCTGGTGGTTACCCATCTGTTGCAGCTGCAACTGTTTTCCCCAAATTTTTCAATTTTTCCCCCCCTCATGATTTTAATGCTGCTTTGAATCGTTTGGACCTGTGAACTTTTTGGTCATGCTTTAATTTCGGACTATTTTGAAGATTAACTCTCTTCTTGTTTTCAGAAATTGCTTATGTTTGAAATTGCTGTGGGTCGCAGATTTTAGAGTTTGTTTTTGCTAGTTGAAGATGAATCAGATCAATTGTTCTTTGTAAAGCCGCCGTTTCGGAGGTGAAACAGGTTTTGATCATTGCTAAATTTCAAGGTTGTTCCGAACACTTAGTATTTTTATTGATCTAGCGTCAGAATATGTTTTGATCGGAGGCTGTTTTCTGTTTGTCTTTCGACGTTGCGGCTCCCAAAGCAGCTAAGTACCCGTAATGTAAGTGCTCCACCCACCGATGCGTGTCGGTTTTTGGTCGCATGTCTGTAGCCTTTATTCTTCCGCCCTTGCGGCTTTGCAAAGCACTTGTCTTTCGATGTCGATGTCTTTTCGATTGCCGATTGGAAGCTTTCCCACCCACAATTTAGGTCATAGCTCTTCCAACTCCGATAGGATTAATGGTTTCGCAGTACCCATCGCCTGTTAGGACCCGCTTATGCGGCTGTAGATGAGAATACCCGGCCGATGTTTAATGTTTAAGCCGCCGATGAGTTTTCTCTTTCCATTATAGTCGTGCCAGCATTTGTTAAGGTTCTCATAATAGTAATGCAGTACACGACCTCTCTTGATGATTAACCATTTTGGTTGATGTAATTTGATGTTATTGAAAATGCAGTCCCAATGAATGACACATTTCATTTAATTGGAGGTGGATTCAAGAGACTGTTCAGACTACCACAGCGCGAAGGCATAGCTGGGAGATAAGTGGCAGAAGGGAGTTGGGTAGTGTTGGCAAAGGTTGAGCCGAAACCGGCAGGATCGCAAGGAGAGCAAGCGAAAGAGAAGAAAAAAAAAATCATTAGCAACAAAGGTCCATACCTGGAAGGATCTGCCAGTTACTAAGCGGATCATGAGTGTGCACAAAAAAGATAAAATGGGGATATTAAACGTTTCGGGGGACCGAAAGGTCACATGTTTGGGGGGGCAGCCCAAGTGGTTAACTGATTTAATTTAAATATAGGAAATTTAGAACTTACAAGGGATTTTTCCTGAGGACAAACTTGTGAACTATTGTTTGTAAGAGGAACTATTTCATTTTACAATGAGAAATTGCAAATTTTGCCTGTTGGAGAAGGTGTTATGTGGAATGTTTCAATGTGATAAAATGAACAATGTTGAAGGGGAACTATTTCGTTTTCGACTGTGTTTCATTAACTGTGAAAGCATTCTAACCTTCTGAACCTATGTTCTTTGCCTGAGTGTTCTCTAGTATATTCTGTGATGTTTTCCACTATGAGTAATGGGATTTTTTAACTGTTGATGAGCTATCTTATCATGTATACTTTTATTCATGTTTATATGTTTTGGTTATAATAACAGCTATCTGTGATTTGCCATAACACGTGAACAGTATTGCATTACTCATGAATTAATATCTATCTCTCTAGAGATAGCCTAGTTAGTACTCCTTTTCTTGCTTTATGTGTGATTTAGGTGCTTGTGAGTTTTAAGACGAAAGGTAAGAACCTGCGCATCACTTTGTAAATACTCCTGGCATTATTTATCAAATATGCATGTTAAATAGGCACTTGCATATCATACTTTAAGTCTAAAATAACGAAAATATACACGGTGGATCGGGCCGCAACCGGTAAAACCTTTATTTTGTTACTTGACCTACGGTAGCCGGACCGCAAACCAGATGGATTCCCTACACCAAACAGTCACGGGCTAATTGGGAACGTTGATTGGGGAGAATCCCTTGCTGTTTCTGCCTGCGATTTTCCAGGCCTCAATAGTTTTTGGTGCTAGAAGGAGGGCTGCTAGTGCATGGCTGGCCGAGGAAACCCATTTTCTTGAGACTATTCCACCGGTAAAAGTTCAGAAAGCAATGTGTTTCACAATCCAATTCCAGAAGAAGGGGGTAGAAAACATTTGTATTCTGTCGACAATGAAGTTGTTAATAATCTAAGAAGACACACTAGGGCATATGTGAAGAATATTGGAGGATTGCCAATGATCCTTGAATTGCCCAGAAGAGAATATAAAAGGAAAGATCGTCCTTTATTGGAAGACTCAGTGCTAGTTGGGGATTGGGAAGAACTTGTAGAAACAACCTTACAGGAGGTTGTGCTGCCTTTGAATCAAGTAGACCCAGATACTCCTCGCAGTTCTCCTGTTCACGCTCCTATTCGCTCACCCCCTCACTCTCCACCCAGACTCATGGCAGGCGTAAACGCAAATCAACCACCCAACCCACCGAACCCACCACCTACCTTGAAAGCCAGATCACCTTTAAACCTAGCACCTCCGTTGCATGATTTACCCCAATATTTTGAAAATATGCTGCCCAAATTCGACCCAAATGAGAGGATACTAGTAGATGACCACCTGCAAAGTTTCTATTTGGCAATAGAAGGGTTAAGGGATGGGGAGCATGAGGATGTAGTTTGCAGACTTTTCCCGCACACCCTTAAAGGAACTGCAGCATCATGGTAGTTTGGTTTTCCTACAAACTCTATCCCTGATTGGGATACCTTCGAGAGGATTTTTAGAAGTAAGTATGCGACCCAAAAGACTCATGCAGCCCTCATGAAAGGACTATGCACCTTAAATAAAGAGAGAAAGGAGAAGGTGCACAGCTTCACCCAAAGATTTGCAGTGTACCTCAAGAATTTTTCTGAGGCTAACAGGCCTTCGAATAAAGTCCTGATTGAATATTATACCTCAGCTTTAGGACCCGAGTTGGCCATGTTCGCCAAAATGAAGGCCAAGCCCACTTTATCAGAGACCTATGAGGAGGCGAAAAAAGTAGAGGCTGAAAGGGAAAGTATCGAAGATTATCCCGAATTATCAGGAGAGAAAAATGTGGGAAGGAAAGCCTTGTTGTTTACTAAGCCTAAGGAAGAGCAATCACCAGATTTTGAAAGTATGGAAAAAATGATGCAGAAGCTTTCTAACAGAATCATAGACTTGGAAAAGGAAAAGGAAGCCCAAAAGTTCTACAAGCCCTATTACAAGAAATGGGAGGACAACAATCAATCCCAACCCCCTCCACACAATTCGGCGTCTATGAATTTAATAGAGGTAGGAATGGACAATTTTTGCACTTTCCACCAACAACCTCACTCTGAAAAGAATTATCCTCAATGGATAAACTCGATGACGTTAGTGATGAATCAGCTGCTGGACTCTAAATTAACAGAAGATGGAGATGAAGAAAGAAAAGAGGGTAATACATCAACAAAAGAACAAGAGGATGAGACCATGGTTCTATGGAACTCTGTCTCGTTATTCGATGCCGAGGAAGAAAGGAATTGAGAATATGAGGACGTTGTGGAAATGAATGTAACAACAAGAAGCCAAGGGTTGGTGAAAGAAGATAGTCTCATGCTCCCAAAGATTAAAAGGCTTCAGAAAAATGTTAAGAAATTTCAAAATAATTCCTCAGCTGATAAAATCCCCGAATTCACCATCACCAATCAAGATCCTAGACAAAAGGATACGTTTGCCAAGCCCATTGAAGAAAAAATGAATGTTGATAAATCACATGTCACTGAACCTTAGATGGATTATGACATTGTGGAAGATATAAAGAAGGTAAGGGCGAATATCTCATTATTTGAAATGTGTAAGGTGCCGCAGCAGAAAGAAAAACTTTTGAAAGCGCTTGAAGCATCAGAGGAGAGGCTTCCCATTGACAATCAACCCAAGGAAGAAGAAGAAATAGGGGAAGCAAGCATTGGGGGTAAGTCTAAGAACAAGAATCCACCTTTCCTCCTCACGTTTGAAATTTTTAATCACAACGTACATAATTTCCTGGTAGACTCAGGGGCATCGGTTAACATCATGCCAATATTAGTCTGCAAAAGGATAAATGGGCAACCTAAGCCATCTACTTGGAGGGTTGTTCAGTTGGATAGGATGAATGTGAAGGTAATTGGGGAAATGGAGGATGTCCTAGTTCACCTGTCTTCAAATGATAAGGTGTGTCAAGTTATTGATATCGTGGTGGTTGACATACCAGACGCTTATGGGCTTGTTTTGAGCAGAGACTGGTCGGCAAAGCTAAACGGATATTTTTCCTCGGATTGGTCACATCTGTGGCTCCCGTATAAAGGAAGCTCGAATCAAATCAAAATTTTGAGGGAGCCCGTTATGAAATACAACATTACTCAGCTTGAGGAAAAAACGAACCAATGGGTTATGTGTTGGGAAATTATTTTATTGAGTTAGAAATGGGAAATTACCAAGTAGAAGAAGCCAGCGATACATCAGACACTCAGCCTGATCTCCTTCGGTTTTCACAGGATGATGAAATTGACTGTAAAATAGTAAACTTAGCAGTAGGAGTAGATTCCCATACAGTAGTTAGTGATTTCTAGACACCTTTTTTTGATGGATATAAAATGTTAGAAGGGTCTGGGGCCGGCTGTGTCTTGATAGACCCCGAGAAGAACAAACATTTTCTTTCATGTAGGTTAGAGTTTGAATGTACAACTAACACAGCTGAATATGAAGCGTTGGTCCAAGGTTTAAGGAAAGCAATCGAATTAAAGGTAAATAATCTAAAAGTTTTTGGAGATTCTGAAATAATTGTAAAACAGATTCAGAATCAAATACATTGTATTTCTCCTCACTTAAAAGCTTATCAAAATGAGGTATGGGATTTGCTCAAATGTTTTAATGCATTTAATATTATATCAATTCCAAGACTTAAGAATGTAGCTACTGACCTGTTGGCCACAGCAGCTGCTAGGCTTGTGCCTACTAATAATCATTGCTCTGTTGAATTGCTTTTCAGGCCCTCGGTTCCATACATGATTACCAACCTATGAGTGTTCGACGACGATCAACATATTATAGAATGCTTAACAAATGACGAAGTATTTAAAGGGGCGATTATTGATGATGAAGAACATCAGGCCGAGCTAAAATTTGATAATTTCATCCCTAAAGGAGTTAGAACCTTAGAGAAAATGTTTGATTTAAATGAAAATTTTAGAAGACTAGCAAATGTGAAGACTCACAGCTCATCCCTACAGTTCGAATTGATAAATTTAGGAACTGAGACAAAGCCCAAATATGTGAATCTTGGAAAATGCTATTCACTAGCAGAAAGAGATAAGTTCATTAGTATTTTTAATCAATATAAAGATGTTTTCGCCTAGACATATGAAGATCTGAAGACATATGACACTAGTATCATCCAGCATGTTATCCCCATCAAATCTGGAGTCAAACCTTATCAGCAACCTTTATGGAAAATGCACCCAAAGTTGGAGCCTTTAATCCAAAGTGAAGTTAAGAAATTATTGGATGCTAGAATTATTTTTAAGGTCAGACACTCTGAATGGGTTTCAAATTTGGTACCAGTAAGAAAAAAATCTGGAGAAATTAGGCTATGTGTGGATTTCAGAAATTTAAATCGTGCTTCGGATAAAGAAAATTATTCTGTTCCACCCATGGAACAAATACTACAAATGGTCTCAGGTTTTGAACTATTTTCTTTATTAGACAGATTCTTAGGCTACAATCAAGTATTAGTAGCCGAAGAAGACAGATTGAAGACAACATTCAGGACCAGGTGGGGAACCTTCACTTACCGAAGAATGCCCTTTGGGCTTATAAACGATGGAGCTATGTTCCAGAGGGCTATGGACATAGATTTTTGTGGTTTGATTGGCCATAGTGCTGTAGTGTACCTCGATGATATTACAATATTCTCAAAGAGGAGAGAAGAACACGCATTTCATCTAAAGCAGATTTTTGAATGCTGCCGAAAATATGGTATCTCACTCAATCCCAAGAAGTGTGTGTTCGCTGTTACGGAGGGTAGTTGCTGGGTCACGTAGTTTCAAAGAAGGGAATATCTATAGACCCAGAAAGGATCAAGGCCATTGAACAGATCCCCTTGCCCCATAATAAAAAGGGGATGCAATCATTTATGGGAACAATAAACTTCGTGCGAAGATTTGTGCCAGACTTCGCTCAAATTGTCAAACCTCTGCAGCAAATGGTGAAGCAAAGCATACAATTCAAGTGGACTGAGGTTGAAAAGAACGCATTCAGCAAGATTAAAACTGCTGTTGCGCACACACCCTCCCTAAAAATCCTGGATTTTGATAAAGATTTTATTCTGTACACGTTCGCATCTGATGATTTGCTAGCAGCTGTGGTTACTCAGAAGCAAGATGGGGGATATGAGTTCCCCATATCATTTATGAGCACTGGTCTACAAGGGGCCGAATTGAATTACCCAGCTATAGATAAACAAGCTTACCCAGTGTTCAAAGCGGTGAAACAATTGAGGCCCTACATATCAAAAAACCGGACTAAGGTAATCGTCCCACACCCAGTTGTAAGGTCTCTTTTTGTACAGAAGGAGTTAGGAGAAAGAAGGGGTAATTGGGTAACAACTCTGTAAGAGTATGACCTCGAATTCAAGCCAGCGTCTATAGTTAAAGGGAAAGGGTTATGCAAGCTAATGACTGGAAATGGAAACAATGAAGAACACACCTGGGAGGACGAGGCTGAATTACATTTAATGGATGTATGTCCTCTGTTCACATCCCTTGAATCTTGGTATCAAGATCTTATGCATTACCTTCAGACAGGATCCTTGCTAGAACACTAGAATTATAAGCAACAAAGAGCGTTGTGTCTTAAATCAGCCTCCTATCAAATTATTGAAGGAATATTATTCAGAAAAAATTACGACGGAGTTCTTCTTAGATGCTCAGAAAAAGAAGATGTGAAGAAGGTAATGACAGATTTGCATGACGGGCCTGTTGGGAGACATTTTTCAGGAGATACTACTGCTCACAAAATTCTTAGAGTCGGATACTATTGGCCCATGCTTTTCAAAGATGCACACGCCCATGTGAGGAAGTGCGACATTTGTCAATGGTGTAGTGGAAGACAATCTAAAGCAGCTGGACCACTGAAGCCTGTGATGATCACGGAGCCATTCGAGCAATGGGGTTGGATATTATTGGGGAGATAAAGCCAAACTCTTCCCTACAACACAAGTACATTCTAACTGCAACCGATTAATTCACTTGCTGGGTCAAAGCCATCCCGCTGCGCAAAATAAATGAGGACGCAGTCATAAACTTCCTGCAAGACCATATTATGACCAGGTTTGGAGTTCCAATTTCTTTAGTCTTTGATAATGCTACTTACTTTTCATCGTTTAAGTTAACTGCTTTTGCTCATGAGAAAGGAATAAAATTGAATTACTCTGCCAATTAATATCCATAGGGAAATGGCTTGGCTGAATCTACTAACAAGAATCTGATTAGAATTTTAAAGAAGACTGTGATAGAAAACTAGAGGAGTTGGCACTCATCGCTACCAAACGCCCTTTGGGATGATAGAGTCACCCCCAAGTCTTTGATAGGAGTGTCTCCGTATACCCTTGTGTATGGTAAAGAGGCCATTATTCCCCCTCATATCATGCTGCCCTCTTCCATAATAGCTCAAGAATCTAGGGGATCAGATAATGAAGTCTTACAAATGAGGATATATAATCTCCTGAAGGCAGAAGAGTCTCGATCTAAAGACAGAGAGCGCTTTAAGCAACAACAGGAGGTAATAAAAAGATGGTTTGATAAACACAAGGTAGGAACAAAAGAATTTGAAGTGGGAGATTTGGTTTCGAAGTGGGACCACCCCCATGATGAAAAAGGAAAACACACGAAATTCCAGCAGTTGTGGGTAGGTCCTTTCTAGATTGCGGCGAAGCTTGGCCCTTCAACTTATAGTTTGCAAGATTTACAAGGGTGGAAAGAGAACTTACCAGTAAATGGTTTATTTCTCAAACCTTATTTTTCCTGAGTTTGTTTGTGTTCTTCTATCTTGTATATAAATAATCTGGCTTGGCCATCGTTTTTGAGTCATGATGTTCATTTTTGTTTAGTTTAAATTTCTACCGATTTCAAGGCAAACCCACGGTTGCATGGGGAACATCAGAATTTTGGAATGATTAGAGTTCTTGGGTATAAGACTGTGTATTGCTATTTATCTAAAAGAACTTCTTCCATTTTAGTAGTTTTCTCGAATAGCTATGTACGCATTGAAGTCCTGCTCAATCCTTGTGAAATAAACCAGAATCAAAGGGTCTGGAATACTATTTTGAGGCTCCATCCATGTCACATTTAAATGTCCTAGGGAGTGACAGCAAAGGGCCCATGGAAAGAAGCAAGGTAAAAAATATATTAGATATAAATGATCCCATGCCAAAAAATGAATGCCAAAAGGCATATAAGAGTCGAAAACTCCTATGAAAGCATTATATAACCATATAAGTACTAAATCGCTGAAAGTTCCTCTCCATCTGTGAGCTGAAACGTGAATACACCTCTCACACAAAAGGACACTCGGGATAGAGGAGCCTGAATTAAAATTCAAAAAGAAAGGCATGCAGGAGGACTCATATGAAAAGGACAAAAGTCCAAAAGCACGAAAAGTGCTAGAATGGCATGGGAATGAGGAACAAATGAATATTTCTGTGTACCATATGCTACAATCCTGTGGTGTCCAAGCTGGTAGCCACCTGAAGATAGAGGTGACAATGAAATTCATCTTTCGGCCTTAAAAGAGTTATCTTGACTTGGAAATCCTGGTTTCCACTCCCCCAAATCGGACTATCATCAATGATTAAAGGTACATATCTTTGCTATTTGAGAAATCCAGATAGCTGGAAGAATTCAATAGGTACGTTTATTGTTAAACAGTTGGTCACTCGAGGAATAATCATCCAGAGATCTAGGTTCACCAGGTAATCGCCAATTGTTGCAGCTGCAACTGCTTTCCCCCAAAATTTTCAATTTTGGCCCCCCTCATGATTTTAATGCTGCTTTGAATCGTTTGGACCCGTGAACTTTTTGGTCATGCTTTAATTTTGGATTATTTTGAAGATTAACTCTCTTCCTATTTTTAGAAATTGCTTATGTTTGAAATTGCTGTGGGTCACGGATTTTAGAGTTTGTTTTTGCTAGTTGAAGATGAATCAGATCAATTATTCTTTGTAAAGCCGCTGTTTCAGAGGTGAAACAGGTTTTCATCGTTGCTAAATTTTAAGGTTGTTCCGAACACTTAGTATTTTTATTGATCTGGCGTCAGAATATGTTTTGATCGGAGGCTGTTTTCTATTTGTCTTTCGACATTGCGGCTCCCAAAGCAGCTAAGTACCTGTAATGTAAGTGCTCCGCCCACCGATGTGTGTCAGTTTTTGGTCGCATGTCTGTAGCCTTTCTTCTTCCGCCCTTGCGGCTGTGCAAAGCACTTGTCTTTCGACATCGATGTCTTTCCGATTGTTGATTGGAAGCTTTCCTGCCCACAATTTAGGTCATAGCTCTTCCGACTCTGATAGGCTTAATGGTTTCGCAGTACCTGTCACCTGTTAAGACCCGCTTATGCGGCTATAGATGAGACTACCTGACCGATGTTTAGTGTTTAAGTCTCCGATGAGTTTTCTCTTTCCATCATAGTCGTGCCGACATTTGTTAAGGTTCTCATAACAGTAATGCAGTACACGACCTCTGTTGATGATTAACCGTTTTGGTTGATGTAATTTGATGTTATTGAAAATGCAGTCCTACTGAATGACACATGTCATTTAATTGTAGGTGGATTCAAGAGACTGTTCAGACTACTGCGGCGTGAAGGCATATCTGGGAGATAAGTGGCAAAAGGGAGTTGGGAAGTGTTGGCAAAGGTCGAGCCGAAACCGGTAGGATCACAAGGATAGCAAGTGAAAGAGAAGAAAAAAAAAATTCATTAGCAACAAAGGTACAGACCTGGAAGGATCTGTCAGTTAGTAAGCAGATCATGAGTGCGCACAGAAAAGACAAAATGGGGATATTAAACATTTCGGGGGACCGAAAGGTCACACGTTTGGGGGGGCAGCCCAAGCGGTTAACTGATTTAATTTAAATATAGGAAATTTAGAACTTACAAGGGCTTTTTCCCGTGGACAAACTTGTGAACTATTGTTTGTAAGAGGAACTATTTCGTTTTACAATGAGAAATTGCAAATTTTGCCTGTTGGAGAAGGTGTTATGTGGAATGTTTCAATGTGATAAAATGAACAATGTTGAAGGGGAACTATTTCATTTTCAACTGTGTTTCATTAACTGTGAGAGAATTCTAACCTTCTGAACCTATGTTCTTTGCCTGAGTGTTCTCTAGTATATTCTGTGATGTTTTCCACTATGAGTAATGGGATTTTTTAACTGTTGATGAGCTATCTTATCATGTATACTTTTATTCATGTTTATATGTTTTGGTTATAATAATAGCTATCTGTGATTTGCCATAACACGTGAACAGTATTGCATTACTCATGAATTAATATCTAGCTCTCTAGAGATAGCCTAGTTAGTACTCCTTTTCTTGCTTTATGTGTGATTTAGGTGCTTGTGAGTTTTAAGACAAAAGGTAAGAACCTGGGCATCACTTTGTGAATACTCCTGGCATTCTTTATCAAATATGCATGTTAAATAGGCACTTGCATATCATACTTTAAGTCTAAAATAACAAAAATATACACGGTGGATCGGGCCGCAATCGGTAAAACCTTTATTTTGTTACTTGACCTACGGTAGCCGGAACGCAATCCGGATGGATTCCCTACACCAAATAGTCATAGGATAATTGGGAACGTTGACTGGGGAGAATCCCTTGCTGTTGCTGCCTGTGATTTTCTAGGCCTCAACACCATCTATGAGATATCTCGAGTGAGACTGCGCCTGCTTTAGAGGTGTTTTCGATGGGGCTTGCTCCATCGGGCCGGTATCTCGGGTAGTTGTTGGATCGATGGGCTGTGCAGAACCTAGGTCTCTCAAGTGCGGAAAAGTGGCCAACAGGTACTCTCCTTCCCTTTCTTCTTGGCTACTTCTTCATAGATGGAAGGCTCTGCATCAATGATGTCACTCGACAGTGTCACATAACTACACTGTGTCTGATATTTCTTCTTTATTTGAAAGTATCGTCATATTATTCTTGATCTTGGATTCTTTCTTGAACTGTTGTCACTTGTTCTTCGGAACAAGTGTCATCCTTATTTTCTTGTAGGTGATTGTATGCGATATTTCCTACAAGTCAAATGCATCAGTTGTATGGTTAGAAACATTTCATAATGCATATTCATAATGGTAAATTATTATGCATAAATATATAATCATGCAACTATTTTAGCCAATACAAAATTTATCCATATCTCACAGAAAATTTCTAGATGCCTTCCATCTCTACCAGGACAACATTGAGATTGTGCACTAATCCAATATGTCAACAAAGAGGTTTCATTCTAGATAAGTAGCAATAGAGATTTGTATAGCACCAGGAGTTACTTACCCATCACATGCATATTAGTAGTATTCTATCATTAATGCAAACATTCTATCATGCATAATACATCAATTGAATATAAACAAATGTATAACAAAACAATATCATGAAATGACAATTGAATACTTATCTTTATTTGTTTCGTGGGTAGATTCCTTCTTGAGCCTTTAGCTTCATCATATTCTTAATTCATCATTTCTTATCCAAATGCTAAGATGGATAAGAGGTTCTTCAAGAGTTGAGTCCTTCGTATTCCTCACTGCTTGAGGGATCTTCTTTGGATGGTGAGAGCTTGATCTTTAGTTTCTCCCATATTCTCTTCTCTTATTATCAGTTGAGCTTCTTCTTCTTCCCAAAGTCTGCTGAAAGTAACGAGTTCCTTTTGGAACACGTTCCTCGAATGAATTAATCCCATGATCCTGGGAGGCCATTCAAGGTAGTTATCACAACTTCTGCATTCTCCACTTCTTCTTATACTACTTCAAGTTGTTATTTTATTTCAGAGACCCTTGCAAAGTATGACTGTATGTTCTTTGCATTCTGGATCTTCACATTCTTCAACTATTTTCTCAAAGTCATCTTGTGATTTATGTTCTTTCCTTCAAATAGCTTGATCAAGAAATCAAACATCTCTTTTGGTGTCTTTAGGGAAGACACTTGTGGTATAAGGTGATCAATGATTGAATCAACAATGATCTTCTTGGCCTTGACCAAGTTCTTGTGTAAGGCTTCTAACCTCATCTTCCTCTGGAACTGGAACCTTTCCACTTATGTAGGTGTCCAATTTCATTTTCTTCAAGAACCAGTGAGATCCAATACTTCCATGCTTGGAAGTTTTCAACCTCACCAAGCTTGTCATCAAGCTAGTGTGATTAGTTGTTTTAAAATGAGAACCTCAACTGTAAATAGCAAAAGATTAGATCTTACCGATTTGAGGTGTCCATCCTGGTTCCGGAGCTAACTGATCTAGGGTTTGTCAGAGAAACCCTAATTTTCAAAACTTGGAATATTTCATATCTGATTGGATATAAAGATATACCTCTTTAAGGTGAGCTGTCCAATGTACTTCTTTTCTAAAAACAATTGAGGGAAGCTCTCGGAACAGGAAGCCCTAGTTTTCCAATTTCTTCTGCAGAAATTCCTAATACTGTTTCCATGGTATCTCCAAAATTAATGCTTGTTTATGTCTAAAATTTCATACTGAGGTAACCTCATCTATCCTCTTTCCAAAACCATAGGTTTTACTAGAATTGGTTTCACCAATTGGGTCTTATGAGAGTTTTCCCAAGGTGACTTGTTTCAGTATTGTTCAACATAGAGAATTTGTACGGATTACCACATGTCACTGTTTTAACTTAAGGGTTTGAAACATTTACCACATAAAGTAAAGTCTATTCCCTATCTAGAACATCTTGCAAAATTTAATTTGGATCTTTGTATCTCGAGATATTACAATTCTCCCTAGGTGTCCTGTTTAGGGATGAATCCTGGAAGAGGCTAGAACAATGAATTGGAGGAATCATATCTTCCAGAATATATCGAATCTGAGGCTGAAACTCTTACAAGTTTACATCAGGATTTTTATCTTTGGACTATGAAATTTTTCGGTGCCTGAGCCTTCTCCAATATAGAGATACAACGAATCTACCAAAACTACCCATTTTAGTATTTTAGGGTTTTTCAGGCCTGGGGTCAAATTAGGGTTTGAATTTCCCGTAGTTTTACCTAGCCAAAAATATCTAACTTGGTCTTTAAATTTTGATTTTGAGGAAGAGATAAGTCCTATGACGGGCTCACTCAAAAATTCTTCTTTTGTAAAAATCCCTAATTTCCTACAGCAAAAACTGAAAATGCCCGGAATCAAATCCTGCTTCGAAAGAAAGATGCGCCCTTCAATGGAGGTTTAGGGTAGCCTCCTTTTGCTGATGGATTATGGAGAGAGACAAAAAATTTAAGAAGCCCTATCTTCTACAGCTACACAATGCCTTCTTCTCAGGTTATCTTTGATACCATGTTATATTTTTATCATTTAAGCAATATGATATTAGGATCTTAACTGAAAGAATAACATGCATAGCAATCAATCAAAAGAGACAAGAGACACAAAGAATTTTCCTCCGGGAAACCATAAAGGAGAAAACCCCGCAACTTCCTTAGATGTAGAATGAGCACTAATGACAGTAGTAAAACCCAAAGACAAAAAAGATGATCTCCAACAACTATTCTCTCTCTCTCACTTGAGAGAGGTTCTCCTCTCTCACTCATGCGCCCTAGTGAGTGAGTGAGTGTGAGATAAATAGAGATTCTCACTCTCTATTTATATTCTTTCACTCACTTAATATTTGACTCAATTATATAGGCTCGAGTAATCCTAACTCATTTATGTAGGCTCGAGTAACCACAACTAGGGTACTAATGAATTGACTTACATTAACTCACCTAGGGGAGACTTCTCTAGGAGAGTCTAATAACTCAAGGGCCCCACAACTGTGGGGAATTTAACCCTTGAACAATAAGGAGGGTTACCCTCTATGACTTTACATGACTTGTTTACATTACAAATACTTCCTGGAATAAAAATCGGGGTACAATACATAAAATATACAAGTGAATACATTCCGAAGTGACAAATACATCAACAATAAAGCACTTTTATTGTTTTTCAAGGTTTTCAAAATATATGAAAAAGTCAAAGAAAAAAAAAATACAAAGCTGGACATGAATAATGTTATCTTTGGTAGCATTCGAGTTGTGGTTCCTTCGAGCATAGCACTGTATATCACATCCGTTGGTTGGGTTATTAGTTTGACTTTAGGAGTTGTAATCATTACTCTGAGTTTATCTCCACCAACTGGTTAAGCTTCCAGTCCCTATGGATCCTATGTCGATGCCTCTTGTGTCGCATAGATGTCCCAATTTTCATATCGAGTCCATGCTTCCTACCTTCAATCACCATTCAACTTATTCTCTTGTTTGAAGGAAGTTGAAGCCCGAGTTAGCCATTCCTCAATTATCTTGACTTTGCATGTTGGCCATTCTTGGTACTATTATTGGTTCATGCACATCTTGTTCGAGTTATTCCACACTATACATCATTGCTGAGTATATCATGTTGGTTGATGGGGGTTTACTTAATGCCATCCTTCCAGCGGATTCCATTCCATCGAATTCAGATCATTTATTCTAGAATAGGAGTATAGAGTCATTTGAGTGCCTTGAGACTTACAACCATCAGTGGTAGGTTCTCTCGCCATCGACAGTTTTTGGAATACATCAATGTCCCCTAATTGATGGAGTCTTCCAAGTGTTCGAACTCAACACATTTATTCACACTTTTTATATTGCACTCTGAACCTTGATTCCCATTTTCATTATCGATGGGTGATATCGCGTATGTTAACAGTATACATCAATGGCCGGTAATCAGACGATGGACTACTATGTTCGATCTCGACAAATCTATTAACATAGTAGGACATGTACTCATAGCGGTTTGCATAGACGACCTACTTGCTTGATGGCATTTCACATATGCTACCTCCTTTATCATGCCAATGTTCATGAGATGTCATCTCTCATTTTGATTCCAGTGTTTATTAGATATCTTCAGCCATAATGAAGATCTTGATCCATTGTATATCTTCAGTGTTTTTGGAGATCTTGATCCATTGTACATCTTCATTCATCATGGAGATTATGATCTATTGTATATTGTATGTGGAAATGACCACACATGTCACATTTTGTATATCATGCCTATTCATGGCCATTGTACTCTTATGTATTCAAGACTCCTATATGTATTTGCAGTCACATACAGATATTGATCATTTTATTGTACTAATGAGTGGCTGGTTCTTCCACCCGGGTATTCATTAATCCACTTATGGGATGGATTTTATAATGTATTTCGGCCATCATGTTACCCCTCCGACCTCACACATTAGGGGTATCTGTTATAGCTGAATTTACCACACACGGTTAATCACATATTTATGGCCTTCCCTATCCCTCTGTAGACTCTTTAGACCCCATGGACTTATATTATACTTTGATGTCCCAATATCATCCCTAAAAAAAACCTGTTTATTGCTGTACGTGACTTTTAAAGCTATACTCGCATGTACACGAAACTTTTGACCTCAAACCCACGTACATCGGTATGTGCGCATAAATCCAAATATTTTTGGATTTTTCCTCATATGAGTCCAAAGATCCTGACTCTTGGCCTTCCATATGCTTTGAGATCGCTCAGATTCGACCCTCCATCACCCTTTTGGAGTGCTATATAAGGAACCCCTTGGATACATTGAAGAGGAGGAATTGAAGAGCAAAGAAACAATAGTCCATTGTTGCCTCAGTTTGCTTATACTTGAGTCTGCATCCCTTTGTTCCTTTGGAGCACTTTGTGTTCTTCCCAAGCTTGCCTTTGCATTGTGAGCTTTCTATTGAGAGATGGAGGATTGAGGTGGTGGAGGAATTGGTTTATTTAGTTCATAGACGTGCCAACAAAGGCTGTCACTATTGTAATCTCTGATTTTATTAATAGAAATATATTTTCTTGTCCAATTACGTGCATTTGAATATGAATATTGAATCCATGGATGTATTTAATTGCTTATGCATTCTTGAATATATATGCTGGAGTAGGTCTAACACATTAGTATAGAGCATGCTTGTCTTGTTTTCTGTTATTGAGGGAAAATTGCTAATGCAAGCATGAATTGGAAAAGCTCAATGGGGATCTACTTCAATCATCCAGAACAAGGTAAGATTAGATATCCCTTAGTGTTAGATGTTTGGTTTCTCTTGCATATTGGGAAAGACTGATTTTTGGTGTCAAGCTATCTGTTGTGGTACCCCCAAGCCATAGGAAGTTTCTCTTTGTAACAGGGTCGTCTGAGGACATGCTAGCTCCCAACATCAGGTAAGAAAAGGAACTTAATTTCCCTTTTTATCAGTCATTGAGGACCTAATGAAGAGGTAGTATGGAACCAAGTTGATGAGAAATGGTACATTCTAGTAGAATTATAGAAAGATTTTGATTTATCTTTTAGATGTTGTATTCTTCCTTTTTCCTAACTAAAATGCATGAATAATACTAATAGGTGTCTTCCAACAATACCTTCTTCACACAGGTTTGGAACTAACACATTTTTGGCACTTAAAAGATACTAAGCTCAAATGAAACATGGGATCACAAACATTTCACTCTTAGCTCTTGTTATAGTGGATTTCACCACACTAGGTGAATCACACATTGTATGGCCTTCCCCTGTCCCGCTGCAGACTCATTAGCCCCTATGGACCACTTTTTGTCTTTTGATGTATCATTGACCATCCCTAAAAACATTAGAAAAGTGATATACGCGGCCTTTTCCCCGATAACCACGTACATACGCGGATATTCCCTCTATAGTCGCGTACATCGGGATGTGTACATAATCCAAAATCCTTTGGAGCGTTCCTTGACTTGGATCCGACTCATATGACTCCTGGCCTTCCATATGCCTTGAGATCACACGGATTCAACCTTTCAGTATCCCTTGTGAAGCTATATAAGGAACCCTTTGGTACATTGAAGAGGAGGAGAAAGATGAGAGAGAATTGAGAGTATCGAAACTATAGTCCATTGTTGCCAGAACTTATGCTTGAGTTTGCATCCCTTTGTCCCTTGGAGCACTGTTGTGTTCTTCCCAAGCTTGCATTTTTCTAGTAAGCTTGCTATCAGAGTGATGGAGGATTGAGGTGGTGGAGGCCCAAGTGGGGGATTCAGTTTCTCCGGTTCGCAGATGTGCCGTCAGAGGTTGTCACTTGTAAT
>LPNX011038916.1:97641-154177 GCA_001517045.1 Pseudotsuga menziesii
TAATATATGAAATACATAGAAGAATACATTCCGAAGTTACATATACATCAACATATAGTTCTTAACAAATGTCTATAATATTCCATAAATGGTATATACAATTACTATAACTTATAAGGTTTATCTTTTGATGTATATAACCATTAAAATTTATGTCTCTTTACCCATAACCCATATGATACATATCCCCCAACACTTATAACCCATAAAACCCTATATTCTTATTCCTGTAATCCCTAACCATTTAAACCCCTATCCCTTATAAGTAATAAATAATAATGTATAATCCTAAATATGCCATGATAGTTACACCATGGGGGGAATATAAAATATTGATGCTTCCTCGTAAAACATAGGTTTCATGGGTTGATTGATCGATTAGTTTCATGGTATCCCTTTCACATTCTTTCTAGAATTTCAATTAAAAAAAATTGGTATGCTTGGTTATTGTGTAACTTGGAATTGTTTCTATGACAAAGAAATCCCTCCTAAAGACTAATACATAAAACAATTAATACCTTTCCATTAAATCCTAAATATTCTAAGGATGAGGATTACGGTGAAACATGAAGGAAAGAGGATTGACGATGATCCATGGAGAATATTTTAGGGGTGGGAATAAATCCCCACCTGGAGATCCTGCCATAGGTATGTATATCGACATCATTCAGATCACGTTGAATGAATTGGGAGGAGAGAGATCAAGTAAACACGAGGAAAACAAACATTTGGATCCAGAGGGTTTCCTCCCTAGGCATTGCTTTCTTAGGGAAAATTAGGTCCCAACAATGTAGATCATATCCAACCGATTAAGGGATCAGATTTAGTACATGAAAGATCACGTGCTGATAGGAAAATTTATGGGAATTCTAGCTTCAAAGAAAGCCCTAGCTTGGTTAATCAAATCCATCTGAAAAATAAAGGTACACTATCATTTGAAACATGGCTCTAAGGGTTTTTTCTTACTATAAGATTCAGCAGTTTGGAGGATTGAAACTTGGTGATGGATGGAGGACCTTATTTTTTACACTCCCCGTGTTTTTTTTAAAACCTGAAAGGATAGGTTTAATCCAAAAAGAAAGATACAAGGATTGCAGCGGTGTGGATACGACTGTATTCCTTTCTAGGGGAGTACTTGGATCCGAAAATTCTGGAGGACATAGGTAATATCCTAGGGATATTCATCAATATATCAAAACAAATTAAGGTGAAGAGGTATACGACATATTCTAGGATCGATGTCTATATGGAATTATCCAAAGCCTTACTAGAAGCCATCAACTTAACATGGGAGGATAAGGAATGCATGCAGTCACTGGATTATGAGCAGATCCCTTTTCAGTGCAGTGGCTATCACGACTATGGGCACCTTTTTAGAGACTTCCCTCAGAACACCCCTCTTGCTCAACCTAAGTAGACCAAGGAGGTGGATAACTAATATTTCTCGAGGGTTAAGTCTAAGAAATGAGGAGGATGAAGACATGATGCCCCATATATGCATAAAATATTGGTTATTTGTTATATTATTTTCATGTGTGTGTGGGAGGTGTACCTGTCAATGATGCACCTGACAATCCCTTTCAACACCTTCATTTTTTTTTTCCTATTTTGGGGGATTTTCTAAAAATATGTAATTTAATCTCGGTTAAGGGATTGGGGTCTATTTTATAATCCGGGTGAACAAATTAGGGTATTGGAGACTACAAAATACCTATATTTTATTCTGAGTTAGTCATAATGATAATAAGAAAATAGGAGGTGTGGCTCCAAGGTTTGTTGGTTTTTCCGTTTAAGGGTTTCTAGAGTAAATCTATGTGTTTTATGTGTGAATGTTGTGGTGTAATCTCTATTTTTCTTAAATAATATGTATACTTTGATTCTCTACATAGGCTTAAAACTTACATGTGGTATTAGATATTTAATATTGGAATAAGGAGGACTCCTTTGTTGTTGAGGGTTCGATGTAGTTGATAGATACTAGATTTGTGATAAACCTAGGTTCAGTGGGAGGTTTGCAACATTGATTTATGCATTGAAAGAGAATGGCGAGTAGTTTGAGAATCGAGATCAAGAAATTTTAAGGACATTATTTTGAGCTATGGAATCTCAAAATGGAGTATCTTCTTTTAGATCTGGAACATTGGATTGTTGTGGATCCACGTATGAAACTCACCGAAACGTCATAAGATGATTGGGATAAATTAGAAAGAAGGGTGAGTAGTGCAATATGATTTTGCTTATTAGAGTTTATGTTGTTGAACATATTTGATGAAGATAGGACGACAAATATTTGGGGGAAACTACAAAGTTTTTATCAATAAAAATACCTTGTGAACAAGTTGGTTCTGTAAAAGAAACAGTTTCACCTCATAATGGATGAAAATGACACTATAACAAATCATACTAATGTATACAATATTGTGGTAAGTTAGATAAAATTTGTTGGCATTAAAATGGATGAATAAGATAAATGTATTACATTATTGTGTTCTTTTCCAGATTCCTAGGACAACCTGATTGTTTCAATAGGTAGTCCTAGTCAAGCAACATTAAAATTTGATGAAATAGTAACATCCCTATTATTAGAGGAGATGAGGTGGAAAACCATGGATAATATTAGCATGGATTACTTGTCTGTGAGAGGTCACCCCTAGGAGAGAAATACAAATAAAGGATCTGGGGGAAGATATGAATATAAGGGTAGATCTAAATTCCTAGGAAAAGGAATAAGGAAGTGATGGAAATGCGGTAAACATGGGCACTATAAAAAGGATTGCATATCTAAGAATGATGAGAAATAAAAGGGATCTGAGGATACCCCTTCCACAGAGGAAGATACCTCCTTAGAATAAGGAGTGTATTTGTACCTATATTCCATAGGTAATCATTCAGAAGGTGATATATGGTTGATTGACTCAGGTGCATCATGTCATATGAACCCTCATAGCGAGTGGTTATGTGAATATGAAAAGTACAATGGAGGAGATGTGTACTTTGGAGATGATTCACCAACATGTATTGTTGGATGTCATAGAGTCAAGATGAAACTCAAGGATGGAAGGATTAGAACCCTACTTGGAGTGACATACATTCCAAATCGAGTGAGAAACTTGATATTTGTTAGAAAGATGGATGTTGCAGGTGTAAAGATTGTGTGTGGATTTGGTAGTTGAAAAATGGTTCAAGGTTCAATGGTATTGATGAGGGGAGTTTGGTATGGAACTTTGTACAAACTATTAGGAAGAACCATCATTGATGAATGTATTAGTTCTAGTGTGCCTAAGGAAGGAAGTAAAGATGACAAAACCCTAACTACATCAGGAAGAAAGACAATTCTATGGCATCAAATATTGGAGCATATTGGAGAAAAGGGCCTTCGAGCATTACAAGGTAAATGTATGGTTGAATATATGACTCATTTCACTCTAGATTTTGATTTCTGAGAACATTTCATATATGTAAAACATAATCGATTTAGATTTGCATCTGGTTATATAAGAGCAAAAGGAATTTTAGAGTTAATACACAGTGATGTGTTTGGGTCTGTTCCTGTTCCATCTTTAGGTGGATCTATGTATTATGTTTCATTTATAAATGATTTCTCAAGGAACAACTGGATTTATTTCCTTTGAAAGAAATCTGAAGTATTTTCTAAGTTTAAATAATTTAAGGCCATTGTAGAGAATTCACCAGAAAAGAAAATAAAGGTGTTGAGGACATATAATGCTGGAGAGTTCGGCGGGAATGGATTCAAGGAATTTTGTAAGAAGTGAGATATAGAAAGGAAGAATAATAATACATACAAACCACAAAATAATGTATTTGTTGAAAGGATGAATATGACACTAATGGAAAAGGAAAGAAGCATGCAAATTAGTGATAGGATAGGACAACTATTTAGGACAGAGGCAATGGAGACAACATGTTACTTGGTAAATCAATCAACCACATCAACATTGGTTGAAAAAACTCCACAAGAGGCATGGATTGGTAAAAAACCCTCTAGTAAGCATCTAAAAGTTTTTAGTTGTGTTTCTTATGTACATGTTCCAAAGGAGAAAAGGAGAAAGTTGGATAACAAAGTTGGGAAGTGTATCTTTATTGGCTATAAAGATGTTATGAAAGGTTATAATCTTTGGATTCCAATAACCAATAATATTGTTTACAGTCGAGATGTTGTGTTTAGAGAGGTAAAATAATTACCTAGACATGAAGTTACTCCAGTGGAAAAGGAACTAGAGAAAATAGATTTTGAGTTAGAAGGTGAAGAACATGACTCAATAGAAGAAGATGAATCAAAAGAAGAAGAACCTCATACACCAGCTTTGAGGAGACCATATTGAGAAAAAAACAAAACCAAAAAGATATTCCCCTCCTAATTTTTGCTATCATTTTGTTTTATCTATTACTGATGATGATCCTAGAAATGTGAATGAAGTTGTTGATTGAAAGGATAGTGATCTCTGGAAGAAGTCCATGGTTGAAGAAATTGATGCCTTGGACAAAAAATGAATCTTGGGATTAAGTTGAGTTACCATCTAGAAGAAAATCCATTGGCAACAAATGGTTGTTTAAAAAGAAGTTAAATGAAGAAGGTAAGATGGAGAAGTACCAAGCTTGCTTGGTAGAATAGCGATATTCTCAGGTAGAGGGGACTGATTTTGGTGAAATGTTTTCTCCAGTTGCAAAATTAACTTCTATTAGAATTATTCTTGCTATTGCTTCTGCTTTTGAACTTGAAGTAGAGTCGATGGATGTGAAGACAATGTTCTTACATGGGGATCTGGAAGAATAAATACACATGAAACAACCGAAAGGGTTCATAGTAAACAAAAAGAAAGAGTTGGTATGTAAACTAAAGAAATCCCTTTATGGTCTAAAGCAATATCCAAGGATGCAGTACCAAAAGTTTGAGACATACATATTTGGATTGGGGTTTATGAGAATCAAAGCTAATCACTGTGTATTTTCCAAACAGGTTGGTGATCACTTCGTTAACATATTATTGTATGTTGATGACATGTTGTTGATTGTAAACAATAAAGATGTTATAAAGAAGGTGAATTCTCAGTTGTCCTCCAAATTTGACATGAAATATATCGGTGCTGCAAATTTCATTCTGGGAATGGATATAAGAAGAGATCATGCAAACAAGATAACCTGGTTAAATCAAATAAAATATGTTGAGATGGTACTACACATATTCAACATGCAGGAAAGTAAGTTGGTCAAGGTTCCTATTCCTATTGGTGTAAAGCTATTTGTAGAGAAATGTCCCAGGACATAGGAAGAAGAATAATATATTTCATGAGTTCCATATGCTAGTGTAGTTGGTACTTTGATGTATGCAATGACTTGTACTAGACCATACATTTCTCACGCAGTGGGAGTTTTGAGCAAATATATGTCAAAACTGGGAAATGAGTATTGGACAACTGTAAAGAGGGTCTTTATATATTTGTGTGGCACCAAAAATTATGCAATATGCTACTAAGGAATACCTAGACCAAACATAGTAATATATGTACATGGATTTGTTAATGCAGACTAGGCTGGAGATCTTGATTGCAAAATATATACAAGTGGGTATGATGGTTTAACCTTTTTGGAGGAGTTATCAGTTGGATGGGAAAGAGACAAGATGTAGTTGCACTCTCAACTACAGAAGTTGAATACATGGTAGCCGCTCATGCAAGAAAATAAGTTGTATGGTTTCAAATATTGTGTTTAGGAATTGGGTTTGTATAGAAATCTATAAGGTTATATTGTGATAGCCAAAGTGCAATATTCCAGGCAAAGAACCCTTCTTATCATGTTAATACAAATCATATTGATGTGCAGTATCACTTTGTGAGAGATATGGTTGAGACAAGAAGGTGTTTCCGGAAAAGGTTAGCACCTTGAAAAATGTTGCATACTCAATAACAAAGTCTGTAAGTATAGAGAAGTTCTCTTGGTGTAGAGAATCTATGGGCATTGATGCCCTAAACCTATGACTTATGAGTACATGACTCATTGGTATGGAAAGAAAACAACAAGTGGGAGAATTTTGGGTATATTTTATATTATTTTCATGTGTGTATGGTAGGTGTACCTATCAGTGATGTTCCTGATGATCCCTGTCGACACTTTCATTTTTGTGCTATTTTTTTTGCTATTTTGGGGAATTTTCTAAAAACATGTAATTTAGTACCGGTTGTGGGATTGGGGACTATTTTCTAATCCGGGTTAATATATTAGGGTATTGGAGGGTACATAATACCTATATTGTATTGTGAGTTATTCACTAGCATAGATCCATCTTAAAAGGGATCTAGCAAGCGCTAAGAGGGATCAAATCTCTTGATATACAAACCTGTTTTTAAAGTGTAAATGTTGAGTAAGCATTTTTGTTTATCTAATTTGTGTTATATATATATGTCGTTGTAAATGTTTCAACTCTAATTTGAGCCCACATGTTATTATTTTATAATATTTTATTATTTTTTCAAAAAGGACACATGTCAAATCTAGGATGAGAATCTCCAATTTATCTAATTTGTGTTTTTTATATAATGTTGTTGTAAATGTTTTAACTCTAATTTGAGCTGACATGTTATTATTTTATAATATTTTATTATTTTTTAAAAAGGACACGTGTCATGTATAGGATGAGCATAGAAGGAGCTACACATCTCCCCCTACTAGGATGTAGAATGCGCCTCTTCAACGCAATAATGATAATGGGAAAATAGGAGGTGTGGCTCCAAGGTTTGTTGGTTTTCGTGGTTAAGGGTTTCCAGGGTAAATCTCTATTTTTTATGTGTGAATGTTGTGGTGTAATATTTGTTTTTCTTAAAGAATCTATATGCTTTTCTTCTCTACACATGTTTAAAACTTACATAAATGACCTATGGTCTCTAATCAATTTGTGGTTATGGGGGAGCATGATGAGAATGTGGAAACCCTGAAATAATTGGTGGAGAAGGAGAGAAATCCTAGCCAAGAAAAATAAGTACTAGGAAAACAATAGGGGCAGAATATGTTTTTCCCTAGAAGGGGATGGATATGGAAGAAAAAGGGGAGGAGATGGAAATAGGGGATCTCGACCTAGAGGGCATTGAGAAGGATTATGCAGAAAAAGAGAAAGGATTTGTCCCCTAGGATCAGGTTTCCTTTCTACAAGAAGAAATTATAAAGGATAGGGCACTAAAACCTATGGGGATTTTATCTACCCCCCAGAAGGAGAATATATAAGAGGGAATTTGTGGAAATAGGAAAGAAATTGGGGAGGAAATTAAACCAAATCCATATTGCATAGGTTGGGATTAGATTGGTTGAATCAGGTAAGTACCCTACCATTAGGGATGCTTTAGGACTATAATTTTTCTTGAGTTTTTCAATGAAAATTATAACCTGGAACGTGAGGGGGTTGAATAGCCCTAAAAAAACACATATTTTGAAGAAGAATATTCAGAAAGAAATACTAGTTGTAATGTTCTTACAAGAAACAAAATGCATTGAACCCAATATTATAGAGGTAGGAAGGAGATCATGGCAAGGATGTGAAGGGATATGGATAGATGTTGTAGGGTCCTTTGGGGTCCTTGGAATCTTATGGGATCCAGATAAGATTTACCTCTCTGTATTAATCATGGTGTTACATTTATCCATATCAACAGAGTTCTAGGTAGTAAGAAAAACAATCAAGGGGGTTCTGACCAATGTCTATGGACCTCATTACCCTCAGTAGAAGGGGGGTTTCATTGAGCCTCTAAGAATGGTCTATTACTTGGTAAATCGAATAAACTGAGTTATGGGAGGGGATTTCAATATGATTACCTCCTTGGATGAGAAGAAGGGGGGAAGGAGACGATTGGAGGGGGAATGTATTCTCTTCATAGAGGCCATTGAGGACATGAGATTGGTTGATATTATTTCCGGTAAGGACATTTTTACTTGGAATAATAAGAGAGGAGAGGACAAACAAATTTCTTCCCACCTAGATTGATTTCTAATCTTTGAGTCAGTAATGGATCTGGGTAGTGATATCTCAACCATGGTCTTATCCTTTGCAGGTTCAAATCATGGGCTTGTCTATCTATGGTGGAGCGGGTTGGGTTCTCCATTCAAGAAGGATTTCTAGTTTGAGTAGTTCTGAATCAATCATTCAAACTTTAAAAATAAAGTGCATCAGTGGTGGGAGGAATTAGGGCAAGGATATGGTTATAACATGTATGAATTTCAACAAAATATTAAATATATTAAAGGAAAAATAATAAAGTGGAATAAGGAGGAGTTTGGTAACATATTCAAAGATAAGATATACCTGGAAGGGTGACTCAAAGGAATACACTGAAAAGGGGATGAGGGAGGGATACTCCCATGTTCTTCGAGAGGAGGAAGAAAGTGTTATATATGATCTTTTCGAAAGAGAACACCGGGAAGAAATTATATGGAAGTATAAGTCTACGGTTAGTTGGCTTAAGGAAGTGGAGATGAACACCAAATATTTCCATCGGTCAACGATTCAAAACCACACCCAAAATCATATCCTATGAGTTAGGAGTGAATACGGGGAATGTTGGAAACAAGAGAAGAAATTGAAGGGAAGCTGGTTCAATTATTTCAAAACACCATGGAAGAACCCAACCCAGATAAAAGTGAGGAAATAAATAACATCATCCAACATATCCCTACTCTGGTTACTGATTCCCAAAAAGAGTTATTAATGAATTCAATATTAATGTGGGAAGTTGAAGATGCTATGGAAAAAATGGATGCTGGAAATCCCCAGGACCAGATGGTTTCACAATGAATTTAATCCATAATTTTTGGGATAAGGTCAAGGAGGAAGTGTTAAAAATAGTGAAGGAGTCCCAAAAATCAAAGCATATCCTGGCAGCTTTCAATGCCACATTTCTCACTCTTATTTCCAAAAGTGAGGGGGAAGATTCTCATGTATGTTTAGGCCTATTTCCCTATGCAATGTGATTTATAATATTGTGATGAAGGTAATTTCTAATCATATGAATCCTATTCTACTGATGCTGATATCCATGGAGTAAAAAGGCTTTGTGGAGTGGAGCTATATTATGGATGGTATCATTTTGGTGCATGAGGTTATCCATTCCCTAAAAAAAATGAGTATTCTAGGGATGATGTTGAAACTCAATATTGCCAAAGAATATGATAATATCAACTAGCAATACATCTGATAGGTTCTGAGAGAATTTGGGTTTAAAGGAATGGATACGATGGATAATGAAACTCATTTCATTGACATTATTTTCTATTCTTGTTAATCGATCCCCATAAATACTCATTAGACACTCAAGAGGGATCCAAAAAGGGGATCTTCTATCTCCTTTTCTCTTTTTCTTCATGGAAAGGGGACTAGGGAGATCCATTAAGGAAATGCATGTAAATCAAGCTATTTAGGGATTACAGGTGCACCCTAGGATAGATAACCAAACTAACCAACAATTCATGGGTGACACTATGTTGATGGGTCATCGAACGATACATGAAGAAAGAGGCATCAAAATATGTCTTTAGGAATTCAAATAAGTGTCTAGGCTAGATATTAACAAAAAATAATTCCCGTGTATTTTTATTTAAGATTACTAGGGTCACTCGACTCAATATCTACAGAACTCTAGGATTCCAAGAGAGCTCCCTTCCATCCAAATACTTAGGTTCTCCATTGGTGGAGTCAATTGTTCATAAAGGGTATTGGATGGAACTCCTGGAAAAAATGATGAGGGGTCTATCAAATTGGACCTACCACCCCCTAAATTTGGAAAGTCACATGGTTTTGGTAAAGTCTATGTTCTAAGCTATGGTTGTATATATATTCTCTAGCAAGCTGGCTCCAAAGGCGGTATTCAAGGAAATACAAAAAATTCAGAGGAAGTTTCTTCATAGTGGGGGAGGGGACCAAAGTAAATGGGCCCTGTTCAAATGGGAAAATGTATGCAAGACAAAATACCATTATGGTTTGGGGTTGTACAACCTTGGTAAGATGAACATAGTGCATGGGGAAAAATTGGTGGTGATGGGTCTCTCATGAGTTTGAACCATGGGCCAAGCTATGGCATTGAAAATATTCCATGGTTTGGGGCAGGTAGGTCCTTATCCATTTTGTAGAAGACAAGGGGTATCTCACATCTAGAAGTCAATTATTAAAGACAAGGATCTGGTGTATGAATTTTTTTTGGGAAATTCAGGATGGGGATTTTGCGCTCTTTTGGGATGACGCATGGAAATAACTTCTAATACTTGTGGAATCACTCAATGTACCATTCCTTCATCAGGTATATGAAGCTCAGAGGAAAGTGAAGGTAAAGGATTATTAGTATATAATGGATGATAATACTCAATTTAGATAATGGGATCAAAGTGACTAGTGGGAGAGGCTGGGGCCAAGAGAGGAAGTGGAGGACATTTCGGATTCCCTCCAGGATAGACATATTAGAGCCCAAGTGGGTAGGGATAGGATGATATGTGGTATGAAACCAAAGTAGTCCTTCTCAATTAAGGAAGCCTATGATATCAGGGAAGGGTTTAACCAGGCGTTGCTTGAGTCTTTTTGGAAAAACCTATAGGAAGAAAAATTGTGGCCAAATGTTTCAACATTTGTGTGGCATCTTTAAACATAGAATTTTGACTAGTGAGAATCTTATGAGAAGAGGGTTTTATGTGTTACGAAGATAAGTAGGAAATACAATAATAATTAATAATAGTTTAGGATAATTAATGAAACATTAATTCTAAAAATGATGACCTGACCCTCCATGTAAATCGCCAACCATATTTAAAGGTGGCCTACCAATTTGTAAATCATCCATCAAGTATTATATTCATACATTCATTTCTTCAACATGGTAGTCGGATACGCTTCTTGAAGTCAAACAACCGGATACAGTTGTGACATTAGTATTAGAGCATATTTTCTCCTCCTATTCAAGCTTAGATTCGGCTCCTCCAAAACCCTCCGCTGCCATCCTCATAAACCCTAAATTTTTATAAAAAAATTGTGTAATAATATATATATTGCTATATCAATTATTTTATAAAAATTCAAAATTATAATATATAATTATAATAATAATAATAATAATAATAATTATTATTATTATAATTAAAATTTTATTATTAAATTTTTTCTATTAATCATTATTATTTTAATAATAATAACAATAATTTATTAAAAGAATTAATCTTATAAAAAAACCATTAAGTGTCATTAGCCTCCATATAAGGAAAAATAGTGTCCAATACACACCTCCGCATACAAGGACCAAGACCATGGCTAAATTAAAAGAACAAATCAAGAAATTGGAGAAGGACATCAAGGTCCCCGTCACCAACCAAAAACGTTGGAATGAAGAAATGAAAAATAAAAATGCAGTGCTTAAGAAAGAAATGAAAGACAAAGTTGTTCTAGTATTATAAAGAAGACTTGATGACAAATTAGACATCATGAACAAGAAAAAAAAAGACTTGGATGAGAAAATGGGTACCATGACTCAAGACATAAACACCATAACATAGAACTTGAACGCCATGATGTAGGACCATAATACATTAATGGAAGTGTTACAAAAACTAATGCCTAGTACAAACCATGTGAGCAGTCCAGAAATGTTAGATGCCTCAAATCAAGTTTCCACATAGGAAAGACTAGACAAGAATCAAGAAGATTTGGAAAAAGAAATAGAGATCAACAATGCGATCCTTAAACAATAGATTGAAACAAAAGGAGTTCTAGATATGGAGGCATGATTAAACAAAAAATTATATGCTATCATTAAGATAGTAGAGAAGGAAAAGGTTAAAATCACTGCAAACAATGAAGCAGTTCAAATATGTCGGTTGCATCATCTAGTATCTCCGAGCTACCATCAAACTGTAAATAAAAAAGAAACCAATATCATCCTTACATAGTGTACCCACCTAAGGAAAAAATAGAGTTGTCCAAATACAATGGGAGTGAATACCAACGTGTTTCTATGTTAAACAAAGTGGGTGAGTACTTAGACATATACAACATTATGTTATATTTTTAACATTAAGCTAGCATAACATTAGGATCTTTAACTGAGAGAAAAACAAGCACAACAATCAAACATAAGAGACAATGAACACAACGTTTTTCCTCGGGGAAACCATAAATGGAGAAAACCCCGAAACTTCCTCAAAGATAGAATTAGCACCAAATGTAAAACCCCAAAACAGTAAGATGATCTCCCAACAGTAGTAACCTCTTTCTTCCTTGCCTCAGTGTCTTTCTCTTCCTCAGCTATGCACTACAACTGAGTGTGGATGAGTGTGTGATAAATAGAGAGGATAGCTCTCTATTTATACTAATTCTCGGCTTGACTAAACCCTACTAGGGTCGACCTCTATAGGAGAGTCTAATAACCCTAGTGCCCCAGAACTACGGGGATTTTAACCCTTAGACAATAGGAGGGTTACCCACCTTGACTTGACATGACTTGTTTACATTATAGAAACTCCCAATAGAAACATCGGGACATGAAATGACTCAAGTACATTACAAATACATCCCGGAATAAACATTGGGTTACAATACATAAGAAATACAAGCGAATACATTCCAAAGTTACAATTACATCAACACTGCCTCTTAACTAGGAAGGTATTCTCTCGACACAATTTAATAGCACAAGTTTTCTTCTCTGTATCATCTAGGTCATCGTCAAGCTCTCATCATCTTCATCTTCAAGTCCTCTTTCATTATCGGATCTGGATAATCACTGGATCTGGATCATCATTGGATTTGGATCATCACTGGACATCATCACTGGATCTGAATCATCACTGGATCTGGATCATCACTACTGAGTCATCATCACTGGATCTAGATCCTCACTCGATCTGGATCAGTACCACAGGTGCTATCTCATGATTATTCTCGTCATAGAAAGTTCTACATAGCTAGCCCTTTTTCATGCTGGGTGTAGGCATAGCTTCCATGTAGGTCTTTCTCAGTGCTTATATCTGACCCTAAGTCAGAATGGCCCATCCAACACTTACATTTGACCTTGACTCATCAGAAAGGCATGCCCAGCACTCACATCTGACCATGAGAGGAACTTAATCCCCTCACCATGTCAGAATGGCCCAGCCCTTACATCTGACCTACTCGTCAGAATGACCCAGCACTTATATCTAACCTACTCGTTAGAATGGCCCAACACTTATATCTAACCTACTCATTAGAATATCCCAACACTTATATCTGACCTACTTGTTAGAATGGTGTGCACTCACATTTGATCTTATAGGAACCAATCCTATAGTCACATCAGAATGGCCCCCAGTCCTAGACTGAGCTACCTGGTAACTGACCAGGTGCCTCCATTCTCCCAGAGAATGGCATCAGCCCTTATATCTGATCAAGTGGGAACCAATCTGTCAATCACATCAGAATGGCCATGCACTCACATCTGATCATGTAAGACTAGATCTTATAGTCATTTCAGAAAGGCCCTCGGTCCTAGACCAAATATTCCTGGTAACTGACCAAGCACCTCCATTCCAAGAATGGAAACAACCCTTACATCTGATCATGTAGGAACCAATCCTACAGCCATATCAGAATGGCTCAGCACTCATATCTGACATGGAAGGAACCGATCCTCTCACCATGACATAATGGCTCAGCCCTTACATTTGACCATGGAAGGAACTTAATCCTCTCACCATGTCAGAATGGATCTGGGTCTCATCATTTCCCCTTGGAGGAAACCTCGATTTGGAGAACACCAAGATTCTCCTTGAAGTACTCAAAATTCAACCTAGCCAATGGCTTCATCAACACATCAGCTATCTATTCCTCCATCGCAACATACTGGAGCTTCAATGCTCCTCTCTGCACCATATCCCTGATATAGTGATACTTGATCTCGTATGCTTCGACTTGTCATGGAACAATGGATTCTCTGACAACTTCAGACAACTCTGGTTGTCACAATATATAGAAGTAGCATCCAACTAGAGATCAAATAAATCAAACAGTAGATTCCTCAGCCATACTGCCTCAAAACTAGTTGAACAAGCTATGACATACTCTACTTCAGCTGTACTCAGTGCCACACAGGATTGCTTCCTGCTAAACGAGGAGATCACACCTGATCCCATACTAAAGCAACACCTTGAAGTGCTCTTCCTATCGATGGAACTGCTTTCCCAATCTGAATCAACATAACCTTCCAAGTTAATCTTCTGACTTGCCTCATACTTGAACCCATAATCAATTGTACCCCTCAAGTGCCTCAGAATATGTTTTGCAGCAATCAAGTGAACATGTCTCAGATCTATCAGGAACTGGCTCAAGGTGTTCACAACAAAGCAAATGTCTGGTATCATGTTTGTCAGATACATCAAGGACCCAATCATCTGACAATACATCATAGCATCAACCACTTCTGATGAAGCATCACTCAATAGCTTCAGGTTCGATGCCATAGGTGTGGCCATATCCTTGCTGTCCATCATCCCAAACCTCTTCAAGATATCTACTGCATACTTCCCTTGTCCGAGGGATATTCCATCCGTATTCTACCACACCTCCATGCCTATAAAATAGTGCATCATTCCCAAGTCCTTCATTTTGAACTCGGCAGCAAGCTTTCTCTTCGTATCAACAATCAACCCATCCATACCCGTTACAAACAGATCATCTACATATAGTAGGAGCATCACTGGGTTGCCATATTCAACCTTGTATTAAAGGTTGGAATCTGCTTTACTTTTGGCAAAGCCCAAACTAGATAGAAAGATGTCAATTCTGCCATACCATGTCCTAGGTGTCTGTTTCAAACCGTACAGGGCTTTCTTCAATATACATACATGAGACTCCTTGTCATGTGTCTCAAAACCGAGTGGTTGTTCCACATACACTTCCTCTTCTACTACACCATTCAAGAAAGTAGTATTGACATCCATCTGGTGTATCTTCCATTTCATCACTGCAACGAGAGCAAGTACTGATCTAATAGAAGTGTATCTGGATACAGGTGCAAAATTTTATTCATAATATATTCCTTCTTTCTGGGAGAAACCACGAGCAACAAATCTTGCTTTATATTTTTCTATGCTACCATTTACAGCATGCTTGATTTTGTAGATCCATTTCGAAGTTACAATTGACTTCCCTTTTGGTCTTGGGACAACATCCCAAACATCAATTTTTTATGATCGATTGATACTCTTCAATCATAGCATCCTTCCATTCTTTCTGTTCTGTCGCTTCTTCATAATTGGAAGGTTCTTTATCAATGAAATCACATAGTAATGCTACATATCCGGAGCAGGATCTGGTCCTCTTTCTTTCTTTGTGATTCTCTTCTGGAGCCCCATATCTTTCTGCACCTTGGATAGCTTCTTGTACCCAAGCAGGTTTCCTCTGCTGAGGATTCTTCTTCTGAGTTGGATCTACAGGTCTTTGTGGTTCTTCAAATTCTCGATCTTCTTCTTGAGTTTATTCATTCATGGTTGTGTCATGAATTCTGGGTGCTTCTGCTTCTTCAGGTTCTTCAGTAGGTTTCTTTTTGGATTTGTTGTAAGTTGTATCTTCATCAAATGTCACATCCCTACTGATTTCAATCTTCTTGAATCCTGGGAAATATATTCTGTAAGCCTTTGAGCTTTCAGAGTATCCCACAAATATACCCTTCTTTCCTGAAGGATCTAGTTTTGTTCTCTTCTCTTTTGGAATGCATATGTACATAGGACAACCGAATATTCTGAGATATATGACTTCTAGTTTCTTTCTGAAGAAGACTTGTTCATGAGTCTTGTTCTCAAGTACTCTGTGTGGAGTATGGTTCTATACATACACCGTTGTTTTGGAAACTTCTGCCCAAAGATGCATAGGAAGATATTGATCATGAAGCATAGCTCTTGCAGCTTCCATGATAGTTTTGTTCTTCCATTTTGCAATCCCATTCTGTTGTGGATTATAAGGATTGGACAACTCCCTCTTAATCCTTGAGTCTTTGCATAAATCTTTTAATTCATTTGATGTGAATTCTCCACCATTATCTGATTGAAAGGTCTTAATCTTCTTTTCAGTGTGATTCTCGATCAAGGCTTTGAATTACTTGAACTTGCTGAATACTTCATCTTTTTTCTTCATGAAGTAAATCCATGTCTTCCTAGAAAAATCATCAATAAAAGAAACATAGTATACATACCCACTTACAGAACTTGACGACATTGGACCACATACATCATAGTGGATGATTTCCAAGATTCCTTTTTCCTTGTTCTCGCTACTTGGAAATGTCTTCTTTGTATTCTTTCCTTTCGCACATCCTTTGCAGACCCCATCATGTTTTGCTTGAATTTCTGAAAGGCCTTCAATAGCTCTGCTTTCAAGTGGTAGTGCTCTGTAATGCACATGTGCAAGTCTTCTATGCCAAAGCTCATTTGGCTCTACTGTGTCATGGACTAAGGCTTGTTTTGGATGGCCCTTTAATTTGTACAATCCTCCTTCTTGTTCTCCAATCACTACTGCATCATCGATAGTCTTTCCTTTTGGCCACATGATGACTTGACCATCTATGAATGCAACCCTCATTCCTTTTGCATCTAATGCAGATATGGAGAGAAGGTTCTTCTTTAGTCTTGGTACAAACAATACTTCTTTCATTGTCATAGACTTTCTAGAGTCTAGCTTATAGGAGGATTCCCCACTACCTTTTATTGGATATTGTTAGTCATCTCCGAGCTTCACCTTGTGAGGTGATTCATGTTCTGATAGTCTCACAAAGGATTCCTTGAATCCTGTCATATGCTTGGAAGCCCCGTTGTCTATAAGCCAATCATTGCTTCCATGTGTGATATTTCTCATGAGAGTGAAAATCAAAACATATTCTTCATCACTTGAAGAATATTCACTTTCATATTTGGTCTTCTTTGTGGAAGGTTCATCATCCTCTGTAGCATGAGCATGATGTCTTCTCTTGTTGTTTTTCTTCTTGTGAGAGTTCCTTTTGCTTTTAGGACAATCTCTTGCAAAGTGTCCTATTTCATCACAAGTATAACATCTGAGTTGAGATTTCTTGTGAGAAGAGTGCTTACCTTTAGAATGATGACGATGATGGTACCTTCTGGGTTTCTTGGATTGAATTGTGAGAGCTTGATCTTCACTTCCCATATTCTCTTCTCAAGCTACTATCTGAGCTTCTTCTTGTGAACATTCTTCCCAAATTATTTTGAACTTGACTAACTTCATTCTAGCATAGATTCCTTGAATAAAAGAGTCTCATGTCCTAGGGAGACCATTCAGGGTGGTCATTACAATCTCTAAATTTTCCACTTCTTCATCTACTGCTTCTAGTTGTTCCTTGATTTGAGAAACTCTAGTGAAGTAAGACTGGATGGTCTCTGCATTCTGAATCTTCACATTCTTCAGTTGGTTTCTTAGAGTCATCTTTTGGTTTATGTTCTTCCCTTCAAACAATTTTGTTAGGGCATGAAACATAGCTTTATGTGTCTTCAGGGAGGACACTTGTGGTATGAGGTGATCCTTGATTGAATAAAAAATAATCCTCCTTTCCATATCCAACTTCTTCTTGTGTAATTCCTTAGCCTCATCTCCCTCTGGAACTGGAACCTCCTCATTGATATAGGAGTCTAATTCATTATCTTCAAGGACCAAGGAGATGCTATACTTCCAGGCTCGGAAGTTATCAGCTCCCTCAAGCTTTTCATCAAGCTTGGTATGATGAGACATATTTAACTAAGAACCTCAAATGGAAATATAAAAGATTTAGATCTTACCAGGTCAAGATGTCGGATCTGGATTTGGAGCTGAAATCCTGTAGTGTTGGTTCAGGAGCAAATTAGGGTTTTTCTTTTTCGAAGTTCTGTCCAACCAAATGCTTTGAATTTGATCCCTAAATTGGATTTTGGGGAGGAGATCAATCTAGGCCTAGGATCACTGAAAAATTCCTCTTCTATGAAAAGCCCTAATTCTCGGCAGTAGTGTCGGGTCCAAAACTGAAAAAACTCAGAATTGGATTCTATTTCAACAGAAAGACGCGCTCTAGGGAGGAGAGTTATTCCACCCTAATTTTGTTGAAAATCTATGGAGAGAGATCCACAAAATAGTAATCCCTAGTTCCCGCAGCTGCACAATGTCTTCTTCTCAGGTTAGCTCTGATACCATGTTAGATTTTTAACATTAAGCTAGCATAACATTAGGATCTTTAACTAAGAGAACAACAAGCATATCAATCAAACACAAGAGACAATGCACACAATGTTTTTCCTTGGGGAAACCATAAATGGAGAAAACCTCGTAACTTCCTCAGAGATAGAATCAACACCAAAAGTAAAACCACAAAACAATAAGATGATCTCTCGACAGCAGTAACCTCTTTCTTCCTTGCCCCAGTGTCTTTCTCTTCCTTAGCTATGTGCTACAACTGAGTGTGGATGAGTGTGTGATAAATAGAGAGGCTAGCTCTCTATTTATAATAATTCCTGACTTGAATAAACCCTACTAGGGATGACCTCTATAGCAGAGTCTAATAAACCTAGTGCCACGGAAGTGCGGGGACTTTAACCCTTAGACAATAGGAGGGTTACCCACCTTGACTTGACATGACTTGTTTACATTATAGAAACTCTCGATAGGAACATCGGGGCATGACATGACTCAAGTACATTAAAAATACATCCCAAAATAAACATCGGGTTACAATACATAAGAAATACAAGTGAATACATTCCAAAGTTACAATTACATCAACACATTACATCTGATGAAGAGAAGGTGAAATATGAATCAATTCATATGGAAGGGTATTCCTATAAATGGTACATGTAGTGTAAGGGAGACAATTTATCCTACACCTGGAACTTGTTCAAAAACGATTTTTTTAAAAGGTTTCAAGGGACCATAGAAGATGATTTTTTCAGAAAGCTTACTAGATTACAACATGAAGGAAGAGTCGAGGAATTCACACATCACTGGAAATCCCTATCCACACAAGTATTTGGGTTATCTTACAAACAATGACTTGAAACCTATTTAGGAATTTGTTGACAGCCCGAGCTTGTACGTTGTTGTAAGATCTACAAGGCAGCCAACATAAGGAAACAATAAAACCAAAAAGGATTCAAATTGATCCCCGTAGAGATGATTCTATCCATGAGTAGTTTGGGATGACTATATCCTATGGATACAAGGCATCCACTGACACAGGGGTTTTTATATCTAAATGATCTGCTCTTCCTTCTAGGAAGATATGAGAATGTTTGAAGTAATTGGATTCTAGACTAACTATTCAATGAAAGTTAAACAATGATTGTAACAGGTTTAGGCAGGGTAGTTGTAAAATATGATTGATAACAAGCAACTGATTACTCAATGTATATAAATATAAATCAAGCTCACTTTCCTTAACCAACTTCAAATAAAACCAAACAATGAAAATTGAAATGCTTTATCCAAAGTGTTATAAGTGTACAACATGTCCTATCAGGTAATACCAATTGACAAATTAGTATTAGGGATTAATAAGTAATCATCAGTTGTAGAACAGAGCATGTGAATTAAATAAATACATTCATTCAATGTACATTTAATGTGTTAAGATTGTAAGGAAAAATCAATACATAAACTAACACATCTAGTAGATAAGCAACCAATAATCAGTATGATAGATAGATAGAAGAAAGACTAAAATTCATGAAAGACATTTAATGAATAACCACAGAACATAGCATAAATGATAGTGTAATTTTATTCAAGTTTCAAAACACTACAAAGTACAAAATTACAAGATTTCCTGGTATGTTCTTAGTAGTCTCCTTTCCTGTATAGTTCTCCTAGGCTTAATCCCGCTAGTCCCCCCTTTAATTGGGAAATACCTTCCCTTTAAATAATATTACAAAATTTACAAAAAGGAAATTTCCCAAGATGTGGGATTACAATATATTTCAGTTTTATGGTTTTCCAAGGGTGGAATACCTCTTGGCAAAAACATCGATCAAATATTGGATGTCTTTATATTGAGCATTCTCTAAATTTAATTCAGCTTTACATATTAAGGATGCGATCTCCTTTTTCTTGGTCTTCATACATTCTGTTATCTCCCAAAATGACCACTGTCATTTTGGGTGATAGAATGGGTCAAAATTTTTATTTCTGTGAGTCATGGCCTTCAAAATTCAAAATCTCAGCTTTTGGTAGTTAACTAAGTCTGTGGAAGTTTACTTAACTACCAAAACAGGCTAGTTTCGGCAGCTAATATGGTTTTCCAGAATGACTTTAGCTGCCGAAAATGTTTCCATGAGCAAATTTAAAATTTCGTGCTTCCAAACACAATCCAATGTCAAGCTATATGGTGACTTCATATACGTCACCTTGAAGACCTTTATCAGCGGTATAAATATCCTTACACAAGATATGATTATGACAGATGGTTATTCTTTAGATGTCTTTGTGTTGACAGGTGGCCATTACAGGAAACAGAACTATTGTATCAAGCTTTGGAAAGCGAAATTACATTGGGCAGAAAAGTAGAAGTGATCAACTCAGATCCCGCAAATGATGCTTTGCCTTGAAATGTGCTGTCAACATTGAGGATCTAATCAAGATCCTAGGTGTCATGGTTGAACATGGAATAGGCCCCAATGGTTTCGACTGTGCATTGCTAGATTGCGTTTTGTGTTTGAGCGAAGATGAGTATCAGAGAATACGAACAAGATTTTGCCATTACAACCAAGGCCGCCTCTCTTGCAGATCGTCTATGCCAGTCAGTTCAGAAGAGTCTTTAACAAATAGATATTCAGCTAAGATGGACATATCTCCTGTCACTGTTGCAGATTATGGTTCTCAGGCTTTAGTTAGTTTAGTAATTGAAAGGGAACTACCCTTGGGATTGTTTTAAATGGTGTCCCATTCTTTATGGATTCCGTTGCAGGCACATGCATTGCAGTGAAGGGAGCGATTGGCCTTTCTGGAGGGATTGCAGATCGAAGATTTGTATTTGGCGTTGGTCACTGAATAAACAGGGCAAAGCCTATCGTGAGCTAAAAATTTATAAAGAATCAAATACATGTCCATATCTATGGAACTACATGACTGCTGGTTATAGAAGGCACGTTAAGCTTTATTGCAAGTGCAAATGGCGCTGAGTATATACTTGGTAGGTGGCACGTGATCATGGTGTTCGCAATTAAGTAGTGTGCAAAGGATCATTGGAAATCCTCTTGGACAAGTGAAAGGTCAGAGAATCAGCAAAAGAGATGGGGTTTTCCTGCACCTCGAAAAACTTTTGAAACATTTGCCTTGTCACCGAAAAAATTATGGAGAGAGAGCTCTGCGTTGAGAGAAAGGCTCAGGAAACATATGAAATGATGAAGAAATTAGGAGATAGTCCAGATGTCTTTGCAACAAATTGTATGATCGATTTTTACAATGATGCTGGTTTGGTCAAGTGAAGCCATAGCAGTTTGAAACTTCAGATGTTAAACAGGATGTATCTGTTCATTATTCGAGCCAAGATGTTATGGGCAGAAGTCAAGGGCATTCTGCATCAAACATTGGGAAGCTAGCATCTATTGATTCAGCACCCAAGTGGGCCAGTGGTTCTCTCAAATCTGATGTGAAAGATGTGCCCAGTGATCTTCTTTCCAATGTATCTGTAGCTTGTGAGGAAGCAAGCAACATTGGTGAACCATTGCAAAATTTATCTATAAATTTGAATGATGATACTTCATTTCAAGATCAACAGGAAATTCCAATTGAACAGTAACTGAAATTGGAGTTGAAAATGGAAAACATAGTGGTCCCAGTGATTACTCAAAACAAATTCTTGCCAGTGCCAAATCTAATCCATTAGGGATTTCTATAACCAAACAAAGGACACAATAGAGTCTCTGAGAGTAGAATTATAAAGACTTCAGGAAAAGCTGCAAGTTATTGAAAATTTGAAAGGATGGTCCGATGGTGGTGAGCTTGCTGATACTTTTATTTCCAAGACTGTAACTTAACTGAAAGCACAAATTGCAACCCTGGAAAAACATGAAGAAAGGTATAAAAAGGTATTTGCAGAAAAAATTTCTGTTTTCAGACTTGCATGCTGTGCACTTTTTGGTTACAAGATACAGATGGATGAACAGCAACATCCAAGTGGCATACTGGTTACATTGTTTACTCTTCAATCTATATATGCACAGAATGATGATGAGAAACTTGAATTTGAATATGAATCAGAAAACATGAATCTGGCAAATGTCTGCAGGTATTATGAGCTTTTACTCATGAACTTTGCTACTAGATGTATATTTGAATATAATGATTCTCACCCGGGGCAGTGGTATTGGATTGAAAGAGACAGATGCCTTTACCACAAATTCCAGAAACTGATGAAGCACATGTGTCAAATTCTATGATAAAAGACAGTTCGAATGCTAGTCTAGCCACTGGTCTTTAGTATTGATTATCTTAATTTATTTCATTTGCTATTTTTAGAATCAGATCCAAGTTTTCAGGATCTCAAAACTGATGGTTGATTAGTTTGATTTTAAAGCTATTTTAGGTATGATTCGATCCTCTTCTATAGGATCTGATCCTTCATTGTAAAAGGCTATAAATGCCCATCTTTTCTAAGAGACGTGGGGGGTTCAATCTTGGAGAGAATTTGGCCTATGTACTGATTGCTTATCCTAATACAAATCACAGTCTTCTTTTGCCTCTGCTATCAGACTTCTTCATCTATCTTATTGTTCTATACTTTGTTTAAGTTTATCTCAGCTTTATGCTCATGAACTTGAATGAAGGAATTCTTTACTGTTTAGTATGACCCTGCATTTATATGTACTTGGTTATCTATGACCCTGCATTCCATGTACTTGGTTATCTAAATAGTATTCTCCATACCTTTTTCAATCCTGTATCTGATTAGCAGTTTCTAAAAGCACTGGTTCATTAAGAAATTTTGATAAGTTAATCTCTTCATTGTGCTTTCTTGGTATCCCATTGATCCACCTATTGAAAAACATTCATTTCTTAAGTTACCAAGCATACTTAGCCATAACCACTAAGTAGTTTCTTGGAGTGATAACACATTATTTGAGGAAGAGGTTGATCCTCATTAATGAAGCAAGAGGTGTCTCAACCCAGTGCTTGATTACCTCCATAGTAAGCTGAGTCAACTCCAAAATATGCTCCTTCATTTTGGCAGAATCACTCTGAATCTCCTCCAACTTCAATTTTGGAGGTGTGGCCTCATTGATAGGATCTATGATTGGTAGATACAGATAATCGAGCAATGTTTATGAGGAAAACTACCTCCTTTTGCAGGCTTCTTGTCCATCCTTAACAATGGATTCCACTAGATGACAAATGCTTTCCCATGTTTCAATTATCACCTGGATTTTCTTAAGCTTAAGCTTATCTAGGATTGGTAGATATTCTGGTCTGTCTTTGATATATTTTTTCCACTCTATAATGTGATGATAATCTTTAGTTGATTCTTGTCTTATTTTGTGATTCTCATGAAGGACCTCTAACTAATTCTCAAATGAATTATACAACTCTTGCATCTAATTGAACCCTTTAAATAGATTAATCATGCCTTGATAGAATTGATCATTTATTTTGCATGCCAATTGTTTAAACTCCTCTCCTATGAATTTGGAGAAAGAAGAGGTAGTATATTCTAGTTGAGGATATTTAAGCTGTTGTTCAAACATGGAAATTTTGTCTGCCTGCTGGTTAGAAAATAGATCAGCCTTTCCAAGCTGTTGCTTCAGATAATTGTTCTTCTTTTGAAGTTGATTCAACTTCTCTTAATATTCTTCTTTGAGAAGCTGAATATTCTTCCTATGGTGTACCTCATCTTGTGCTAGGTCTTGTTTGACCTTTTGCAGCTCTTGTTCCTTTTCTTCAAATTCCTTGTTTAGTTGAGATACCAAATCAAAATTTGCTCCAACAAAAGACCCCATTGCAATTGTTGTATCCAGGGCTCCTTGCTTTGTGTCAGAGGAGTCCATTTTCCAAATGATCTGGCTAGGGTTTGGCAGCTACTTAATTGTGCCTTCTCTTGTCCTCCTAGCTCCCTTCTTAACTACAACTTTGTCTTTCCTGCTCCAAAAATAATTACCTAGAGAAACCACTGCATCCTCGCCAAAGTCTACCATTTCCTTTGCAGCCGAGATAGTTCCCTCACGAGGGCTGAGGTTAGGAAGTTTGAGGATTGGGGATTTCTACACTAATGGGTGAAATAATAATAGGGGGTGTGGGAAAATAGGTGCAAGGGATGTAAATATAGAGGTGGGGATGGGTGTAGAAGTTTCAGGGGAAGAAATTGTAGAGATGGAAGGAATATCTAGTTGTGTCAAAACATAATGTGGGGATGTTGGGGAAGTGTGGAGTCCAGATGGGGTTGAAGGAATAGGTGAAGTAGGAAGGGAGATAGAGATAGGGGCCTCTATTAGTAATAAGGGTGTGCTGGTGGTAGATAAAATAATTTGAGATAAATTGATCGTAAAAAAAGAGAGTTGGGGACATGATGAATAAAAAACACTCCTAGATGACTGGGTGGTGGTAATGGACGCGGTCATGAAATTAAGAACATTAAAAAGGAAATTTGAAGGACCATTTTCCTCCTCCAAGTCACTATGTATTTCATGTATCTCAACATTATCTTGAGGTAAAGGTTCTACCCGTTGAATTGGAGGGATTTGCAGGATCTATTGTTCAGGTGGCTCCACTCTTTGAACTGCCCGTGGTATAGGTTGAGGAATTTCTTAGTGCAATTGAGCTTGAGGAATGACCTCATGAAAATTTTGCTTCTTTGGTGGAGTTTGGGACACAAATTCCTGTGCTTATATCTCTAAACTAAGCTTCTTTAGGCCTTTCTTGAATTTCACTACTCTATGTAAAGTCTCCAATGTGGAGGAGGATTACGGTTTCTCAAGGCCTTCTAGAACAACTTTACCTCTATCTTTAGAATTCTCAAGGGGAGTAGTGGAAGAAATGGCTAGAAATTCCTTAGCCTCCTTTTATATGTTCTTCTTGCGGAGATCCTCTTGTACTTTCAACCAGAGCTGTTTGAAATGTAGGGTAGAGGTATTTAACTCCTTCTAATACTAGAAAATGTGGGCCTTTTCTTGGGGATTAGTTATTATTCCCACCACTTCTAATAAATCAATAACCCATATTTATATTGAATTACCAGGAATATCCTAATGGGCATAAGGAAATTTAGTGTGCTCGTGCTCAAAATGATTAGCCAACCAGGACTTGGGATCATGCATTCTTTTGGATGCTTCCCATAGATTCATTTTTGGTAAAGCCTTTCCCAAGCTAACAACATGATTGGAGTTATGCACTATCAAAAACCCCAATATCAAAGGGATATTGGGCCAACATTTCCTCTTCTATGCAACAAGCTTAGGGAAGGCTCCATCAACGACCGTCTAATATTCTATTTCCTGCAAAACCATCCTGTCCGGGACTATTCTTGGCAGCAGGTGAGTTGTATTCCTACCCCAAATATGAACGTAGGAGATTATTATCCTACATACCAATCACCAATGAGAGATATTAGGGCTCTGTCCCCTTTTGAAAATGTTGGGGCATCTCCCCTAAAGATCATATGGTACATTGACCATATGAAGTGGTGGCAAATCTCATAAATCTGGGGGACGAAATTGTCTTCCCACATGTCCAAGAAATAGATGTGTACTGGCGGGGAAGTCTTGGTACAATTCCAGCCCATTCATGGGAATGCATAAGTAGCACATAATACGTCCATTACAGACCCTGACATGTAGAAACATGGCTTCCTTGAGGCCAAATTTTTCTGATAATTTTCAATCACTCCCTTCAGGGTTGCTGATAGAATATGAGCCCAATTAAATGACTACCATGTAAGAAATATGTGATGGGCTATGTGATCCCATTCAGTTTTGAATTCGGTGCATTTGGGTAAACCATACAATCGAAAAAACATAGCCACTAGCAAAGAGAATGGATCCCTAAACCACGAAATGGGCTATACCTTTTCTTCCTTGGGGTTTAACTCTGTAGGGATATCCATCTAGAATTTTATCACTTCCTCATAGTTGAAATGGGTTACGACTACATCAATAAATTGGGTCATGAGGAGCTGTTGAGGAGGTCCAAGAGCATATGCTCTATCAAATACACCTGGGTGGAATGAGGCTATGAGGTTTCGAAGGTGGTCATCAAATGAACGTTCTTGTCAAGTTCCCACTTGATCGGGTCTGTATATGACATGAACGGAGGCTTGGATGCAATACAATGAAGATGGGAACTCCTAATTTTGGCATAGGCAGACTTGTCATGGGGAAGTGTAGAGAATTCATCATTGTCAAATATTGAATAGATCCTAGACCAATCCAGATGAAATGTTTTAGAAAAGCGCCCACTTGTATCAGTAAAAAACTGACATTTGGGTTCTTGTAGGCTTCTTCTCTTGTAGGGCGGTCTTAGACCTAGTATTTCTGGACATGTTGACGGATTGTGAAGTAAATTCTGATAGAAGTTTGGTGACCATGATTAAAATTTACCATAGTTAAAGATAACAGAAAAAATGACCGCGAAGGGTATAAGAATTACCGGTAGAAAGCTTGGAGATGAGAGGATTGGCGATCTTAGAGGAGAATAATCCCTGGAAAAATATCAAACGTAGTAAAAAGCGCAAGTGAAATGGTAAAGAATTTGTAAATTCAAATGAATTAAATAATCCAAAAACCAATGGTAGAATAGATGTGAACCGTAGATCTGGAAGAAATAGACATCAAAGATTGAGGCAGGAAATCCAAATGCAAATGTGAAAAGAAATGAAAACCTTAAATCTTGTGATTTCCGCAATCCACAATCCACACTGCGAGTTGTGGGATGCAAAATGAAATTATTAACCAAGAAAATTTGTTAAATCTCTGCAATCCACAAAATATTTCTGGGTTTCGGGTTGCAGATAAGCAATATAATTCATAAATTCGAATGAATTAAATAATCCAAAACCCAACGACAAAATAGATGTTTACCGTAGATCTGGCAGAAATAGATGGCTAAGATTGAGGTAGGAAATCCAAATGCGGAGGTGAAAACAACTGAAAACCTTAAATCTTGTGATTTTCGCAATCCATAATCTGCACCGTGGGTTGCGGGATGCAGAATGAAATTATTAACCAAGAAAATTTGTTAAAGTTTCGTAATCCACAACCTGTAAAATATTTGCGGGTTGTGGATAAGCAATGTTGAAAATTAGAATTTTATTGAGTTTCCATTTTCTGCAATCTGCATTGTGGGATGTGGTTTGAGGAACCGAAAAAGAAAAAATGTGCAAAACATGACTTTCCACTTTCCACAATCCGCATTGCGGAATGCGGAAGGAGGAACTAGATAATAAAATTTTATTTTGAAAAGGATTTCTGCAATCCATAATCTGCTTTGCGGGTTGTGAAAAGACAAGATTTTATTGAACACAAAATTATCACTTCCATAATCTGCATTACGGGTTACAGAAGGCGGAAAACCAATTTTTGAAAAACCTCCCAAAAAAGGAATTCTGCAATCAGATTTCCGAATGTAGAATGTGGGCTACAAAAAACAAAAGACATATGTAGAAGAAACAAGGGTGCTTCTGCAATCCACAAAATTAAAAAAAAAGGTTTCTAAGGAAATTTTATTAAGGCCTAAACACAATACTTACAGTTAAAAGATCCCCTAGCAAGATTATGGCCTCAAAAACCAATTAACAGGATGAGTGGGGCTCCCATTTTAGCAGCTTAGAATGGGATATGTTCTTGCCAGGAACAAAGGTCTTAAACCATACCTACAAAAATAATTAAAGATGTATGATATACCAAATGTAGAAGTGGCAAGACATAAAGCAAGCAAGACACAAATCAAAATCAAAATAACACAAATTGGAAGCAATAAAAACAAGAGACGATAACAACTATATCCAAGAAAAAGGGACACAATGTGGATATTGTGGAAATAATTGGTCACCCAGTCATCAATTCCACAAACCTAAATCATACACCTATGAAGTTGAAAATAGGTCAAAAACATATACCGGTTACTTTGATAATGTAAGAAAAAATAAGAAAATCACATGTCATCGATGTGGTGATGAATTGATCCTAGCCCATAAATGTAGGGACTGCCAGACAGTACATTGCAAAATTGTCAATGCAAAAGAAGTAAAAGTATTTGCAGAAGAAATCTCGTCCATTTCTAACACCGACACAAAATCATAGTAAATAATGACATCATAAAAATGAATCTTTGAGGACAAATATTTCCTAAGGGGAAGGCAATGTTAGGAAGATAAATAGAAAATAAAATACTAATTAATAATTAATAATATCTTAGGATAATTAATGAAACATTAATTGTAAATATGAGGACGTGACCCTCCATTTAAATGGCCAACCATATTTAAAGGTGGCCTACCTATTTGTAAATCATCCTTTAATTATTATATTGATACATTCATTTCTTCAACATGGAAGTCAGATACTTTTCTTGAAGTCAAACAATCTGATACGGTTGTGACATCATGGCCCTTACTAGTGCTTCTTGTGCCAGAATGCCAAGGAAACCTTGGAACACCTCCTAGAAACCTATTCGTTTTCTTCCCAATTGTGGGATAGAGGGGTTGCTTATTTTTGACGCTCCAATAGAATCAGAGGAAGGATGGATCTCACAATATGCAATTGGTAGAAGGACCCTTTCCAAAACCCCATGGTAAATTGATTATGGAAAATATTACTAGGACTTGTGGTGTGGGAGATCTGGAAAGAAAGAAATGGACGGACCTTGAAATGGAAGTATTCCTCAACCGACAGTGATTACTTTCGAAATGGATATGTTGGAAACCATATGCTTAGGCACATGTGAAGAGATAGAATAGAAGACCTAAGCGGCTGAAGCACTCATTCTATGGCCCTGGGAGATTATGGGACCTATTCAATTCCATGTCCCTTCCAAATCATATCACCTAGTTGATCCAAGTCCTAATCACTTGGAGGTTCCCCCTTCAGGGTTCTTCAAGCTTAACTTTGATTGTTCATCTAAAGGAAATCCCAAGACTGTGGGTTCTCAGGTCTTGATAAGAGACCACAAAGGTAGAATGTGGACCTTCTATTGGGGAAGCATCGACCATGAAGCGAATAAAGCCATATATATTGAGGGGATGATCCATGGGTTGATTGTGTCCTATAGAAAGAAATGGATCCCATTGATAGTTGAAGGAGACTCAAAAGTAGTCTTATCCATGGTAGGACATATTCAAAATGGCACCCCTTGTTCCAATTTTTCGATTAATTGGCATGTGGATTATAGGTTGAAATGCTTAGCTGGATTGCTTCATAACACGAGAGCCATAACATTTATCCACATATGAAGTGATGGAAACATAGTAGTTGACATGTTGGCTAATGAAGGTACGCAGTAAGGATTTAGGAAGGACAATCGTGGGAGACTCGTGGGAGGAGGTGGTTGGCGAGACACTTAGGGAAAGGTGTGAAGCCCAGATGTCACAAAATAAGTCATGTCAATATGTACTTGAGATATGAATGTAGTAGCATGCCCATTGGGGGGACATGTGGCTGAGGAAAGGACTACGATGACATATCGGATTTCTAGAGGAAAGGAAATAAGCCCTTAAGAGTAATGAATGGGAGTTAAATCAAAGTTATTTAGGAGATCCCTTCCATAGGGAAAGTAATAAGTACAGAGGATGGAGGATCCATGAATCTAGGTGAGAATTTTTTGACAAGGATAATAGTAGGGGTGTGTTAAGTCAGTAAATTTTTTCTTCAATTTTGGTTTGACTTCTCCAATTTTGGTTTGATTCTCATTTTATTTGAAGTAACTTTTGGTTTTAAGTCTCATTATTAGTTTTCTTTAGGGACATTTTTGGTTGTTAGATGATTTTTTAAGCTTACTTTTTATGTGTTTGTTTTAATTTTTGATCCTTTGTATTTTAATGGGGTTAAAGAAAAGTCATGCTATCAAAGAATTGATTCACAAATGTTTGTTTTGAGCATACCTAGGCATGATTACCATTCTAGTAACTTTTAATGTTCCTACAAAATGTCAAAAAGTTGAAAATAGCAAAAAAATAGCACGAAGGATATTCTTGTAGCGCTGGAGCGAAAAATTACAAAGAGTGCGCTACAAGAATATCGTGGCTTTCTTTTTTCTCGATTTTCAAACAAATTTTTGTCATGATTTCAATCTGTGGATGACTAATCCCACTTTGAGAGTGGTTTGCTATGTGTAAGTTGCAGAACTAGCATGATTTCAGGTGTTTTCAGTTCGTGGAAAAAAACGTGCTCATCATTGATCCAAATACAGTTCAGCGTGACAGTTGGTCGCTTAAACCGACTTTGTTGAGAAGCCATTTAATCTCTATCTCTATTTTGGAATTAAAAACTCATAGTGCACCGGTATTCTAGGCCCAGAGTTCGGAAATGATGTTGCAAAGCTCAGTTGAGGTTTATGAAGGTCACCCAGAGTTTAGGGATTCGTCATGCTAATAGCTGGAGTCAAATTGAACCTGCAGAGACACATGTAATATTCAAGCTGGCTCTAAGAAAGCATAAAGAGCGGTTTTAAGCATTCACAGTTAGGTATTTCCCGATAAGTTAGTTTAGCTACAAATTTGGGGTTTTTTCCGATGAAGTTTATTTTAACAAATTGATTAAGGGAAATGATAGGTTTTGCTTCTTAATGAAATTTCAACCAAAGAAACAACTGCCTAAACCACTCTGACAGGTTCTATTGAATAGAGGATTTTAAAATAACTCTAGTTCTGAAATATTCAGTTATTAAAGTTCGAGGCAGTTTGGTTGAAAATTGTATATGCTTTGGCATTGAAATTGCACAAAAAAGTCTGATATTTGTACACAATGGGAGATATGAGTTGAATGACAAAGACTGTTGGTAGACCTAGTATCACTTTCGATACTAAGTTTACAGGAAGCTCGGGTGAATATATTGTAGAAAGTTTTGTTTTGTTCGTCCCTCACGCAGGAAGTCTTCAGTCAACCTAAGAAGCCAGTAATTGTTGTCACATTTGCAAAAGTCAATTGGGTTTGAAGAATAATGTTGGCATTTGATGCACAGGGTTCAATGAGAGTCTCTTGTCCAAATGAATAATATATATGATACCTAAAGTTGCAAGGATTTGAATAGGAGACGAAAGCCTAGTATCAGTTTTATGAGTTGGAGGAGATAAGTTTAAGATGAACAGTTGCAATCAATCTTAACGTGGCAACAGAGTTCATTCATGAAATACTTTTATTGTGCAGAAATGTTCATGAATCATGCTGACAGATTGAAGATACTGATATATAGTTTGCTCCACAGATTGAAGAGGGTTTTCTGTTTTAAAATAGTCTGAATGGAAATTCGGTTTCAAATTTTTTACAGTTAACCTATACACAAGCCTAGTTTATATTGTTAAAACAAATGAGCATTGAAGCCTCGGTAATTTGAATTTTTCCACCTTGAGGAAGATTTATTTTTGAAAAAATACACAGGTATGTCCAGAAATGTGCAAGAAATTGTGAAGAAGTTTGAAGAAGCAGAAAACCAGTTCATAGAGCATCTTCTGAACCCTAAAACCAGATAGCTTCCAGTTTCTAAAGGAAAAAAGATGGGCAAGAGTAGAAAGAGTGGTAAAGTCAACAGGGCTGAGCCCACTGACTTAACTTGGATTGAGAAGCTCCCTGATTGTGCTGAATTGTTCCAGCAAGCAGGATGGATGGATTTCTTCAGGAGGTTAGATGGGCATAATACAGAGGTGTCTTGTAAGTTTGCTCAAGATTTGAAAAATGACATCGTAGCCTTTAGTACCCTGAAATTCAAGATGACAGTAGAACTAATCTCAGAGGCCACTGGAATTAAGAACGGGGGTGAGAAATGGTTTAAGAAGTTTCCTTTTGATTTTGAGCCACAGAGATACCTATCACCCAATGTCACTCCTGATTGGAACAAAGGAATCCCTATTCAGCATTTCAGAAAAGAATGGATGGAGCCAATCAGGATACTGCAAAGCTATGTTACTTGTGAGGGTAGGTATTCCTATGTGTTCAAGTATCACTTTAGATTCCTTCAACATATGGTGGGAGTCTCAAAAATGAACATGCCTTTCTTTTTTTTGAAGAGCCTGCAGAAAATGTCTAGTAGAATTAAGCAGCATGAAGACCATACATCTCAGTCAATTTTTCATCATGGATTGATCAAGTTAATCATCAGAACTGTGTTGCAGCAGGAGGGTAAAACTTGGGACGTTTTTATGTTTTGGTCAGGGTTTCATGTCAAATAGGAAGACCATCAGCCTAAAAGGAAAACAGACAAAGGAACTGTGATGATGAGGAAACTAGGTCATAAACCTAAGCTTGAGGTTAAAGAAGAGGTCAAAACTGAGAAAATAGCTGAGCAGATGGAAGAAGAGATTAAATCTAAAGTATTTTCAGCAAGTAGTAAATGCAAGTATTCACTCTTTGGATACCAAAAGCAGCTGCTACAGCCCACAGTACCTGCAGAAGATTCTGATAAAGTGAAGACTGAGGAGATAAAGGAGGCTGCTGTATCTAAGGAAGATACTCAAACTCAATCAAGAAGTCCCATAACTATTCTTTTAGATGACGAAGGATACCTATTGGAGGAAGAGCAGCCTATTACTAAAATAGAAGTCAAGGATGAAGCAGTCTGAGAAAATCCTACTACAAGCAGCAAGTCAGCAAAGCCTACAGACAAAGGGATAAGCTTGAAGTAGTAGAGTTAGCTACTATTCAACATCAGGGAAAAGAATTGAAAATGTTGGGAGAAATAACATCATACTGGAGACCTAAAACTAGGTCAAGGAACAAACTAAGACTGAGCATGAAAAAGTTGGTCAATCCTAGGTTAAACACCAACGAAGTCATTGTGTTAGATGACATTTCTCCTGATGAAAATCCAGAAGCAAAGAGAGTTAGCAGAAAAAAGAAGAAACCAGCATCTGCCAAAGCTTCACTTGGCCAACCTGCAGAAACAAAAGCATCAATATAGTTAGAAGAGGAATCCAATACCCAGTTTAAACCCAAGCTATCTACTATGTTTCTTGAATTAAAAGCAGAATTGCTAGCACAACAGCAGGTGGAGGAAGCTAGGGTTTCCTGTGATAAAGCTGCAGCCAGAAAGACAGATAATTATGAAGACAGTCCAACAAATGTGCATGATGATGATACAGATCTCTTCAAGAAGCTTAACATACCTTGGAAGCTTACAGATGAACAAGAAGCTATGACAGAAAAGGTCATTGACACAGACAAGGAGAATTTGCAAAGGACTGTCAGGCAGTACAGGCACCAAATGAGCTACACATGGGAGGTCAACGATGGTTTAATGATGGAAAACAAGAGATTGAGAGAGGATATTCAAGATGTGAATGATCATTTCCAGGAGGTCACAGTAGTTTCAAAGGAGGCTCTTAAAAGAAAAAGAGTTGCAGACATACATTGCACAGAGCTGGAGAGAACAGTCCAGGACCTGCAGTAAAGAAATGAGGAGCTGATCTAAAGGATTCATGACATGGAACAGGAACATAAGAAGGCTAAAAGAAGAGCACAATTTTTGGATGGTATTGCCCTTTTGGCTGAGGTAGCCAAGGATCTATAGTCATTTATCTTTTTAGTTAGTGGTATCTGTTTGATAAACACTTTTGTTAATGATTTGCTATTTTTAGCAATTTTGTAATTTTGTAAAAATGTACTTTTTACTTTACCTTAGTAAGTCGATGGAGACAGTTAGGATGAGATACCTAACTGATTTTGTAAAAGATTCCTATTTAGAGGAGTGAGAAAGACACTTTTTGGGTTCTGATTTTTTGGGAGCATTAGGAGGTCTGCAAGCTGTTTGCATCTTCAGACTTGTTCAGAGATAAGTACTGTGACTCTTATAAGCATTTGCTGATGAAATAATGAGATATATGACTTTTTCCCCTTCAGTTTGTCTGTGTTGGCTTTATTAATAAACTTGTTTAGTTTCTTAAATGATAAATTCATTACTAGTTGATGTGTATTTGCTGGTAATGCTTATCCTTTATGTATGAACCTCAACATAGTCTCTCTGTTGGATCTTATGTGATATGTTTGCATCTTTATCAGTTTATGTTTGTGATTTAGTTGTTTCTTTTCTTCTGAATGTATTCCCTGACTGTTCTTGAAGCTTACAACCAAAAAACACATTAAACAAAACCCTAAACCCTAGTTTGATTTATTTTTATCTTGAGTGTGTGTTGGCTTGTTTCTCTGACCTTAGAAACAATTTCCGGGATAAACATCTTTGGCACCGTTGCCGGGGATGAAGCTGAAGCATATTTTCCCTGGGATACTTATCAGTTTTCCTGTTTTGAGAGGTGGACTTGAACCAGCATCTTTGAAGGCTATTTTTTCACCAATTTGTCACAGTGGCTTCTAGAGGAATTGGAACCAGGAGCAGAACTACTTCTCCATTGAAAATGGGTGTGACAGACCCTGAATAGATCCTAAAAACAGCAAGAAAGCTCAGAAGGTCTCAATCTTTGCCAGCCTCCTGTGACCCTGACCAGTTGGGTGTATCTTTACATTCAGCTGAAATCTCACCTTGGATAAAACCTACCATTCCTGAGAGTACTTTTCAAGTTTTTACCAATCCTGAAACCTTTTTGAAAGCAAAGACTGCTTCTCCTGGTAAAATACCCCTTTTCCAGCTAAAAGTAGGAAAGAGCCCTTTTTAAGAAATTTCTAGTCAAACTTCCTCATCTTCAAAACCACAGTCCAAAATGGCAGCTCAAAACCCACCCATGGATATGATGGACAAGATGGTTGCAGCAAGGTATGCACCATTAGTTTTACCCCAACCTTTACATGCTTTGCCTGGAGGAGATTATCAGAAGTATATTCCTAGGTTCAATGGGCAGGGGGAAACCATTTCTGAGGAACATTGGGAGGCTTTCCTAAGTTATGCAGACAATCAGAACATTGAGATCAAAGATGTATGGATGAGGGTATTTGTTTAGAGCCTTGATGGGGATGTAAGAAAGTGGTTCAGAGAGTTGCCTGCCAACTCAATCACCATAATTGAAGAACTCCAAGACCCTTTCCTGAGGCAATGGGGAGACACAAAGGACCACACTTACTATATAACTGAATTTGGAGCTCTCAGAAGAAATAAAGATGAGACTGTGGCTGATTTTTCCAAAAGGTTTAACAAAATGTATAGTAGGATTCCAGCAGAAATTAAACCTACTGAAACATCAGCTAAGCTTACCTATGCCAATGCATTTGATCATGAATTTTCTTTATTGCTGAGAGAGAGAAGGCCTATCACCCTGCTGAACATGCAAGATGCAGCATTGGAGGTAGAGTCTAATTTGTTGGCTTCAAACAGACTTAAGAATGAAACTCCCCAGCAGCTTTATGAGAGAAAAGGGAAAAAGGAGGCTGTTTCAACAAGTGTTACTCCTCAGTCTGCTAAAGCCAAGATAGATGAGATGGCAAAGCTGGTAAATATTCTCACTGCTAAATTGAATAAACTAGAGCTTGAAAAGAATTCTGCTAAACCTGCTCCAGAAGCTGAAAGGAATCCAAATAACCAGAATCAGTTCAGGAGGCAGTTTGCTCCTAGATTTATACCAAGAGAGCGCAGGAATAATGACATCCAGCGAGAAAGGAGAGAGAATGAGGAGCAAAGAGTGCCCCCACATTTTCAAAATAATGTAGCTGATGAAGAAGAAGTTGATGGACAGCTGCTCTTTGAAGAGACTGAGACTGATCAGGATATGAATCATTTTGGAGATGGTTTGTCTACAGGTTTTGTTACTGAAGAATATTTTCTAAACACTGAGTATTATGATGCTGATATGTATGAAGTTGAAGATGATTTAGAATTTGAGAAAACTGCTGTAAATGCTGCTGCTCAACAGAATGAACATAAGAAGACTATCAATCTCAGATCAGGTCCAAAGGAAGTGGCCCAAATTCCAAAGAAGAAAGCACCAGTTCCAGCTGCACCTATTCCTGATGTACCTGTTCCTGCTGCACTTGTTCTTGCTAAACAAATACCTGATCCTGTCATACAGAAGAAGCAATCTGCAGAAAAATCTAAGAAGAATGCTGAAATTGAAGAGGTAAACAAATCTATCCAGAGTTTTAGTTTGGAAAATGAGTTAGGAAAATTAAAAATTCCTGTACCTTTGACTGAGTTAATAAAGAATCCCTCATACAAACAGACAGTTCTGAAAGTGATGAATTCAGCCAATAATCAGCCTGTTTCAGACACTGTTAATTTACAAGAAGAAAGTCCAAAATTATTCATCGGATCAGCCCTAGCTGAAAAAAATGAAAATGAGGCTAGTGCTTCACCTCCTTTTTATGTCACCTTGACTGTCCATGACCAAATGATTCATAATTGTCTATTAGACTCAAGAGCCTCTCACAATTTTATGCCCAAAGCTGTTATGGAAGCCTTAGGTCTCAGTATCACCAAACCTTACCATGATTTATATGCCTTTGAATCCCGAGCTGTGAAGTGTCTAGGAGTGATTAAAGACATGGTTGTTAGCCTTGCTCAGTTGCCTATGAAGAGTGTAATAATGGATGTTGTGGTAGCTGACATCACTCCAAAGTTTGGCTTGCTGCTTTCTAGGTCATGGGCTAAGAAGGTTGGGGGAACCTTACAGATGGACCTTTCATATGCCACCATCCCTGTTTTTGGTGGAGAAAATGGAAGACTATACAGATATCTACAGTTTGCTTACATAGTCACAGATGACAAACACCCCACTAATCATCCCCTATATGCTGTTGACAAAGATCTGGGAACCTGCATGCTGAATTTCAGTGATGAGGATAATTCTGTTGGTTTGTTACAAGTAGAAAAAGAACAGCCCATAAAACACAGCAGAGAGGAAGAAGATGCACTGTGGGAGTTGTACTTTGATGGATCCTCATGCAAAGAGGGTGCTGGAGCTGGAGTCTTACTCATTTCTCCTGGAGGCGAGATAGTGAAGCTCATGTATAAGCTGGAGTTTGTTACCACTAACAATACTGCTGAGTATGAAGTTCTGCTACTAGGAATGAAAGCTGCTAAAGACTTAGGCATTCAGCAAATTACTGCATATGGCGACTCCGAGTTGGTTGTTCAACAGGTGAAGAACAACTATCAAGTAAAGTAGGATTTGTTGAAGGTCTATCGGAATGAGGTATGGGATATGCTTGAAAATTATTTTATAGCATTTAACATCACTCATATTCCAAGAAATCATAATGAGACTGTAGACTCTTTAGCTTTGGCTGCCTCATACTTCAGAATTCCTAAAACTACTCAGCTAAGGTATCCCATAGAGGTGAGGTACAGACCATGTGTACCTGACAATGTGAAGCACTGGAGGGTATTTGAAGATGACATTGAAATCAAAAAAATTCTTGAGCTTACAGATGAGTTTACTAATGCCCAAATTGATCAGGATGAGGATGAAGGAGAAGAACAAGATGATGAGTCTGCTGAAAATCAGTTTGCTACAGAAGAGATAGCAGGTCATAAAATCATTGAGTTGAAGAGCAATTTTATTCCAAAAGGTCTAGTACCTTTAGAAATAATTTTTACAAAAGATGATACTCCTTCAAAGCCAGTGGTTCAATCTTCAGAAGACAATGTAGTTGATTGCAATATTGGTTCAGCAGAAAATCCAAAGATGGTGAAAATTTCTAAATCTCTGACAGCTGAACAGAGAAATAGATATATCAAACTTTTGAAGGAACATGTAGATGTATTTGCCTGGTCCTATGAAGAACTACGAACTTATGATACAACAATCATTCAACACAAGGTTCCTTTGAAGCCTAATGTCAAGCCTTTTAGACAGAAACTAAGAAGGATCAATCCAGCTTTGTTCCCTATGATTGAAAAAGAAATAAAGAAGCTGCTGGATGCAAAGATAATAATGCCTCTCAGGTACTCTTCCTGGGTTGCAAATATGGTTCCAGTCAGAAAAAAGAATGGGGAAATAAGATTATGTGTTGATTTTAGAAATCTGAACAGATCATCATTAAAGGACAATTATCCTCTTCCCAAGATTGAGCAGGTATTACAGCAGGTAGTTGGAGCTCAGAGGATCTCTATGGTGGATGGGTTCTCAGGGTACAATCAGATTTCCATGCACCCTGATGACAAGGAAAAGACAGCTTTTACAACCCCCCATGGGGGACCTTCATGTATGACAAGATGCCTTTTGGCTTGATGAATGCTGGAGAAACCTTTCAGAGGGTGATGGAAATTGCCTTTGTTGGTGAAATGGATAAGTTTGTGGTCATCTATTTAGATGACATTACTGTTTTCTCATAGTCAGATGATGAGCATCTGAAGCATTTAAGGCAGACCTTCCAAAAATGAAGAAAATTTGGCCTGTCTTTAAATCCCAAGAAATCCCATTTTGCTGTGCAAGAAGGTAAACTGGTTAGTCACTTGGTGTCTGCTGATGGCATCAGAATAGATCCTGAAAGAGTGAAAGCAATATTGAAGATTAGTTTACCTAGAAGCAAAAAAGATGTGCAATCATTCATTGGTAAGATAAATTTTCTGTGGTGGTTTATTCCAAATTTTGCTGAAACCATTAAACAAATCACAGCCATGTTGAAGAAAGATCAGGAAGTGAGATGGACCTCTGAAGCTAAGGCTGCATTTGAGAAAATCAAGGTGGCTCTGACTGAAGCACCTGTGTTGGTAAGTCCTGATTTCACCAAGGAGTTCCTTACTTTTTCTTTTGCATCAGAAGATACTATTGCAGCTGTTTTACTTCAAAAGAATAAAGAAGGATTGGAACAGCCTATTGCCTTTTTCAGCAAAACTCTCAGAGATTCAGAGTTGAAGTACAGTATACTGGAGAAACAAGCTTATGCTCTGGTGAAGGATTTAAAATTTTTCAGTATTTATGTGCTGCATTCAAAGGTTATTTCATTTGTTCCAAATGCTGCAGTGAAGGATATCTTGACACAGCCTGATAGTGAAGGAAAGAGAGGGAAGTGGATTGCAAAAATTATGGAATACGATGTTGAAATCAGACCTACTAAGCTTGTCAAGGGACAAGGATTGGCCAAACTGCTGGCTGATTCAAATTGTCAGGCATTAGGATTACATGTCATGTCGGAAGAATCAGCACCTGAAGAAGAGCAAGCACTTCAGGAAAAAGAAAGGATCATGGATTTTTATTCATCTTCAGTTTGGTATGCTGATATTGTTTATTTCCTGTTATTTCTACAATGTCCTGACCATTTAGACAGGAAGGCCGCCAGATCTCTGAAACTTAAAGCTACTAAATACTGTTTGCTTGAAGAGCAATTGTTCTGGACGGATCCAGGAGGTATCTTGCTCAGGTGTTTGGATCAATCTGAAATAGGAGAGGTGATTTCAGAGTCTCATGAAGGAGCCTGTGGAGGGCATAAATATTGGAAAGCAACAGCTTACAAAATTTTGAGAGCTGGATATTATTGGCCCTCCCTGTTCACAGATGTTTACCAGCAGGTAAGAGCCTGCATTCCTTGTCAGAAATTTGCAGGTAAACAGAAATTGTTGTCTTTTCCTTTAAATCCTATTGCGGTCAATGCCCCTTTTCAGCAATGAGGTCTGGATTTTATTGGAGAAATAAATCTAGCATCTTCAGGACAACATCACTGGATTTTGACTGCAACAGACTTTTTCACAAAATGGGTGGAAGCCATTCCCACAAGGAATGCTACAGATAAGGTGATTATGGAGTTCATTGAAGACAATATCCTAAGTAGATTTGGCTATCCACAGAGATTAATAATAGATAATTCCAAAGCATTCAAATCCAAAGCAATGGTGGCCTTCTGTGAGAAAAATGGCATTATTCTGAAACACTCAACTCCCTATTATCCTCAGGGAAATGGCCAGGCTGAATCATCTAAGAAGAATATCATTCAAAGCATCAAGAACTGCTGAAGCATAACAAAAGGTCTTGGGATTCAATGCTGAAATATGCATTGTGGGAAGACAGAATCACTGTGAAGCAGGCCATTGGCACTTCTCCTTTTCAGTTGTTTTATGGAACATAAGCAGTGTTCCCTGTTCAGTTGGGGATTCCAATAATGAAATTCCTCTAGAACTCTCAAGAGGAACCGGATGATATGCAAAGGTGAATCTTTGAAATGATAGAGTTACAGCAAAATAGAGAGAAGGTGGACAAAGAAGCTCAGCTGTACAGAGCCAAGGTTAAAAACAGGTTTGACAGAAATATTAAAGAAAATACTTTCACAGAAGGTGAGATGGTTTTAAGATGGGATGCAAAGAAGGAACAAAAGGGAAAACATGGTAAGTTTGACAATCTTTGGTTTGCCTTTTTTCTAATATCAAAAGTTTTAGAAAACAATACTTTTATCTTGCAGTCCCTGGAAGGTGAGGAGTTGTCCAGCCCTGTAAATGGACGATTCCTCAAACATTTTTACAGTTTATAAGGGCATTTTTCACTGATCATTGTACATACCGGTGTGAGTGAGGTTGAATAAAGACTCCAGAGCCCAATGGAAGTTTGCAGACAGGTAGATAGAAGACAGAAGGCACTGGTCTACAGGTTCTTGAAGCCTCGCAGGGAGGACTTCATCCCCCAGCTGGAGCCAGATGTTAAGTCAGTAAATTTTTTATTCAATTTTGGTTTGACTTCTCCAATTTTGGTTTGATTCTCATTTTATTTGAAGTAAATTTTGGTTTTAAGTCTCATTATTAGTTTTCTTTAGGGACTCTTTGGTTGTTAGATGATTTTTTAAGCTTACTTTTTATATGTTTGTTTTAATTTTTGATCCTTTGTATTTTAATGGGGTTAAAGAAAAGTCATGCTATCAAAGAATTGATTCACAAATGTTTGTTTTGAGCATACCTAGGCATGATTGCCATTCTAGCAACTTTTAATGTTCCTACAAAATGTCAAAAAGTTGAAAATAGCGAAAAAATAGCACGAAGGATATTCTTGTAGCGCTGGAGCAAAAAATTACAAAGAGCGCGCTACAAGAATATCGTGGATTTCTTTTTTCTCGATTTTCAAACAAATTTTTGTCATGATTTCAATCTGTGGATGACTAATCCCACTTTAAGAGTGGTTTGCTACGTGTAAGTTGCAGAACTAGCATGATTTTAGGTGTTTTTAGTTCGTGGAAAAAAACGTGCTCATCATTGATCCAAATACAGTTCAGCGTGACAGTTGGTCGCTTAAACCGACTTTGTTGAGAAGCCATTTAAGCTCTATCTCTATTTTGGAATTAAAAACTTGTAGTGCACCGGTATTCTAGGCCCAGAGTTTGGAAATGATGTTGCAAAGCTCAGTTGAGGTTTATGAAGGTCACCCGGAGTTTAAGGCTTCGTCATGCTGATAGCTGGAGTCAAATTGAACCTAGAGAGACACATGCAATATTCAAGCCGGTTCTAAGAAAGCATAAAGAGCGGTTTTAAGCATTCACAGTTAGGTATTTCCCGATAAGTTAGTTTAGCTACAAATTTGGGGTTTTTTCCGATGAAGTTTATTTTAACAAATTGATTAAGGGAAATGATAGGTTATGCTTCTTAATGAACTTTCAACCAAAGAAGCAACTGCCTAAACCACTCTGACAGGTTCTATTGAACAGAGGATTTTAAAATAACTCTAGTTCTGAAATATTCAGTTATTAAAGTTTGAGGCAGTTTGGTTGAAAATTGTATATGCTTTGGCATTGAAATTGCACAAAAAACTATGATATTTGTACACAATGGGAGATATGAGTTGAATGACAAAGACTGTTGGCAGACCTAGTATCACTTTTGATACTAAGTTTATAGGAAGCTCAGGTGAATATATTGTAGAAAGTTTTGTTTTGCTCGTCCCTCACGCAGGAAGTCTTCAGTCAGCCTAAGAAGCCAGTAATTGTTGTCACATTTGCAAAAGTCAATTGGGTTTGAAGAATAATGTTGGCATTTGATGCACAGGGTTCGATGAGAGTCTCTTGTCCAAATGAATAATATATATGATACCTAAAGTTGCAAGGATTTGAATAGGAGATGAAAGCCTAGTATCAGTTTTATGAGCTGAAGGAGATAAGTTTAAGATGAACAGTTGCAATCAATCTTAAAGTGACAACAGAGTTCATTCATGAAATACTTTTATTGTGCAGAAATGTTCATGAATCATGTCGACAGATTGAAGATACTGATATACAGTTTGCTCCACAGATTGAAGATGGTTTTCTGTTTTAAAATAGTCTGAATCGAAATTGGGTTTCAAATCTTTTGCAGTTAACCTATACACAGGCCTAGTTTATATTGTTAAAACAAATGAGCATTGAAGCCTCGGTAATTTGAATTTTTCCACCTTGAGGAAGATTTATTTTTGAAAAAATACACAGGTATGTCCAGAAATGTGCAAGAAATTGTGAAGAAGTTTGAAGAAGTAGAAAACCAGTTCATAGAGCATCTTTTGAACCCTAAAACCAGATAGCTTCTAGTTTCTAAAGGAAAAAAGATGGGCAAGAGTAGCAAGAGTGGTAAAGTCAACAGGGATGAGCCCACTGACTTAACTTGGATTGAGAAGCTCCTTGATTGTGCTGAATTGTTCCAGCAAGCAGGATGGATGGATTTCTTCAAGAGGTTAGATGGGCATAATACAGATGTGTCTTGTAAGTTTGCTCAGGATTTGAAAAATGACATGGTAGCCTTTAGTACCCTGAAATTCAAGCTGACAATAGAACTAATCTCAGAGGCCACTGGAATTAAGAACGAGGGTGAGAAATGGTTTAAGAAGTTGCCTTTTGATTTTGAGCCACAGAGATACCTATCACCCAATGTCACTCCTGATTGGAACAAAGGCATCCCTATTCAACATTTCAGAAAAGAATGGGTGGAGCCAATCAGGATAATGCAAAGCTATGTTACTTGTGAGGGTATGTATTCCTATGTGTTCAAGTATCACTTTAGATTCCTTCAACATATGGTGGGAGTCTCAAAAATGAACCTGCCTTTCTTCTTTTTGAAGAGCCTGCAGAAAATGTCCAGTAGAATTAAGCAGCATGAAGACCATACATCTCAGTCAATTTTTCATCATGGATTGATCAAGTTAATCATCATAACTATGTTGCAGTAGGAGGGTAAAACTTGGGACTTTTTTATGTTTTGGTCAGGGTTTCATGTCAAACAGGAAGACCATCAGCCTAAAAGGAAAACAGACAAAGGAACTGTGATGATGAAGAAACTAGGTCATAAACCTAAGCTTGAGGTTAAAGAAGAGGTCAAAACTGAGAAAATAGCTGGGCAGATGGAAGAAGAGATTAAATCTAAAGTATTTTCAGCAAGTAGTAAAGGCAAGTATTCACTCTTTGGAGACCAAAAGCAGCTGCTACAGCCCACAGTACCTGCAGAAGATTCTGATAAAGTGAAGGCTGAGGAGATAAAGGAGGCTGCTGTATCTAAGGAAGATACTCAAACTCAATCAAGAAGTCCCATAACTATTCTTTTAGATGACGAAGGATACCTATTGGAGGAAGAGTAGCCTGTTACTAAAATAGAAGTCAAGGATGAAGCAGTCCAAGAAAATCCTACTACAAGCAGCAAGTCAGCAAAGCCTAACAGACAAAGGGATAAGCTTGAAGTAGTAGCGTTAGCTACTATTCAACATCAGGGGAAAGAATTGAAAATGTTGGGAGAAATAACATCATACTGGAGACCTAAAACTAGGTCAAGGAACAAACTAAGACTGAGCATGAAATTTTTTCTCAATCCTAGGTTAAACACCAATGAAGTCACTGTGTTAGATGACATTTCTCCTGATGAAAATCCAGAAGCAAAGAGAGTTAGCAGAAAAAAGAAGAAACCAGCATCTGCCAAAGCTTCACTTGGCCAACCTGCAGAAACAAAAGCATCAATACATTCAGTAGAGGAATCCAATACCCCATTTAAACCCAAGCTATCTACTGTGTTTCTTGAATTAAAAGCAGAATTGCTAGCACAGCAGCAGGTGGAGGAAGCTAGGGTTTCCTGTGATAAAGCTTCAGCCAGAAAGACAGATAATTATGAAGACAGTCCAACAAATGTGCATGATGATGATACGGATCTCTTCAAGAATCTTAACATACCTTGGAAGCTTACATATGAACAAGAAGCTATGACAGAAAAGGTCATTGACACAGACAAGGAGAATCTGCAAAGGACTGTCAGGCAGTACAGGCACCAAATGAGCTACATGCAGGAGGTCAACGATGGTTTAATGATGGAAAACAGGAGATTGAGAGAGGATATTCAATATGTGAATGATCATTTCTAGGAGCTCACAGCAGTTTCAAAGGAGGCTCTTAAAAGAAAAAGAGCTACAGACATACATTGCACAGAGCTGGAGAGAACAGTCCAGGACCTGCAGCAAAGAAATGAGGAGCTGATCAAAAGGATTCATGACATGGAACAGGAACATAAGAAGGCTAAAAGAAGAGCGCAAGTGTTGGATGGTATTGCCCTTTTGGCTGAGGCAGCCAAGGATCTATAGTCAGTTATCTTTTTAGTTAGTGGTATCTGTTTGATAAACACTTTTGTTAATGATTTGCTATTTTTAGCAATTTTGTAATTTTGTAAAAATGTAATTTTTACTTTACCTTAGTAAGTCGATGGAGACAGTTAGGATGAGAGACCTAACTGATTTTGTAGAAGATTCCTATTTAGAGGAGTGAGAAAGACACTTTTTGGGTTCTGATTTTTGGGAGCATCAAGAGGTCTGCAAGCTGTTTGCATCTTTAGACTTGTTCAGAGATAAGTACTGTGACTCTTATAAGCATTTGCTGATGAAATAATGAGATATATGACTTTTTCCCCTTCAATTTGTCTGTGTTGGATTTATTATTAAACTTGTTTAGTTTCTTAAATGATAAATTCATTACTAGTTGATGTGTATTTGCTGGTAATGCTTATCCTTTATGTATGAACCTCAACATAGTCTCTCTGTTGGATCTTATGTGATATGTTATGCATCTTTATCAGTTTATGTTTGTGATTTAGTTGTTTCTTTTCTTCTGAATGTATTCCCTGACTGTTCTTGAAGCTTACAACCAAAAAACACATTAAAGAAAACCCTAAACCCTAGTTTGATTTATTTTTATCTTGAGTGTGTGTTGGCTTGTTTCTCTGGCCTTAGAAACAATTTCTGGCACAAACAGGGTGTATGATCTCAGCGGTGGTACTTCCATAATCATGGATGGAATTAGAAACATTTTATTTAACCAATGCAAAGGTGTCCATATGGATCGTCATAGAAGCTCCTCTTTGTACATGCATCTGGGTTGGTTGGTGATAAAAGAATGTTTACAATGTAAGAGCCTTGTAATGGAGATGTGAACAAATATGGCTAGGAGTAGTGGTAAGAAGGAGCAGAGGGCTCCTAGGCACAATCCCCTCAATGTTATATGGAACATAACCTGATCCTAGAAAAGTGCAGTGTGGGAAGCCAAGTATTTCAAGTTGGAGCTCCCATCAAAAATTCATGGAAAATTAGAAGAGGTCAAGGATAATATTTGAGAGAAGATTGATGATGAGTTCTTGAAACAAGAGACCAAGGTGGTGGAGGATTCGGTCATGGACCCATGCAACAATGTTGCTTTTCTAGGATTGTATGAATGAATGATTTCCCTTTTTTAGGGAATGAAAAATCTGATGGTTCATGTGCTATGGGAGCAACAATAAGAGGAGGAAGGTGACAAGGTTCCTTTTTAGTTCTAGAAGGAGCATCACATAGAAACCAATAAACTAAATGTGAAGGTCAATGCCATACTGTCTACATTGGGGATTCATATTTTGATGCCTTTGATGGGGTAGAAAGGAGGTTCGATGATGGATCATGCTAGGATTTTCCATGGACATATGTTGAGGCCTCATGGGTTATGAGTGTCATGTGTGGTTTTCCTTGTACTTTTATTTTATTTTATGAGCATTTCATATTTGTGTTTATGTTATGGATCAGAAGATGCAATTTTGGGATTAACCTATTTGTATGTTAGTAAGGGTTTGTTTGTATCTAGATTTGTTAGATGGATGGGAAATATGGTTTTAGGGGGGAAAGGGTATGAGAAGATATGTGGGGAGTTGTTTGGGACCAAGGATCACTTGATTTATGTGGTGTGAATGTATTTGAAGCTCTGAAATCTTTATTCAATTTAATATAACGCACTTCTTACTTACAAAAAGGCTCCTATAGATTCTATAATCCATAACTCCTGCCATATTAAAACCCAACCTATCAAACCCATAACCATATAATCCCTATCCCATAACTTATATAAATTTTATTCCCTAACCATTATATCCTCTAACAAATAATGATTATAACCCAAACCCTTTGTTGGGCACCCAATATGCAAGTTAATTGCAGCTAACATACAGAGTGTGCAATATTTATTATCAACTCATGGAAGTATTTTATTTCAAGGATAACATGCACTATATATGCTTAAACACTAAGTTGCTGTAAGTAAACAATCCTATTCTCTGCTCAACTATGTTCATCCCAGGGATCCACTTAATCTAGTTTACCTTCTAAAGAATACAACCACAATTACCTTCTACTGTTCTTGATCTAGAATTAAAAGATTCATGAAATGACATCTAGATTACTTTTGTAGAAAATGAAATCCTGCTTACTAATGATTTACCCAACCATCTTGATCTGATTATTCTAGAAATCCAAAACACATGAATTGAGTTCATCTATTCTATGAATTCAAAGTACAAGAATGAAATTTTGCAGCTATAAAATCAAAGAAGCAAACTGCAAGGATCTATGGAAACAACAATTAAAAGATTTAGGGATGAGCAGGGCTGTTACAGCTACCACACAGTTGCATAAGGAACAATTACTTATACAGTCGACTGTCACACCATGCCACTACATGTTTCAAGAGATGCAACTAATAACACACTGTAAATACACAACTGTTGCAGCTTACTATGAGAAAATGGAATTAACAGAACATCACATAACATAATAATTAAACTTCCCAATCTAACTCAGCAATCCCTGTGGGAAGTCGGGCCCAGCCTTCACACAGAGATGCTGGAAGTAACGCATTTTAAAGCACTAAAATTGAAGTAACTCCTTGTATTAAAAATACAGATCAAATACACCACCTTAGTCACAGCTTAGTACAATAAATTGGTTAAGAGTTCAACCCTTGGATCAGAATAGTTCCCCATATTTATACAATGTCAATCATAACATCCTATCCCTATTATTGGGCAGCCATGAAGATCTTTGATCTTTAGGCGAATTTAATTACAACAACTGTTACAGTCACGGTAGGATGAGAGTAGGAAATATAGGGAGATTGTTAATTGACCCAAAAATAATGATATCTGCAGATCACAACTATACACGAGCAGCGATGCACTGTTTCCTTCCAAATCTATCGCATTTTGTTGCCGCTACCCTTGTAGAACTTTGCCTGGAATAATATAGTGAGACCACATTCTTTGGGCAATGGTAGGATGGATGGTGATCAGCTTAAGAAATGAATTTCCATCTTTCCCTTAGCATGTTCATCCCATTAAACCTGCATTCTCTATATCTTGAAATACCTTTACAAACCATCATCTATTAGCACCTTTTCAAGATATAGAGCCTTAATTACCACAATCCTAAGTATTAATAAAATAAGACAATAATTAATCATACCTTTGTGACTTGAGGAGTGATTCGGCGGATTATTCCTCCTTAACGATCCAATATGGTACATGGTTCATAGAAGCCGCACGTAAAGGAAATCGGATGATGGATACACCAAGAAGCCGCATAGATAAAAAATCAGAAGCTTTTTCCTTCCGCAACGGCGGGGCTCGCAAGCCTTTCTCCGTCTACAGCATCAGAAGTCGGAAGCTTTTCCCTTCCGCAATGGTGGGGCTCGCAAGCCTTTCTCCTTCCACAGCATCGGAAGTCAGAATCTTTTCCCTTCTGCAACGGTGGGGCTCGTAATTCTTTCTCCGTCCGTAGCATCGGAAGTCAGAAGCCTTTTTCCTTCCTCAACGGCGGGGTTTGCAAGCCTTTCTCCGTCCGTAGCATCAGAAGTCGGAAGCCTTTCCCTTCCGCAACAGGGGAAGCTTAAAGACGTTCGAAAAGGATCGGAGGTCGGGAGCATTTCCTCTTCCAAAACGGCGGAATCCCAAGACTTACGGAGCGGCACACATAGCGACACGAGGTTTGAAAAGTCAAGGCAAAAATCGGGAGACTTTTCCATCCGCCGCCCGCAATTGCGGAAGACTTAGAGACAGCGCCATCCACAACTGCAGAAACCAAAGTGAATAATACTTTCGGCTCGAAAACCAAATGACAGCCGATTGAGACCATCGGAGCCATTGCGTATCACTCTTCCACAACGGCAAAATAGCAGATGACTAAAACTTCCGCAATGCGTTCGCGCGGGGACATTTTCTTAATGGTTTGCAGTCTGGTGCATAGTGTTGTTGTGTTCTAACGGTAATAGCTTGGAAAAACTTTTCTTGGTAGTTATGCCACCATTGGGATAACGTTGAAAGACATATGAACAGCTGCTATGATAACGAATTGGCATTTGGTAGGGGATGTGAACAGTCGCATCCTCCTTAATGCTTCGGCTCATTTGTAATGGTAAGAATGAGGCTTAAATAGAGGAAGTGGAGGAACAATTAGGGACACAGTTCGTTGAGAGCAGAGGACATTGTTTCTCTGTCATAGAAGCTTGGAGAGTTTTGCTGTAGTTTCCAGATTGCTGTTTGTATTAGAGTCGACTGTATTCTCTGTTACATTTTGGGCCTTTATCTTTCGAAGACCAGATTGTAATTACACAGAGAGGAGTCTTGAAGACTTTACTGTTTCTGTCCAGCATTCTATTTTACAGTTGCTGAAGTTGATGCCAGAACCATTTTGTACCATTTTGAGAAATTAATTGGATCGGTTCCCATTGGAGAGGAGCTCAGAGACGTAGCCCAGTGGAGGGGGTGAACTCCATTATCAATTTTTGTCGGTGACTTTTTGTTCTGTGTTTTCTTCCTTGTATATGTCTATCAGTGCTGTGGTTTTCTTTCATGTTCTGAGCATTTGATTTCTGTTAATGCTGTTCCTTTAATTAACCTGTTGCACGCATTCTTTTACAACAAACTTTTAATGCACTAAAGTTGAGGTCCTACGGATCATATTTGGTATCAGAGATGGTTGACTATTGTGCAAGTTTGTGAATGCTTACCAGGTCCAGGTTAAAGCTTGGTGAAGGAGAATTAGTTGAAGGAGATCCTGAGATTGGTTCCAGGAGTACATTCTCAAGAACCATGTCTTCTCCATGAGGGGAAGAAGAAGGACATACCAAATGGGAAAAACCTGTCATTTCTGAAACTGAGTTTCTAGAGGCTTTTATGAGCATGAAATCCATGATGGAACTTCTACTCGAAGAGCGAGTAGAAAGGAAGAAGAAAGAAGAAGGATCTTCATCAAGAGATGCAGAAGTGAAGCAGGAAGAAAAGGGTAAAGGAGTAGGAGGTGATGGTGATCCTCCTGATACTAAACAGAATTTTTCTTCTTCTCATAATGCAAGTCCTAATATGCCTTATTTCAAATTGGATGTAAAGTTTGAATTGCCTATTTATAATGGAGATGTAGATGCTGAAAAATTAGACAATTGGATCAAGCAGCTTGAAGTATATTGCAGGGTGTAGGGCATTAATGATGACCTTTCCAGAATCCAATTGGACACTTTGAGAATGAGTGGAATGGCTCTTACTTGGTGGGAGAGCAAGATTCAACAAGATCTTCGAAAGAATGGTAAAATTATTTCAGTTTGGAATGAATTCATCGAAGTATTAAGAAAGCAATTTTATCCTTTAGGTCACATGCAGCAATTAACCATGAATAGGCAAATGTTTAGACAAGATAAAGGACAAAGCATTCAAGATTATACTCATGAATTCAGAAAGAGGGCTATTGCATTGAATGTTTCATTAGATACACAGGAAACTCTTCTTAAGTACATTGGTGGCATGCATTCTTATTTGAAGCATACTTTGTTAATGTTTAATCCCAGTAATTTGGATGATGTATGTGTTCAAGCTACCCATTTAGAAGCCAGGGGTAACCATGCTAATGATACTTTTGTGAAGAAGTCATTTAAATTTGATAGCAAATCAAAAGGTAAAGATAAGGGGAAAAAGAAGATGGCTACTATTAAGAAAGAAGGTGAAAAGCCTACGTGTTCACATTGTCAAAAGGGACATGATGTCTCTAAGTATTGGAAGCTTCATCCGGAGTTAAGGCCAAAGAAGTACGGAGGAAACAAAGACAAAGGAAAAGCAAAAGATACTGCAGCAGCTATTCAAGACTTAGGATCCGACTCAGGTGATGAAACAAAAGTTACAGCTATCAGAATCCAAGGTAAGGATAAAAGTATCTCACTTCCCATCGATGCACAATCCAGTTCTAGTGCAAGTACAAGTCTGCCATCTACTTCTAAGAAAAATGATAAATATAGAAGTGCACTGTTTCATGTTCGTGTCATTGCAAATCACACAAATATTGATGCATTGTTTGATAGTGGTTCACAAGTAAATCTGATATCAGAAGAAGTGGTTAAGAAATTGCATTTAGTTACTGTGCCTCATGAAAAGCCCTATCCTCTAGGTTGGGTTACTAATGATACACGATTGCAAGTTACAAGGAAATGTGTATTAAAATTTGCAATTACTGAAAAGTTTAAGGATGAGGTAGAACTAGATGTAGTGCCACTTGACATTTGTGGAATTGTACTTGGGAGTCCATATTTGTATGACCAGAAAGCAATATTTTATAGAGAGCAGAATAAGTATCATCTTTTTAAAGAAGGTATGGAATATATTGTACGAGCACATAAGATAAAAACCAATCTAGCAATAGTATTTGCACGACAAATGAAGAGGTTGGTAAATGCTAGTAAGAACTTTGTGTTGATGATGGTTAAGATGAAAAATGATGAAGTCTCTAAATCTTTTGAAGAATGTGACCCTAAGCATAAATCTGAACTGATTGACATCATTTCTAAGTATGATGAATTGTTTCAAGATCCGAAGGGGTTACCACCGAAGAGAGAGATTCAACATGAGATACATTTGCAGCAGGATGTGCCACTCCTGAACATAGCCATGTACCGGATGTCTGTAATGCAGAATGAGGAGATCAAGAAGCAGGTTCAGGAGCTAATTGAGAAGGGGGTCATCCGGCCCAGCACTTCTCCTTGTGGCTCTCCCATAGTCTTGGTTCCAAATAAGGATGGGTCATGGAGGATGTGTATCGACTACAGGGCCCTTAACAAAATCACCATTAAAAACAGGTATCCTCTTCCCCGCATTGATGATTTGCTTGATCAGTTGAAACATGCAACTTACTTTACAAAGTTGGATCTACGTAGTGGGTATCATCAAATCCATGTTGCTGAGCATGATGCTTGGAAAACAACTTTTAAGATGAAACAGGGTTTGTATGAATGGCTTGTGATGCCTTTTGGGCTCTGTAACGCACCTGCTACTTTCATGCGGGTCATGAATGATGTCTTTCATTCATTCATTGATGATTTTGTAATTGTGTATCTAGATGATATCCTTGTGTTTAGCAACACTTGGGAAGAGCATGTTGTACATGTGAACACGATTTTAGATGTACTGAGAAAGGAAAAGCTTTATGTAAAAATGTCTAAATGTGAATTTGCTAAAACTTCTTTAGTATATCTAGGCCATATCATTGGTGGAGGCCACCTGCGAGTGGACCCAACCAAGGTTGCTGTCATTGTAAACTGGCCACGGCCTAACACCGTTACTGAAATCAGAAGTTTTCTAGGTGTGGTTCAGTATTGGAGGAAATTAATTTTTGGGTTTTCTTCCATTGCTGCTCCTTTACATGCGTTGACAAGCATTAAAGAAATTTTCCAGTGGGGAGGCAAGCACCAGAGAGCCTTCGACACTTTGAAGGAAAATATTAGCACAGCACCAGTTCTGACATTGCCAGATTTGCAGTAGCCATTTGAGATCGAAACCGATGCCAGCGGGTTTTCCATGGGAGCAGTTTTGATGCAAGGAAGGAAGCCAGTCCGTTACCATTCAGAAACATTCTCTACTACGGTAAGTAACTATCCGACCTATGACAAAGAATTGTATGCTTTAGTACAGAGTGTGAAGAAGTGGAAACATTATATCATGGGAAAAGAGACAGACATACATACTGATCATCAGCCACTTCAATATTTACAATCTCAAACAAAAATACAACAAAGTAGGCATTTAATATGGATGGGGTTCTTACAACAGTTTCATCTCATAATTAAGTACAAGAAGGGAATTCATAATAAAGTAGCAGACATGTTATCAAGGCCACCCATGAATGCTTCAATCATTCTTCAGAACAGTTCATTAACACATGAAAGTTATATTGAACAGTATGCAGAAGATAAATATTTTAAGAAAGTATATGCATCACTTAGGAAGACAACTATTATGTGCATAATCAAATTTTGTATCATCTTGGTAAACTCTGTATTCCAGAGAAAGAAAGAGTGCATGTAATTCAAGAAGCACATAGTTCATTGATTGCAGAACATTTTGGTGTAAGTAAGATGTTGTTTTTATTGCAGAATCATTGTTATTGGCCTCAAATGCAAGAAACTGTAGCTAAATATATAAGGGGTTGTGTTATGTGTGCAACAAGTAAGCCTAGCAATAGGAAATTGGGTTTGTACACTCCTCTTCCAGTTTCTTCTCGTCCATGGGAAAGTATTTCTATGGAATTTGTAGGGGGACTACCTATGTCTAAAAAGGGGCATGATTACCTATATGTTGTTGTGGATAGGTTCAGCAAAATGTGTATCTTAATGCCATGTAACAAGCAGATCACTGCTGAACAAAAAACTCTTTTATTCTTTCAAAATGTTTGGGTACATTTTGGGCTGTCCATGTCTATTATATCTGATCGAGATTCCCGGTTCTTGGGAAAATTCTGGTCAACTTTATGGGAGCTTATGGACACTAAACTGAAGAAAAGTACAACTTTTCATCCACAGAACAATGGGCAAACATAGGTAGTGAACAAAACAGTGGTTCAGCTGCTCAGAGGATATTGTAGTAAGCATCCTAAACTTTGGGATGAGCAGTTGCAGTATATACAGCATGCTTACAATCATGCAGTTCATTCTTCCATGAAAAAATCTCCTTTTGAAACTTGTTTTGGTTATCTGCCAAAAATAATGATGGACTTCTCTTTTGGCAAAGATGCAGTGGATGGACATCATGATGCAGATAAAGCTTTAAAGTTCATTCAGAGAATCCAAGCAGTGCAGTAGGCAGTTCAAGAACAGTTGGAGAAGAGCCAGGAAAAGTACAAGGCCAGGCATGATAAGCATCGAATTGATCATCAATTTCAGGTAGGTGACAGAGTTTGGTTACACATCACCAAAGAAAGGATGAAAGGTGAAGGTAAAAAGCTTAAACCTATCAGGTATGGTCCTTTTGAGATCTTGGAAAAGATCGGTACTAATTCTTTTCACTTGAATTTACCTCCATACATGCAAATTTATTCAGTTGTCAATGTTGAGAATCTTAAATTGTATGAGCCTCCTATGATCATGGATGAGGAAATTAACATACAGATTCCTTCAGTTGATGATTTGGCACCTGAACATATGAGAGAGTTGCAGGATGATGTTATTCTTGACAGAAATGTAAGAACTTCATGAAGGGGGAATGCTGAGTACCTTCGAGTGGGGATGAAAGGAATGCATCCTAGCAAAGCAAGATGGATGGAGATTGGTAAAGTGAGGGAACTTTACCCTCACTTACTTGCAGAATAATTTAGGCTTTTGGTGGTTCAAAAGCTTTCCAATGGGGAGGATTGATCCGGTGGATTATTCCTCCTTAACGATCCAATATGGTACATGGTTCATAGAAGCCACACGTGAAGGAAATCGGACGGCGGATACACCAAGAAGCCGCATAGATCGGAATTCGGAAGCTTTTTCCTTTTGCAACGGCGGGGCTCGCAAGCCTTTCTCTGTCTGCAGCATCGAAAGTCAGAAGATTTTCCCTTCCGCAACGGCGGGGCTCGCAAGCCTTTCTCTATCCGTAGCATCAGAAGTCGGAATATTTTCCCTTCCATAATGGCGGGGCTCGCAAGCCTTTCTTCGTCTGGAGCATCGGAAGTCAGAAGCCTTTTTCCTTCCACAACGACGGGGCTCGCAAGCTTTTCTCCGTCCGCAGCATCGGAAGTCGGAAGCCTTTCCTGTTAGATTTTTCAACATTTAAGCTAGCATTATGTTAGGATCTTTTCACTGAGAGAATAACAAGCACACCAATAACATAAGCACATCACAAGAGACAAGGGACACAAAGAGTTTTGATCGGGGAAACCATAAATGGAGAAAACCCCGCAACTTCCTCTATGATAGTATCACCACAAGATGTAAAACCCCAAAATAGAAAGATGCACTCCAACAGCAGTAGTCTTCTTGTCCCAGTATATTTCCTTCTCCACTAGTGCACCACACTTAAGAGAGCAAGTGATGTATTTCACAAGTGATAAATAGAGATACTCTCACTCTCTATTTATATTCATCCGTTCACTTGAATTGCATTTTCACACGTAGGCTCAACCTAACAATTACTACTCGAGCCTACACCTTAATTAGTGTATAATAACTCTAGTGCCCCGAAACTGTGGGGACTTACCTAATGACTTGACAAGACTTGTTTACATTATTAATCCTCCCGATCGGAACATCGAGGTATGATAACATGACTCAAATACATAATAGAAACATCCCGGAATAAACATCGGGTTACAATACATAAGATACATAGAAGAATACATTACGAAGTTACATATACATCAACACTCCCTAGGAAGGTATTCTTTCGACATGATTTTCAGCACTGGTCTTCTTCTCTGTATCAACTAGAACATCTTCGTCTTCAAGTCATCTTCGTCTTCAAGTCATCTTCGTCTTCAAGTCATCTTCATCTTCAAGTCATCTGGATCTGGATCATCTCTCGATCTGGATTGTCATAGAACTGGATCTGGATCATCACTCGATCTGGATCATCATGGAACATCACCACAGGATCTATATCATCACTCGATCTGGATCATCATCACTGGACTAGATATGGATCATCACTCGATCTGGATCTGGATCTGGATCATCTCTCGATCTGGATCATCACTGCTGGATCTGGATCATCACTCGATCTGGATCTCCCGGAGTCATCATAACTGGATCTGGATCATAGCTCGATTTGGATCTCCTATGGTCATCATCATGTGTGTACTATCTTGTCATAGGAAGTTCTATAGAGCCAGCCCTTTTTCATGCTGGTTGTAGGCATAGCCATCAGTTAGGTCTTCGCCCAACACTTACATCTGACCTGCTCGTCAGAAAGGCACGCCCAACACTCAGATCTGATCATGTAGTAAACTACAATCCCATCAAAAAGGCCCAGCACTCACATTCACCAGCATGATAGGACATCACATCACTAACATCTGTGAAATGGCTCTGCACTTATATCTGATCTACTCGTCAGAATGGCACATTCACCCAGGCCAAAACACATCCTACCACAATGATGAATGAATTTCACCCAGGCCAGAGCCCCTCCTACCACAATGATGAAAGATTTTACACATTCACCCAGGCCGGAACACATCCTACCACAATGATGAATGACTCTCACCCAGGCTGGAGCCCCTCCTACCACAATGATGAGAGATTTGTGCACTCACATCTAACCTGGTAGGAACTGAATCCTACACCCTCGTCAGAATGGCCCCCAATCCCTGACTGAGCTACCTGGTAATGGACCAGGTGCCTCCACTCTCCCAGAGAGTGGCAGTAGCCCTTACATCTATCCTACTCAACAGAATGGCCAGCACTCACATGTAACATGGAAGGAACTAAATCCTTTAGCCATGAACAGAATGGCTCAGCCCTTACATCTGACCTGCTCATCAGAATGGCTCTCTCAGTCCTTGACTGAGTGTTCCTGGTAACTGACCAGGTGCCTTCATTCCCAGAATGGTAGTCAGCACTCATATCTGACATGGAAGGAACCAAATCCTCTCACCATGACAGAATGGCTCAGCCCTTACATTTGACCTACTCGTCAGAATGGCTTTGGATCTCTAGCACTCATATCTGACATGGAAGGAACTGAATTCTCTCATCATGTCGGAATGGCTCTGGCTCTCATCACTTTCTCTTGGAAGAAACCTCGATCTGGAGAACACCAAGTCTCTCTCTGAAGTACTCGAACTTCAGCCTAGCCAATGGCTTCGTCAATACATCAGCTATCTGTTCCTCCGTCGCAACATACAGGAGCTTCAATGCTCCTCTCTGCAGCATATCCCTGATATAGTGATACTTGATCTCGATATGCTTCAACTTGTCATGGAACACTGGATTCTATGACAACTTCACGCAACTCTGGTTGTCACAATGTATA
>LPNX011038916.1:155483-222269 GCA_001517045.1 Pseudotsuga menziesii
TTTGAGGGATCTTCTTTGGATGGTAAGAGCTTGATCTTCAGTTGCTCCCACCTTCTCTTCTTGAGCTTCTCTTCCCAGAGTCTACTGAAATTAATCACTTCCTTCTGGTACACATTCCTCAAATGAATGAATCCCACTATCCTGGGAGGCCATTCAAGGTGGCCATCACCACTTCTGCATTCTTCACTTCTGCTTCAAGTTGTTCTTGATTTGAGAGACTCTTATGACTGCATGGTCTCTGCATTCTAGATATTCACATTCTTCAACTAGTTTCTTTAGGTCATATTCTGATTTTTGTTCTTCCCTTTAAATAGCTTGAAATTCTGGAAGACTTTCAACAGCTTTGCTTGCAATAGGTAGTGCTCTGCACATGTGCAAGCATTCTATGCCAAAGCTCATTTGGCTCTACTATTTCATGGATCAAGGCTTGTTCTGGATGGTCCTTCAATTTGTACAAGCCTCCTTCTTGTTCTCCAATCACTACCGCATCATCGATAGTCTTTCCTTTTGGCCACATGATGGCTTGACCATCTATGAATGCAACCCGCATGCTAAAATGGAGAGAAGGTTCTTCTTGAGTCCTGAAACAAACAATACTTCTTTCATTGTTAGAGACTTACCAGAGTCTAGCTTGTATGAAGATTCCCCACTACCTTTTATTGGATATTTGTAGTCATCTCCTAGTTTAACCTTGTGAGGTGATTCATGTTCTGACAGTCTTACAAAGGATTCCTTGAATCCCGTCATATGTTTGGAAGCCTCACTATATATAAGCCAATCATCACTTCCATGAGTAATGTTACCTGTGAGAGATGATATCAGAACATATTCATCCTCACTTGAAGAATCTTCACTTTCATATCTCGATCTCTTTCTGGATGGTTCATTATCCTCTGCAGCATGAGCATGATGTTTTCTTTGGCCTTGACCAAGTTCTTCTTGTGAAAGGCTTCTAACCTCGTCTCCCTCTGAAACTGGAACCTCTATACTCATGTAGGTGTCCAATCCATTTTTTTCAGAGAGATCATATACTTCTAGGATTGGAAGTTGTCAACTTCACCAAGCTTATCATCAATCTGATGTGATAGATCACTTTGAAATGAGAACCTCAAATGAAAATAGCAAAGGATTAGATCTTACCGATTTGAGGTGTCTGTCCTGGTTCCGGAGCTGGCTGATCTAGGGTTTGTCACAGAAACCCTAATTTTCAAAACTTGGAATATTTTAGATCTGACTGGATAGATAGATAGATCTCTTCAAATGGATCTGTCCAATGTACTCCTTTTCTGAAAACAGTGGAGGGAAGCTCCCGGAACAGGAAGCCCTAGATTTCCAATTTCTTCTGCAACAATTCCTGTTACTGTTTCTGTGATATATCCAAAATTACATATCCTATATGTCTCAAATTTCTCACTGAGGTAACCTCACATGTCCCTGATCCAAAACTATAGGTTTCATTAGAATTGGTTTCATCATTTGGGATTTATGAGCCTTTTCCCAAGGTGACCTGTTACAGGACTGTTCAGAACAACGAAGTTGTACGACATGCCATGTGTCACTGGTTCATCTTATGAGATTGATATTTGGACCAATGAAAGTACAGTCTATTCCCTTTCAAGAAAATCTTTAGGAATTCCATTTGGACCTCTGTAGCCCAAGATATTGCAGATCTCCCAAGATGTCCTTTTTAGGGATGAATTCTGGAAGAGGATGGAACCCTAACTTGGAGAGATCATATCTCCTGGAATACAGTGAATATGAGTCTGATTTTTGGATACAGTGTTCATCCAGATTTTAACTTCGTCCCCTACAATTTTTAGTGTCTGAGACTTCGCTAAACTTGGAATATAGTGAATGTACCAAAACGTATCAGTTTTAGTATTTAGGGTTTTTCCTAGCTCAGGGTCAAACTAGGGTTTGACTTTCCCATAGTTTCACCCAACCAAATTTCTTGATCCAGGTCTCTAAAATTCGGTTTTGATGAGGAGAAAAATCCTATGCAGGTCTCACTCAAAAATTCCTCTTCTGTAGAAAGCCCTAAATTCTGCATCGAAGACTGAAAATGCTCAGAATCAAATTTTGCTTCGACAGAAAGATGCACCCTTCAATGGAGAGTCATCCTAGCATAATTTTGCTAAAAATATGTGGAGGGAGACCCAAAAAATAAGAAGCCATAGCTTCTGCAGCTACACAATGTATTCTTCTCAGGTTAGCTCTGATACCATGTTAGATTTTTCAACATTTAAGCTAGCATTATGTTAGGATCTTTTCACTGAGAGAATAACAAGCACAACAATAACATAAGCATATCACAAGAGACAAGGGACACAAAGAGTTTTGATCGGGGAAACCATAAATGGAGAAAACCCCACAACTTCCTCTAAGATAGTATCACCACAAGATGTAAAACCCCAAAACAAAAGATGCACTCCAACAACAGTAGTCTTCTTGTCCCAGTATATTTCCTTCTCCACTAGTGCGCCACACTTAAGAGAGCAAGTGATGTATTTCACAAGTGATAAATAGAGAGACTCTCACTCTCTATTGAAATTCATCCATTCACTTGAATTGCATTTTCACACGTAGGCTCAACCTAACAATTACTACTCGAGCCTACATCTTAATTAGTGTATAATAACTCTAGTGCCCCGAAACTGTGGGGACTTACCTAATGACTTGACAAGACTTGTTTACATTATTAATCCTCCCGATCGGAACATCGGGGTATGATAACATGACTCAAATACATAATAGAAACATCCCAGAATAAACATCGGGTTACAATACATAAGATACATAGAAGAATACATTACGAAGTTACATATACATCAACATTTCCATTCTGCAATAGGGGAAGCTTAAATACATCTGGAACGGATCGGAGGTCGGGAGCATTTCCTCTTCCGCAACAGCGGAAGCCCAAGACTTACGGAGCGGCGCACACAAGGACATGAGGTTTGAAAAGTCAAGACAGAAATCAAGAGACTTTGCCATCCGCCGCCCGCAACTGCGGAAGACTTAGAGACAGTGCCATCCGCAACTGCGGAAACCAAAGTGACTAATACTTCCGTCTTGAAAACCAAATGACAGCCGATTGAGACCATCGGAGTCGTTGCGTATCACTCTTCCACAACGGCAGAAGAGCAGATGACTAAAACTTTCGCAATGCGTTCGCGCAGGGACATTTTCTAAATGGCTTGTAGTCTGGTGCACAGTGTTGTTGTGTTCAAACGGTAACAGCTTGGTAAAGCTTTTCTTGGCAGTTGTGCCACCGTTGGGATAACGTTGAAAGACATATGAATAGCCGCTATGATAACGAATTGGCATTTTGCAGGGGATGTGAATAGTCGCATCCTCCTTAATGCTTCGGCTCATTTGTAACGGTAAGAATGAGGCTTAAATAGAGGAAGTGGAGGAACGATTAGGGACACAGTTCGTTGAGAACAAAGGACATTGTTTCTCTGTCATAGAAGCTTGGAGAGTTTTGTTGTAGTTTCCAGATTGATGTTTGTATTAGAGTCGACTGTATTCTTTGTTACATTTTGGGCCTTTATCTTTCGAAGACCAGATTGTAATTACACAGAGAGGAGTCTTGAAGACTTTACTGTTTCTGTCCAGCATTTTGTTTTACAGTTGCTGAAGTTGATGCCAAAACCATTTTGTACCATTTTGAGAAATTAATTGGATCGGTTCCCATTGGAGAGGGGCTCGGAGATGTATCCCAGTGGAGGGGGTGAACTCCGTTATCAATTTCTATCTGTGACTTTGGGTTCTGTGTTTTCTTCCTTATATCTGTCTATCAGTGTTGTGGTTTTCTTTCCTGTTCTGAGCACTTAATTTTTGTTAATGCTGTTCCTTTAATTAACCTGTTGCACGCATTCTTTTACAGTAAACTTTTAATGCACTAAAGTTGAGGTCTTACGGATCAAGGAGTAGAGTGAGGGAAAAACATCTGTTTAGCATGCTCAATAGCGTAGGATAAGGCAAAAAGAGGTGAATAGGGATGGTAAAAAAGGGGCCATTTTTGGGCCCAACATCTCCCCCCAACTATCCTGTTGTATGTCCTCATGCAACGACCTCCATTACTCTGAATCTAATCTTGCACTATGCTTTGTTCATGGAGAGAAGAAAAGTTGTAGGGGAATTCAGACGTTCATTCTTTTTCTATAAACCCCTTATGGACAACCCAATAATTCCAACATTTCTGCTCTTCTACCCCGGTCAATGAGAAATCCTCACTGTACGGTTTTTCTGGCCACCAGATGAGAGGAAATTTAAATTTCAGTCCCAACCAATGAACCCTACATTCCCTTATACATCCAACATACCCCTCAATCCTGGAAAGCGCTTGTTGAAAATTTCTATAACAAAAACGGTCCCTATTTCTAAGAGTTGGAGAGGAAACCTGCCATCTGTGCTTACTACCCTCCAAAGCTATTTGTTGATGTGTGGAAATCTGGATGGTACAAGTACAAATAACCCCTTCCTGTATTTCCATTATATGCCGAGTTTGGATGGGGCATGAAAGTAGACTCTAGTGTCGAGCAAGAAAAATACAAGGATTTTGAGGCTCACTTCGGATCCATGGATTAGAGTGGGATTCATTGTGAGAAAAGGTTTGAAAATACCTTTCCCATTGAACATGATTGCTCACAAAAGAAGAAAAAGACCTCAGCTGAACATCACCTGAAAAAGGAACAAGATTCAAATGGCGGTCCAAAGAACAAGGCATCTCATGCAAATACAACTCACACAACAAATTTTGGTCTTCAAAATTACTTCTCAAAAATGTTTCCAAGAATTTTGATCAGGTTGCTATCTCAAATGATATTCCTTCTTTCACAGCCCTTAACTTAAACCAAATAAATTGTTCAAATAAAAAGATAGGGTAAGAGGAGGAAGGTACCCTGGTACCCAATAGTACCTAAGAAAGAGCATACATCTGGTCTTTTTCTACCTGCATAGATTTGAACTTTTTCAACTCCCTCAGCTCCTTCTATAGTTCTTCCTCACGGAGTTTCTGAGTCATGAGTTCTTCTGCCCATTTTTCCTTCAGTCCCCTGATAGTATTTTTATGTTCAACGAGGGAAACCATCCCTTCTTGTTAGCTTTCCACCCGACTTCTCCATTTTCTTACTTCCATTCTCAAGATTGAGATTTATTCTGTAGGATTCAGGGTTTCTTTGTCTTCAGGATACTCCTCCTTGTCAAAATCCAGATCAATAAAATTTTGAAGGGGTTCAGTCCACACCTTATCACCTGATGTGCCACATTGGACATTTTGCACTTCTGAGGTTATTTCTAGAGGTGCTGGTTCTTGTGTAACAACATCCCTTCTTGAATTTTCTTCTGCAATAGCTCCAACCACTTATGGAGATGCTGGTTCTTGTGTAACAACGTCCTCTTTCTGGGATTCTCCTATGGAAACTTTGGTAGCTAATTGCGAGGATGTTGGTTTTTGTGTGGAAACTTCCTCCTGAATTTTTATCTTCTTATCTACCTGATTATTAGCTGTGATCTCAGCAGGGGAATGCAAGGCTGCTGGTTCTTGTGTGACAGAGCCCTGTTCTTCTTTTTCCTCATGCTGCTGGGATTGGATGTCTTCTTCAATATGAAGCTGCTCTTCAAGGATTTCAGTATCACCTGAGGATTGTGAGTGAGCTTGTTCATCTTCACCTAAATCCACATCAGGAATGACATCCAATTTGGGGTTGGTTTCCTGTTGCATCCCGAGAGTCTCTACTACAATTTTCAAGGATGTTGGTTCTTGTGTAGCAACATCCTAGTTTACTTCTTCATATCCTTGTTGTTGTGCTTATATTTCCAATACCTCTGTGTCCTGAGACAATTCTAGAGTCGTGGCACAAATGTCTTCATTGAATTCTAGAATGTCTTCAATCCCTGGTTCTTCTTCTCTCATTTGGACGACCACTTGGAAAAGAACATTCAAGGATGCTGGTTCTTGTGTGTCAGCATCCTATTCGACCTCATCATTGTTTTACTATTGTGGTTCCATTTCTATTATTTCTGTGTCATGAGAGGGTTCAGGGGTCACAGCACAATCTTCATCCATAAAATCAGGAATAACCTCATCCTCTGGTTCCTCTATCCCAGGGTTGGTGGAAATCTCTACGGGAATATTCAAAGATGCTGGTTCTTGTGTGGCAGCATCCTGCACATCTGAAACTTCATTCTCATAAAGTTTCTCTTGGAGAATTTCACCATCTCTCAAATCAGTAATTTCATCAGGAATATTCAAAGATGCTGGTTCTTTTGTGGCATCATCCTACACATCTGAAACTTCCTTCTCATGAAGTTTCTCTTGGAGAATCTCACCTTCTCTCAAATCAAGTTGTCCCTGTCCTTCCACAAATGTAGGTGCAGACTGCTGTGTTGTAAAGGCACGAAATATGACCTTGTATCATGAATCATCAAAGATTTCTCCACACATAGGACATACCACTCTTTCTTCCTCATTACCAGCCTTGGTAGGATTTAATCCTTTCAGTTGATCTGCATCTTCAACCAATGTGTGTAGCTTCCTTTCACTTTGTTTTCTGCACACTTCCTTCCAATTTTCCAATTCTTTTCTGAGTGCTTGTACTTCCTCTTTTAATAGCCTATTTTCAAACAGAAGTCCTTCAATTTGAGGTTCTTTTTCGACTGGTCCCTGTGGGGCATCAATTGGTTTGGGTCTAAGAATGGGGAACTCAATTTGTGTTTCTAAGGTTTCCCATCTTTCCCTTGCCGCTTCTACTGCTGTGACTGACCTGGTTCTTTTCCATCTTATTGGTGGTGATGCCTTTATTTCATCCTTTGATCTTCTCCTTTTTCTCTGTGGTGCTGGAGTTTCTAGATTCACAGTTGAAGTGGAAGGAATATCCCCAGTTCCAACATTTTCTTGTTCTTCAGGATGTTCTTCCTCAATCAGGGTTCCTCCCCATTCAGGGGAAGATTCAATGGTCACCACCTTAGTGTTTTCTTCTGTTATCATAGCTCTAACATCTTTGATTTCAATTGTCACAACATCTAATGCTACTCCAGTTTCAACCTCTGCTGTCAGAGCTGCCCCAATATTTAGTCTTTCCACAGGGTTTTCTTGTACATCCTCTCTCAATTGTTCTTCTTGTTCTCTTGATTGATCCTCTGATCCAGTCTCATCTCCCCCCCTAACTAAATTGGAGGGTCTCTAAACCTCCAGTTGCTCTACATTCCCCCAAAACTATGGATTGACCGGCTCTTCTTGATTTTGAACAGGCCCCATGAGTACAGGTACTGCCATTTAATCTTCTATTGGAACACCGGGTAGAAGAATGGGTTCCTGAACTTGAGCTGTAAATTGTTCCCAGGTTTGGTTGTGTTGAGCAAGGGTCCGTAAGATTATTAATTTAATGAGGCCATGGTGGGTAAGTGAAGAGAGTGGGTGCTTAGTAGCTTGGACAAACCCAACCATATGATGTAAATCATTGAATAAATAGAATGGAATGTTTAGAAAAAACCTGTGATGGAGGTGAGATAATAAAGGAAATTTGGAGTGATAGACTGTTTGATACCTACCTTCACAGGTGATATATTTCTTGAGAAAAATGGCTACTTGATTCCATGGGCGTGGAAGTGAATGTAATTCTATCCCTCTCTGTGACAATTGAATGTGCTCCCCTTCCCTGAGAAAATCCTGTACTGCTACTGGATTGGGGGTTCTTCCGCCAAACCAAGCTCTGCCCACCTAGGGAATACCAGTGACCTCAGCCACTATGTCTTCAGAGACTTCAATACGCAATACCCAAACCTCTGAGTGGGTTTCCATAATATTCAAGGAGAACTATAAATATGCTTCACGGTGAAATCCATTCAGGCATTGGAAGAATTTAGTCTAGCCCGCATCTTGAAAGATAGCAAAAACTTCAGCATTTCATCTGAGTTCTCGCATATTTGGAGGTTCATACCAAGCTGGAATACCCATGTTTGTCTGCCTTTAGAAGTATGTTGCAGTACGACAAATTACAGATTTTGACAATGGAGGTTGAAGCACAGAGTATGCATGAATAGCTGAGAGTGGAGTTGGGTAAATTTGGAAAGTTTTAGCATATCGAATTATTTGAAATTGATCCCAAATTAGGAAAGGTGGCGGTTATTAGGTAACATAATTAGTCATTACGTCACACAAGTGTAGATTTAACGATGTAATAATGGGCACAGAAAGGAAGGTATGATTGATATTGTCAGATCCAATTAATACTTAATCAAGTAGTTAATCAAAGCCATACCTTCAAAAATGCGCGATGGATGATGTCCTTTGGAGAATAGTAGAACGTGTGAGGTGCAGTCATTAAATGTAGTCATTATCACAAGGATGCTGTAATGATGTTTTCCATTGGAAAACCATTGTGTAAAATTGGTCGAAAACATGATGAATGCTGGAGGATAAATTGAGTCTCCGGCATCAAGGATTAGAGCCATATCTAGAGGAGTTGCTAGCTTGCAAAAATTTCTACCAATAACAAAGGAGTCACAGCCGCATGCCATAAAGAAATTAGACAGTTTAGCACAGGCGTGGCCTTGGAATATAGAAAAATCAGCCAAATATAGCAGAGTTGCAGCTGCCGAAAAAGGTGTCGCAGCTGCTGGAAAAGGACGAAAAGGCGTTAGGCAGATGGAAGTTGACTGTGTTGCAACTTCCAGAAAAGGTGTCACAGTTGCTGGAAAAGGATGAAAAGGAATTAGGGAGACGTAAGTTAATTGTGTTGCAGCTACCAAAAAATGTGTCGCAGCTACTGGAAAAGGTGTTGCAGCGACGTGAAACAAGATTTATGGAAAAAAGTGAAATAGTGTCGCAGTTGCCGAAATGGAAGTTATGGGGAAAGGTACAATGGTGTTGCAGTTGCCGAAAAAAGGTTGTCGTAGTTGACAAAAAAGGTGTCGCAGCTGCGACAGATTTATTTAAAGAAAAAAATTTGGTGCAGGAATTTATAGAAGATCAATATTGGTCACCAGGCTCGATGATGACCACTGTTCTTAGGCGCTTTCCTGCACATTTCATAAAAACAAAAAATAGATCAAGTGCAAAGGAAAAAGATAACAATAACATAAAAAAACAATTTATTTATGTACAAATATTCATATGTGATTTACAGTGATTAATTAAGGATTGAGAGGGGCAGAGAAAAATTCCTGCCCTTATGCTAATTGGTAGTCTAGATCAGCTGCAATTTGTGAGACAAATGTGTCCCTTGAAATGGGATTATGGTACAGTCGTAGCTTGTGACCATTAGAAAATAATGGTGCATGATTCTTGATGCATATGGAGATCTATGGCCACCCACCTATTCCACTGGTGCAAAACAATTGTCCATTGTGGAAGTTCCCTAGTTATTTTTCTACTGTTTTCCAGGTCCTAAACTTATGGGGCCGTTTTGAGGCCCTAAACGAAGTTTTTTTGGATATTCGAGGCCAAATGGTTGCCATTGAAATGTATTTTATTCACCAAAAGTTTTAAATCTTAGATGGACCTTTCCAACGAGCTATCAGACTCCCAAATCGGAGATCGTATGCAAAAGTTATGACCCCGGGAAGTTGACTGTTCAACTTACTACCTTGGGGCCGCAAACTTTATGACAGTTCATCTTCTAGGGTTACGTTTTGGAATTTTGGGGTTCTCATCTCATTATTATTATAAATAGGCCCATTTGGCCTCATTTTTTATTAAGCTTGGCACGAATGAGCGTAGCATCCACATCTCTTCTCAGAGACAGCTACCACCATTCTAGCAATTGTATTATAGTGTGTTCTATTTCCACCATTTATTAGAATATATGTTTACTGTATCTCTGTTATCTTTGAAAAATGTCTATTATTATGATTCTGTATATGTTCTTTCATTTCGTTCATGCATAAATCCGTATCAGTGGTATCAGAGCAATCTGCTCTTTGATTGTTTCTCGGTGCATGTCCCCGACGAGGTCCGAGTATAGAGAGTTTGGTCTCGAACTAGTTTCACTTGATCATTCTCGCCATCCCAAACGACCTCCCATGGTGGAAGAAAAGAGAGATGACAGAGTAGGAGATCCTATCAAGTGGCTGCTTAAGGAATCCCTCGAGCAACAGAGGAACAAGATGATGGATAGTTTCGCCCAAATCCTTCGACGAATGCCAACAACAGCAAGTTCATCTTCAACGAGCAGTCGGTTCAGGGATGCAAATCCCTTTAAGTTACAAGTTAACTTTGATATTCCTTTATTTGAAGGAAATATTGATGCAGATGCCCTAGATAATTGGTTGAGTGTTTTAGAAGGGTATTTCTCTTTTCACAATTTTTCCAACAGAGAGAAGATCACCTTTGCACTCCTTAAGGTGGTCCCCCATGTCCAAAATTGGTGGGGTACTTATTGTGAGCAAAACTCATCAGATGAGTCTGGAATGTTTGAAACAAATCCCACTTGGGCCTCTTTCATAGATGCCATCAGGGAACAGTATTACATGTGGGAAACTATAATGACTAGTAAACAAAATGGACCATTCTGTGTCAAGAAAGGGACCAGGTGGTGTCGGAGTACACCAACAAATTTCATACCATGCGTACAAAGCTGAGTATCAAGGAATCCGAGCGACACCTGATTCTGAAATATCGCAGTGGTCTACATTGGTACATCCGAACCGAGATGGAATTCCTCGACATCTCTTCACTTGGATCCACCTATCGGTATGCTATCAAAATCAAGGAGAAATTTCGACAAAAGAACAAGCAAGACTCTGGACCTGCGCACCCACCGCAGAAGCAAGGCAAGGGAAACCCTGGCCCACAAAACACAGGACAAGGAAAGGACAACCAGTCCCCACCATAAGCAAAGAAGGGAGATGGAAAGACAAAGAAGGACACTGGTAAGTGGTGTGAATTTCATAAAATCCCTTGGCACAACACTTATGAATGTCACTCAAAGCAGTCATTAGTGGCCGAGATCAAATCTTTAGAATCAGATCCTGATTCTGATTCTGAACCCATTACCACAGCCACATACAATGGGAAGCATATCATTCATGCATACCCCACTGCCACTATTTCTACCACACAGATTCAACTAGAGGATCTTGAACAGTTAGAGGGAGAGGAGCGCCTCTTCCACTCGCAGATGTGGGTGAAGGGAATGCCTCTACATTTTGTTGTTGACAATGGCAGCCAAAAGAACCTGATCTCAGCAGAAGTCATCAAGAGATTGGAGCTTCTGACAACACCACACCCGAAACCTTACATCATCGGTTGGCTAAGCCAAAGATGAGGTATCCACATTATTTAACAACGCCTCCTACCATATGGCATCAAGCCTTTCCAAGATGAGGTACTATGTGATGTGGCCCCACTTGAATACTGTGATGTTCTTTTAGGACAACCATATATGTGGAAGCATCATGATGTATATGAGTCACAGCCTCACAGTGTCATTGTTACTTTGGGAGGAAAACTCTATCGAATACAAGAGACCGTTGCACCTAACAAAGTATCGCAAGGTAGGAAGATAAGCTCCCACATCAGAAAATTATTCCTCTTCACAATTGCGTCTGAAGGAGAACATAAGATCACAGAGACCTCCACACCCTCTGCACAGGGTGTCTCTGCTCATCAGACACAAGAAGAAGATAGAGCCATTGTTTCCTCATCTATCTAAGTACCTCTACGATGCAAGGCCATGCATTCAAGGTGCTCATCTAGAAACAAATAATCCATACAACAATTACAGCCTTCTCAGGATGTCAAAGAGAGGAATCCTCTTCACTTAAGCAAATGTTGAACCAGGAGATCAACTCAACACATAGTTCAAGATATGATACGGGATTCGATGCAATGGAGACCATTGCTTCCTAAGGAAGGAGGATTGATCCATATGGAGATCGGTGGCCACCCACCTATTCCACTGGCTCAAAAAAATTGTCCATTGTGGCAGTTCCCTAGTTATTTTTCTACAGTTTTTTGGGTCCTAAACTTCTGGGGCCGTTTTGAGGCCCTAAACGATGTTTTTTGGAGATTTAGGGCCAACTGGTTGCCATCAAAATACATTTAATTAACCATAAGTTGTAAATATCAGACAGAAATTTCCAACGAGCTATCGAACGCCCAAATAGGAGATCGTATGCAAAAGTTATGACCCCGGGAAGTTGATTGTTCAACTTACCACCTTGGGGCCGCAAACTTTATGACGGTTCATCTTCTAGGGTTATGTTTTGGAATTTTGGGGTTCTCACCTCATTATTATTATAAATAGGCCCCTTTGGCCTCATTTTGTGTTAATCTTGGCACGAATGAGTGTAGCAGCCACATCTCTTCTCAGAGATAGCTACCACCATTCTAGCAATTGTATTACAGTCTGTTCTATTTCTACCATTTAATAGAATATGTGTTTACTGTATCTCTGTTATATTTGAAAAATGTCTGTTATTATGATTTCGTATATGTTCTTTCATTTTGTTCACACATAAATCCGGATCAGTTCTCATCAATGGTTACTAGGCGGACCGTACCATTATCAAATACTCTGTCTACTAGGTAAGGCCCAACCATCTTGTGCGTAGCTTACCCTTGAAATATCTTTTGAATCTGGAATCATATAATAGTGCCCAGTCTCCCTCATAGAAGACCTTATTTTTGATGAACTAGTCATGCCAATTGGATCTTTGTTGCTGAATTAATACAATCTAGTCTACAACGGCTAACCGGTTCTCATCCAGTTCATTCAATTGATTCAATCTTCTATTTTGGGATTTAGTTACATCTAGGTTTACCTCTATGGCTGTATTCAAAGTCTTAATCTCAAATTCAATTGGGAAGATGACACTTTTCCCATACACCAAGTCATAAGGAGAGAAACCTGTAGTGTTGCACCAAGTGGTATGATATGCCCACAATGCTTCTTGAAGTCTATCAGCCCAATCTTTAAGATGGCTCTTGACTGTCTTGGTAAGGATAGCTTCAATGACTTTGTTAGTGCTTTCCACCTAGCCATTGGCTTGGGGATGGTAAGGTGAAGCTATCATGTGTTGAATATGGTACTTCCGTAGCAGAGTTTCAAATTGATGTGACACAAACTACGGTCCTCCATTGGTAACCACTTCCTTGGGTACCCCAAAGCGGGTAAAGATTTCACTATACAGGAAATCAATCATAGCCTGGTCATTGGCCTTCACCAAAGTCACAGCTTCTACCCATTTCACCATGTTGTCGGTACAGACTAAGATGTAGGATTTCTGCTTGGAATGAGAGCTGATAGGACCAACAAAATATAAAGCCCACCTATCAAAGGGTTCAACCACTAATTGTGGTTGCAGAGGAATTTGATCTAATTTATTGGGCTGACCCATCCTTTGGCAGCTATCGCAAGACTGGACATATCTTTTTGCATCCCTGAAAAGGGTCGGCCAATAGTAGCCCATTATCAATGCTTTGTGTCCTGTCCTTTTGTCTACAAAATTCCCCCCACAAGGCTCATCATGGCAGGCCTTCAATATATGGAATATTTCATCTTCTCTCACACACCTTCTGATCTCAAGGTCAGGGCCTATGTAGAAGAGATGACCGTTTACCCAACAATACCTGGCACTTTGCTGAATAATTTTCCTCTTTTCTTTTTTGGACAAATGTGTTGAAAGCTTTCCTACAGCCAAGTAATTAGCGACATATGCATACCAAGGGGAGTGAGGTGAAACTACAAATAAGTGTTCATCTGGAAAAGAGTCCTCAACAGGCAAATTATCATCACTTTTAGTGAAACAAGATAAGAAATCAACGACAACATTTTCTCTTCCAGGTTTATCTATAATGGTAATATCAAACTCCTGTAATAATAAAAGCCATCTAGTCACCCTGGCATTAGTAACAAGTTTATTCATTAGATATTTGATGGTAGAGTGGTCAGTGTGCACAAATGTAGGATATCCAGTAATATAATGTCGAAATTTGTTAATGGAGTAAATAATGGCTAAGAACTCCTTCTCGATGACAGTATAATTAAGTTCAGCAGGGGCTAAGTTTTTACTAATATAATAAATTGCATAAGGTACTTCACCATCCTGTTGTCCTAAAACTGCTCCAATGGCAGTATCAAAAGCATCTAAAGAAATGTGGAAGGGAGGGTCCAATTGGGTCCTCTTAAGATGGGAGCTGTAGACAGATTCTCGTTAAGCTTAACAAACATTGTCTGGCATGCTTCATTCCAAAAAAATTGCACATCATTCATTAACAGTGAAAAAAAAGGAGAGGCAAGTTTGGAAAAGTTTTCTATAAATCTTCGGTAATATCCAGCATGTCCTAAGAAACTTCGCACTTCTTTTTGAGTTGCAGGAGTAGGTATATTTTTTGTTGCCTTGATTTTTGAGGGATCCACCTGAATGCCATCAGTTGAGATGAAATTCCCCAATACTACTCCTTCACTCATCATCATATGGCACTTTTTAGTGCTTAAAGCTAGTTGGGTCTGTTCACAATGAGTTAATACCTTTTCCAATTTTTTCAATGCTTATTCAAAATATTTTCCATGAGTAAAATCACCCATAAAAATTTCCATACTATCATTAACTAATTCTGAAAATATGCCAATCACAGCTCTTTAAAATGTTGCTGGTGCATTGCACAAGCCAAAGGGAAGCACTTGTATGCAAACGTTCCCCAGGGACAGGTGAAGGTAGTTTTATCTTGGTCTTCAGGAGCAATCTGAATTTGATTGTACCCACTAAACCCATCCAGGAAAGAGAAGAACTTCTTCCTTGATAAGGTGTCGAGTACTTGATCGATAAAAGGCAAGGGAAAATGATCTTTTTGTGTTGCCTTGTTTAGCTCTCTATAGTCCACACAGAATCTCCATTTACCATTTTTCTTGGGTACTATTATGAGCGGGGACACCCACTCGCTGTCTAAAATAGAATATATAAATCTTGCTTCCAAGAGTTTCTAAATCTCTTCCTTCACTATATCCGTAAGATTGGGGTTCATTCATCGTTGAGGCTGGTACACAGGCCGAGAGTCACTTTTAATATAAATATGATGGGTGTACAGGTTAGAGGGAATACCCCTCATGTCTGTGTACTCCTAGGAAATTTCCCCCTTGTGTTCAGACTGATCAGGTGCTTCTGTTCATCTAGGGAGAGGCTGGGGTTAATATTCAGGGTTTTTCCAGACTCTACCTTGATAGGAATACTTTTCAATTTTTTCGATACTGGAACTATAAGGGTGTCATTGACTAATGCCTCTTCCATGAGATTTTATTGTTCTTCCTCACCTAGAGTAATATTCAGGATTTGATAAATTTCTTTATTGACAAAAGTGGGTTCACTGATGAAATTATTAATAGCATTTTCTTCAGTTTCATCTTTAAAGGTTAGAGCCTTCCCTATCATTAATAATGGCTGAATGCCCTCTTCTTCCTTTGGCTCCATCCATAAAGGAGTTTCAGCTTCTAAGCTCAGTTGAGCAGGAGGATAGAGAGTGAGGTTATTTGTCTTGGTGCCATTTGATATGGTCATAGACCTAGATCTGTAGCTAACCAAGGCCTTCCCAAGATCAGTGGGTGTCCTCCTAACTGCAACTTAGGTTGTAAAACCAAGAATTCAGTAGGGTATTCCCAAGAATCAACTGAGATGACGAGGTCATCCAAAATTACTTATGGTTTAATAGTGGATCTATCTGCCAGTTCTAAAACAGTGGGGGTTGGCCTGAGATTAGTGAGCCCAAGTTTTCTTACAATTTCAATAGTCATAACATTAATCGTCGCCCCTAAATATACCAGTACGTTGGGTATCTGTGTATGCCCAATTTGCATAGTGACTGTGGGATTCCCAGGATCGTCATAGTTGGCCAGAAGGGTTCTTCCCATTATTAATGCAGATAATTTCCCTATGACATGAACAATAGGAGAATCCATGGGTTTCCTTCCTGGTTTCCTTGTGCACAGATCCTGAATAGTTCTAGCATAGATAGGTACATCCTGAAGAGCTTGAAAAGGGGGAATTTTAACATAAATATTTTTTAACTCACCTAAGAGGTTAAATTGAGGTTGCCCCACTACCTTTGGTAGCATTAATCTTTCAGGGTACGGTGGTTTCCTAATCAGCTGGGTAGGCTGTGTGTCGCTAGATATATTATTCTATGTTTCAACCGACACATTAGTGGGATGTTCAGCATCTTCAATGATGGGGGTCATATTAGATAGATGCTATGGGTTCACCCCTTCTTCATGTATAGGGGATGGAACATCTTCAATGATCACAGGCTCTACTACCTTTCCTGATCGTAAGTGAATATCATTGCAAGGCACATGAGTAAGGGAGTAAGCAGGCATATTGACAGTCTCAAATTGATAGAATGTTTTATTATTTGGGTTAGGATTAGGTTGAGTAGGTAGCTGAGGTCGTATAGGCATATTGGGAGCAACATTTTTCTGTAATTGCAGCTGCAACTGTTGATAACGCTGTGGATATTGAGGAGGGTATTTCTATTGAGAGAATGGTTGATGTGGAGGTTGTTGAGGAAACTGGTTCCCTGGATGGAAATTCCTCCATCCAGAGGACCAAGAAGTTGGTTGGTGTGGTAGCTGTGGTGGCTGAACCTAAGGGTTCCAAGAGTTAAAATTTTGCATTGAAGGTTGACAGGGGTACCATTGAGGATTAGAATAAGATGAAGGGATTTGTGTATTCATATTATGCATATTATTCCAATTATTCATGTTATTCAAAAATGGAAACGAGTTTGGAGTCATACCTTGATTTCGAGGCTGTCAGGGCTTCTTTTGTGCAATAAAGTAGGCTGGTTCCACCTCTGGAGTTGATGCCTGTAGAACAAATTTCACTTGGGGAAGTGATGGGAATTCTTTTGTGTCGTGGTTCAGCTCGCACAACTGACACACCTCTACCTTGTCGAGCAGGCACTCCTTCAGAGGATGGTTCTTTCTACATCGAGGATAGAAAAAACCTAGTGTGAGATCCTCTACTACCTGTTTCTGTTTTTCCCTTAGGATGTCTATTTCCGAGGAGATAGAGCTCATCATTTCTATTTTTAAATTTTCAAGGAGGTTTCCTATCTCTGCATGGGTGGCTCCTCCATTAGATGAATTCTGAGTTTTGTCAAAGACATCACGTTCTAGCTTGTCCCATTTTTCCCGCCTGTTATTCCTGGAAGATCCCCTGGAGTACCTTTTACATAATTCCACAATTTTCTTGAAAGACTCCTTGGAGATATCCCCCTTTCCTAACAGGTTTAACATATCTAGGCAATCATACCTAATCCCATGAGGCAGGATTATTTTGAGCACATCTAACCCCATATTCGTCTATCCAACTCTCTACACATTATATAAGAGCCTCTCGACAAAGTACTCCAAACTTTCATCCTCCTTCTATGCCATTTTAAATGGTTCTTCTCTCTTTTCCTTGGTATTGCAATACTCCTGATATTTCTCCAGGAACACCTATTTCATTTTGTCCCAATTAGTGATAGTTCCACCGCCTAGGCTCATAAACCAATGCAATGCATTGTCCTTTAGAGTGGCAGGGAAGAGTTTTAGCTTCTGCGCATTGGTGGTGTAATCATAACTGTGATAGAGGATATCAAATTCAAATAGAAATTCATTTGGATCCTCTGCTGCTTTTCCATAAAAGTAGGGAAACACCAACGATGATATATTTTTTATAGGGGCTATCCCTTTTGGTTGTTGAATTGGGAACTGAAGTGTAGCCATCGTCCCTTCAGGAAGGGAATCTCCTTCATGATGATGATTTTCTCCCATTGCCTCTTCCTCTTTGGATTCGTGTCTGTTACTCATATATTCTTCTATTTTCTCCTCTTCGTTCTTCCACTGATCAATGAATTTCTGATGGAACTATGTCCACTCTTCTTCAGATACAACCTTCCCGTTAATGTGATAGATCAGATCTCGATCAGCAGATCCTGCATTACTGAATCTATCCTCTTTTGTAGGGATATTCGAGGGTCTTACATTTGCTCACGTGTTATCCACTGTAGAACCTGATGCTAGCACTCTAGGATTGGCAGGACTTATTCTAATAGGTGTTTCCTAATAGCGAGCCCTGGTAGAAGAATTGGTTCTATCAACCAGATCATCAATGAATGTTCTTCTCCCCAATTTTGGACCTCGCCCTCGACCTCGACCACTTGCACTGTTAGTATTTTGTGGGGTTTTGGGATTTGTAAGATTGTCACGCTTTACCCTTCTTGTATTCATGCAACCCAAATCATTCCAATGAAAAACCGAAGGAGACTAAAAAGAAACAATTACAGGATGCAACTATGATAGTGTTTAATACTTATCCTCCCAATATGCAAGTTAATTACAGCTAACATACAGAGTATGCAATATTTATTGTCAACCTAGGGAATTCTTTTATTTCAAGGATAACATGCACTATATATGCTTAAACACTGAGTTGATGTAAGTAAACAATCCTATTCTCTACTCAGCAACGTTCATCTCAGGGATCCACTTAATCTAGTTTACCTTCTAAAGAATACAGACACAATTACCTTCTACTATTCTTGATCTAGAATTGAAATATTCATGAAATCACACTAGATTAATTTTATAGAAAATGAAATCCTATTTACTAATGATTTACCCAACTATCTTGATCTGATTATTCGAGAAATCCAAAAGACATGAATTGAGTTCAGCTATTCTATGAATTCAAAGTACAGGAATGAAATTATGCAACTATAAAAGTAAAGAAGCAAACTGCAAGGATCTATGGAAACAACAATTAAAATATCTATGGATGAGCAAGGCTATTACAGCTACCACACAGCTGCATAAGGAACAATTACTTATAGAGTCGACTATCACACCATGCCACTACAGATTTCAAGAGATGCAACTAATAACAAACTGTAAATCCACGACTATTGCAGCTTACTATGAGAAAATGAAATTAACACAACATCACACAACATAATAATTAAAATTCCTAATCTAACTCAGCAATCCCTGTGGGAAGGAGGGCCCAGCCTTCACATAGAGATGCTGGAAGTAACACACGTTAAAGCAATGAAATTGAAGTAACTCCTTGTATTAAAAAGACAGATCAAATACACCACCTCAGTCACAACTTAGTACAATAAATTGGTTAAGATTTCAACCCCTGGCTCAGAACAGTTCCCCATATTTATACAATGTCAATCATAACATCCTATCCCTATTATTGGGAAGCCATGAAGATCTTTGATCTTTACTTGGCCTTAATTACAACAACTGTTACAGTCATGGTAGGATGAGAGTAGGAAATATAGGGAGACTGTTAATTGACCCATAAATAATGATATCTACAGATCACAACTATACACGAGCAGCGACGCACTGTTGCCTTCCAAATCTATCACATTTTGTTGCTGCTACCCTTGTAGAACTTTGCCTGGAATAATATAGTGAGACCACATTCTTTGGTAAATGGTAGGATGGATGGTGATCAGCTTAAGAAATGAATGTCCATCTTTCCCTTAGCATGTTCAGCTCGTTATACCTACATTCTCTATATCTCGAAATAACTTTACAAACCATCATATATTAGCACCTTTTCAAGATATAGAGCCTTAATTACCACAATCCTAAGTATTAATAAAATAAGACAATAATTAATCATATCTTTGTGACTTGAGGAGTAGAGTGAGGGAAAAACATCTGTTTAGCATGCTCAATTTTTTGCCTAACTCAAAAAGAGGTGAATATGGATGGTAAAAGAGGGGCCATTTCTGGGCCCAACACCCTTGTAAATAATCTTATGACTATATAAAAATCATAACAACTATAAAATTAACCTCTAATACCAAACAACTAATGTCTAATTTGTATAACCTTGTCATCCTCATGTCATTGTAAAGAAAGTGAAATAATTTTCAATAGGTGATAAAGGGGGTCCAAGGGTGATATAATATAATTTTTTCAAACATAAATATTTGAATATTTATTGTTTCCCCTAGTCTCTCAATAGAGTAGGATATGCTAACTAAATTAAATATATCGATATTGTTGTAGGGTAATTGACCTTTAATAATTGAGATGGTCCACTTCTACCCTCCCAACATGAGTCCAACTCCCACTTTATGACATGTATCTTCTTAATGAGTTGATTGTTGATTAGAAATATAATGACCTATCCATGAGTTGCTGACATGTCCTTGTGTCCTAAATAATCCATGGTTTACCCTAGATAACATCATTGAAATGAGGGGGAGTGTCCAAGAGGTTTTCCCTAGGATATGTGACATAGTTTATAGAATCATGGCCAATGATATTTCCAATGTAGGTGTAGTATAAGGAACATGGAAGTGTCCCCATAGTCATATGTAGTTTGACAAGATTAAAAATGTCCCTATAGAAATATGTAGTTTGACAACATTAGAATTGTCCCTATAGAAGTGTCTCTTATTTTTTGTGTAACATTACTATAGCGTGATTTGTGTCTAGAAGGAATATAAGGGTCCTACCCTAACACCCCTACTTTATGAATTTACAAGTCCATACAACCTATTAGATAGTCAATGGGTAGTGATTTAATGTAAAAGGGATATCTTTATTGAATAAATACTGCTAACTAGTTGTCCCTCATCAATGGTGGGACCACATGTATTTAGGGTGTTGGATATTGAAGCACGATATATAAAGTAGTAAGAAATGTAATGTTTTGTAAAGAATTTTGATTATATATGGAGATTTTATCTTGGAGGTGGCCCCATTAAAAATGAAAGTGAAAATAAGTCTTTATTTTGAATATCATTAATGCAAGATGTCTTTTTAGAGTTTGTTTATTTTCAGTTGTATATTTTTCTATCTTTCCTTCGAAGTTCTAGGGTTAAGTACATTGGAGTGGTATCAGAGCTCTTTCTTGGGCCAAGAAAGGAGAATATTTTTTTTCTCTTATTGCAAGAATTTTGGGGGGGAAAAAGAGTACGACGGACAATTTTTGAAACTTTCTATGTTGAATCTAAAGAAACTAGTGGTATATATGAGTTTATCTTACAAGAAAACAAAAAAAAAATTGTCTTGAACAAAGTCTGAAAAGTGAAGATATCATTGATTTAAAATCAATTGTTTTAGGGTTTTTCCCAGTGATGGTCATGAATCTTGCATATTAAATATATTTTTATAGAGTGCCTAGTTTTTTTCAACCATTTCTAGTATATGCAAATTGTCCACACCATTTCGAATAAGTGTTCATAATAGAAATTCTAATAAATATTGTGGTAGTTCTGCTTATTTGTAATTTTCAAACACAAACCCTACCTTGCAAAGGAAGTCATTCTTTGGTGATTGTAGATCTTTCTTTGGGTTTAGTAAGATCCTATATTTAAATTTTTTTAGGGATGTGCCCCGATTTTTTTAAATAACATATATATATGTCCTTTAGTGGGTAAACCTTTAGTTGGTGAAGCATACATCGATAAAATACAAGTGGTACTAAGTCACATTGTTCGATTGTAACCTTTGTTGATAACCCTTTGGGTAGTAATGCATAAGAAAACACATGTATATGGAATATCACTTCCACATATTCTTGGGTATATAGGAATTCACCCAAGTATACTTGGAACCAACTTTAGATAAATTGATCAATGGTATTGTTTCTATAATACACCATGAACAACACTTGGGGATATCACTCTCTAGTACCTGGGTAGTCGAGTAGTATGACTAAGGGTATGGCTGAGACTCTTTAGTTAGTTCCCTAATATATTGATCTAACTACTACTATTGTACCCCACACATATACAATAAATATATAGAACCTAGCACTCACTTGTCCTCGGGACCTGATGGATCCTACCCATGGTAGGTACCTATAAAACACCTCTCATAAAAAAACCAAACAATGTGATCACCTGCTCTACTAAGGACAAGTTAGAACACATATATTTTTAATACACAATTCACATCAACAATTGGGATTAATCATTAGTTAAAAAAATTGCAAACCTTAGACAACTTGGATAAGATGTTGAATGAGAAGTTGATACAATTGGTATTTAGTGAAACAAAAATAGGATATGATTGGAATGCACACCATAGTGATCCACACTAAGAAGAAACATATTAATGACTATCTATCCACCAATGACCCCCTTCAAGTATTCACAACCGTAAACCACCCTACATGGATAACAACATGTTGCACCATTTTCCTAAAGTAGACTTGAACAAGTTTGATGGTTCTAATATGTCAGAATGGGTCACCCAGGTGGAACATTAATTTTCTCTCCATAAAATTACTAATTACATGTTGAAACTTAGGGTGGAGGTCTTGTATTTGGGTCCAAAATAATGGAAATAGTGGGAGTTTCCTAAAAACTCCTATCGGAGAAGCATCACATGAAGTGTATTTGTTAAAGTTATACATGCCCATTGTGAGTGAGATACTTTCTATATGGGATGGATACTTGCTCAATAAAAATAATGGAATATTAATCCACTTGAGTGTTTTTCTTTTATGTTCTACTTAATATTTACTTAATATTTCTTCTATTTTCCTATTTTTCTCCTTGGTAAATTGTAAGTGAAGCATGCTCTATTGAATCTAGATCTAGGATTGGATATTCACATGACTCAGAACTTCTGTTGTGATGTTGTACAATCCAAATTTTACAAGATTACATGGGATTTTAGGCCTTATTGACTAGTATAGGAAGTTTGTGAAAAACTATGGTAAAGTTGTATCCCTTTGACAACCCTACTCAAGAGAAATGAGTTTACATAGAAAAAAAATGTAGATAAATCATTTTTTTTCAAAATAAAGCCATGTGCAACACCCCAGTCTTAGTCGTCCTTGATTTTACTAAGACTTTTGTATTGGAATGTGATGCTTCCAAAAAAGGTTCAAGTGTAATTTTAATGCAACATGGAATACCATTAGAATTCACAAATAATAATTTGTGTGATAGGAATTTGCGAAAGTATACCTATGAGAAAGAAATGATGGCCATCCTACATTTAGTTGACACATGGTAGCCATATCTAATAGGGAAAAAATTATAAAGAAAAATCACCATAAACTAAAGTATTTATTGGAACAAAGGTTGTCATCCCTAGAGAAACATAAATTTGTCACCAAGATGCTTGGATATGATTATGAAATACTCTATGAAAGGGCAAAGACATTGTTGTGGAAAATGCATTGTTAAGGAAACATGAGTAATAAGGATCCCTTTCTTCCTTACACCCCATAATACTTGAATGCTTAGAAGAAGCATGACAATAATGGATAACCAATATTGTTGCATCCAAGCCCATCAAGGAACTTCAAGTGGATCCCAAACCTCCTCAAGGTTACACTTGGAAGCACTATACATTGAAATATAAAGGTAACATTTTTCTAGTACATATCTCTTCTTTAAATAAAAGGATATACCATAGTTAGATTCATCCACTCTTGCAAATCATTCAAGATTTTTGAAAAATTATGTAGGAACTAGGTGTTCCTTCTCTTGGAAGGAACACAAAAGGATATTCTTACTTTTTTAGTGGAACACGACACTTTCCAAAGGAACAAGGGTGAGACAATGAAGAATCTTGGAGTAATGAAACAATTGCTTATACCAACCAATATCTGGACAGACTTCATTTCAAAATTAAGAGAAACCTATTGAATTTCTGTCTATAGGTATTGTAGTCCACTGAAGGAAAACATATAAACCTTCCTTGTTCCAGCACCAACAAATAGTTAGTCAAGAAAATCTCAAACCATTGTGATTGAGTTTGAATTTATTCCTTGGAATTACATTACATTGAAGAATACCATTGTTTCATGTTATTTCCCATTCTCATAATAGGCAAATTTTTCAATCATTTTTTCAAACAATGATTCCCACATTTAGCCATGTTAACGGTCCCCTTAAAATTAATGTTAACATTCACACTAAATTAAACCTAATATTCTTACCTTATTTCAACACCAATAAATGACAACATAGAGTAAATATTAAACTATGGTGATTGAGTTGGATTTTATTCTTTGCACATGCATTCCATTGGAGAATAATAATGCTTCATGTTAGTTGTTATTCTATGAATAAGCATAAATGATTGCGTCATCCTTCTCCATACTACATATTTCATTTAAATTATTTTAAGGGTTTATTGATGTTCTAATCCTTAATGGTTTAAGTTTTTATTAACTTATTGGAGAATATTAATTCTTCATGGTAGTGGTTATCTCATTAAGAACCATAAATGATTGTTTCACCCTTGACCATACTACATATTTCCTTTTAAAAAAGGTTTAAATATTTAAGGGTTTAATGGTGTGTCACTTCTTGCTTTTTCTGTTGCACCTTAGGTAAGGGGGGCCAACAATGCAATCAAGTCAAAGACTCGGTAGCCTTCGGTACAACATGGAATGTAGTTTCCACCCTGACTTCAATAAATAGTCTTGTGACTTCAACCATCCTAAGGGAGAGGCCTACCCAACAAACTAATTGTGACCATGCCAACAAATACTAGGGTATTTTGGTTCCCTAATAGACAAAAACTATGTCTTAGATGTGAATGGAAAAGGGGGTTTATTTGGATTCCTACCTCTAATTCCCTAACTAACTACAATGTTGTTTTTGGTCCCCAAGTGGGGTTAAATGTGTGTTGAACTAAGTAAATTTTTAGGATCACTTGAGTTTACAGTTTCTGTGGGTGCACAGGTGATGTGAACAAGCCCCAATATTTGCTGAAAATAAATGATTGAAACTGAAAGTAAACGCTGAAATATAGAGCTGAAATGAGAAACTAATTTGAAAGAACTATCTAATTGTTTCAAAAACACACCATGCAACAAATATTAAGCAATGGACTATTCATTAAATTCTTCATGCAATCATAATATCTAGTTATGCAAATAAATCATTCCAACAATGTGAGAAAGATAAAAAATGAGGCTGGAAACTAACACTGTTGTAGAAAAATTAGTTAGTCGAAACAATTCCAAGGTCTAAACATGGGTTTCAGAAGGCTGTAACTCAGTCACATAGCACTTTTATTTAAGGGACAAAAGTGTTATGGAGAACACACTACTTAGAAACAAGCATGGGAAGAAAAAATAGTGAAAGAGAGACATAACAATTTTATCAAGGTCAGATGAGCGCTCTAGAGCACTCTTAACTGGTGAAATGGAGAGTTTTGGAGCGCCCTTAATAGGTAGACAAAAGTGCTCCATATGAAATCAATAGAAAAATAAAAAAAGAGCTCAGCCAGGGGCTGAGCAAATGATCTGATGGTGGGGGGATGTTTGTTTTACAAGCCAAAGGTTTACTAAGAGGCTAGCAGAGCCGAAAAACTACATAAATAAAGGATCTAAATAGGAAAAACGGATGCAAGAAAGTATGACTAAATAGACTTATAAGAATACTAGGGATCCATGAGGATCAAACTAGTGTGGTCACCAAACTGTTGTGAGTGTTTTCACACTCTAACAGACCAAAAGTGGGTTTCTACCTGCTTAGGGAAGACAAGGTAGGATCCATGCAAAAGATGAACTCTCACAGCTTCTATGTGTGAGAAAATGTGGTAAATATGAGTAAAAATTAGTAAATTCTAAACTATGCAAAATCAAACATAGGAAATGGTCCTAAATATTCATGCATGCAATCCATAATAAAAAATGAATACTGAAAATACTAAAATGCGGTAATAGTAAATGTAAATATTTTTTCACACACAAGAGAATAATATTTATAAAGTATTTTTGTTAACCAAATCTAGAAAATTTATGGGTGGAGAATACCTATGTTAAATGGCCCTTGCAGCTGATAGAGAGGGTAGTTCTCCAGTCTCTGAACAATCTGGTCTTCTACACGAGGTGACAATGGTGTCCCATCTTAACCGGGTGAAAAGAGTGGGAGGTAACTAAGGGTTGCATGCTTCCAGGAAAATTCGGCAAAGTAATAGTGCTTAATGGGAACATAAGGAATGGGGGCCTCCACTGTTGTATTTATAGGAATTTTTGACTGATGTATGCTTTACCATGCCTTTTTATGACCCAAAGTATTGTTCTAGGTTATTATTGGAAAATTTACCGTAGGTTTCATGTGACCCATGGCATTTTTCTATGGTATCGGTATTTTCCCTCTTTTTTTTATTTGATTTTGGATGTTTTTTCCTTGTTTTCTTTTTGTTATTTGTATTTTGGGGAATATTTTCTTATTTTTTATGGGAAAATAATTATTTTTATTCAAATGTGGCAAAAAATATATGATCTTAATTTCAAGGGGCATATGGTTTAAATTCAGATGTATAAGTCATAAAATCATTAAATGGAGAGGCCACCCTCTCCCATCCATGCTGTTTGAAAACCTATGGTTTTGTTCCATGGTATGGATTTAAGGAACATTGTACCTCTACCAACCATGGTATTTAAAAACCCATGGTTTTGGCCCATGCTATTTCCCCAAGGCATATTGTAATAATGTTATAAGAAGAATTTATGTCTTCTCCATAAAGAATTCAAGGATTTTTGGCATCCAACCTTTCCCTTATTATATTAAGTTATTTTTGAGTTATTCGTTTTGTGTGTCTTTCTTAGGATAGTTTGAGAGGTGAGGCTCAAAGAACCCTCTTTGAGCCTCACCCCTCCATGTGGCCTATTTACTCAATGTTTCTATATGTTACTCTATGAATAAATTGTTAACAATTTTGCAGATTTAATCTCCTTCTCTTTTGGAATTCAATCCTCTGGGGTCGCATTCCCCAAGATCCGAATCAATGGTATCTGAGTAGGTAACCATTCCATGGGAATGAGGGTTTGAGCATAGTTCAAATTCAAAGATATGTAAGAATTTCCAACCTCCTTTTGGCACTCTCAGAGTCTATATGTTGGTCCATATGTTGGTTTCTATGTTGTATTTGGAGATTCCATGATCTCTATAATAGTCTATGTTGCTCTACAAACCATTGGAAATGTACACTCATCAATCTATGGAGGACGAACCACATTAGAAAAATTTAGATAGACGTTGTGATCACTACAATATGTTTCAAGAGGTATTCCATATATCATTTGAAAGGGTTTTTTCGTAATCTAAAATAGGCATTTCACTTTTTTTTTTCATTTTCCTTCTTGGTTTGTGAGATATGCTTGTTTGAAGCAACACCGGTTTGTAAATGATGCAGCCTCAGATACAACAATGTTAAACAAGTACCACAGAATACAAATAAATTCTCAAAGGCTATACCATAGCTCATTGGAAAGGTATTTCCATCAGCTAAAATGGGTATTTTGCGGGTTTTCATTTGGATTTCTGGTTTGAGAGATATCATTGATTGAAGAAACATATGTCTGCAAAAATAGTGAGTGCGAGTTTCCTAAGATTCAACAAACATTTTCCCATTCCTTGGGCCACCACAGACCAAATATGTTATATGGATGGAAAGGTCTCTTTGATATCTCAAATGGATCTTAAACAGAATTCAATTTCATCATATGCATCAGAAGCTATGAATGGATTTGCAACAAGAAATCAATTGCACCAAATATCATGAATTTTTCATTTTTTGGACATTTATTAAATCCTATTGTAATCATGGTTACGGGTTAACCACAAAAAACCCATGGTTATGGGTCAAACTCAAAAAAGCAATGGTTATGTATTGTAATCATGGTTAGGGGTCATCCATACAAAAACCATGGTTAGGGGTTAGCCACACAAAACCCACAGTTATGGGTCAATCAAACAAAACCCATGGTTAGGGGTAAACCACACAAAACCCATGGTCATGGTCACAGTTATGGGTCAACCACACAAAACCCACGGTCATGGTCACAGTTATGGGTCAACCACACAAAACCCATGGTTATGGATTAACCTCATAAAACCCTTATCTTCATTGGAAATTGGAACATTATAATCATGGGTCTCTTGTTATAATGAAATAATGGGGAACATCATTTTCTAGGGGGGGAATTATAATGATCCGAATTTCATGGGGCATATGGTTTAAATTCAGATGTATAAGTCATACACATATTAAATGGAGAGGCCACCCTCTCCCATCCATTGTATTTTAAAACCAATAGTTTTTCTCTATGGTATGGATTCAAGGCACATTGTACCTCTCCCATCTATGGTATTTGACAATCCATGGTTTTAGACCATGGTATGGTCCCAAGGAACATTGTAATAATGTTATAAAAGGATATATTCCTTCTCAATAAAGCATTCAAGGATTCTTGGCATCCAACCTTTCTCTTATTCTATTAAGATATTTTTGAGTTATTGGTTTTGAGTGTATTTCTTAGTATAGTTTGAGAGGTGAGGCTCAAAGAACCCTCTTTGAGCCTCACCCCTCCATGTGGCCTATTTACTCAATGTTTCTCAATGTTACTCTGTGGATCAATTACTAACAATTTCGCAGCTTAATCTCCTCCTCTTTTGTCATTTAATCGTCCCGGGTCTCAGCCCCCAAGATCCGAATCAAGATAGGCCTTTGGATTGGTGGAGGCCAAAAATTAGGAAAATTAGTGCAAAGGTATGATGACCAAGGTAGTGAGCTATGTGAACAAATTTATGGCGTTAACTATGAGTATCTTATTTCAACACCAATAAATGGTCACATGGAGTAGAACTCAAACCATGGTGATTGAGTTGTATTTTATTCCTTGCATATGCGTTGCGTTGGAGAATTTTAATGCTTCATGGTAGTGGTTATTTTGTGAAGAATCATAAATAATTTCTTTACCCTTCTCCATACTACATATGGCCTTTAAATTTTTTAAGTGTTTATTGGTGCAATGGAGAATATCAATACAAGTCATAGTAGTTGCTAATTTGTGAAGAATCATTAATGATTGCTTCACCCTTCTCCATATGTCGACACATGTCCTTTAATTTTTTTTTAGGGTTTATTGGTTGACAACCATTAAAACCATAAACAATTATTCAAGTGTGCCTCAAACTATGTCGATTCAATTTGATTTTATTCCTTGAAATCTCATTACATTGAATAATATCATTGCTTCATGGTAGTGGAAATTCTTGTAATAAGTTGAAATGATTGCATTCCATGATACACCACCTTAACCACTTGTATTAGTATAGGTATTAGGTGCACTAGTGATATATGATATACTCCAAGTAATAGTCAACTATATTTACTAAGCAATGATCCTCTTCTAGGTGAAGCACTTATCTACACAGTGACTAGGTTTATGGTATGCTAAGTACAAATATTTGATTAATCAAATAAACATTACCTTAACTATGGGTGGTGATCAATATAATTACTATAACTATTGGAATATATTAAACCCACTCATAACTTAGGATAAAATAATTGATCATTATTTGATTAATTATTCACCCACTAGCTTAATTAGTTGGCATCCACTTGCACCTTAAAGTCAATACATGCCATATCCTAGGAATGATTTATTTCTAATTCTGGGTTGATATTGACCACCTTTTGACCATCTAGAATTAGTATACAACCCTTTACACTAGATTCTACTTTATTTTTCTTTTTCTGCTTTTCCCTCTTTTCTATGGATAGGATAAAAGCTAGTCAACTAGGAAATTGACAGCTTTTGTTTCCAACCCATCCTCCATTAGTTTTTATCCATTTTCTAGGATTAGAATGTTTTTTCCATCCCCTTTACAAATCACTCATTATTTTTCCAACTCGTGAGGTTCTTGATAAATTTGGGAAGTGCTTTAGCCACCTATGGGGGTTTGCTATATTTTGGTAAGTCATCCCTTTTGAGATTTATGAGTTGTTTCCATACAATTTGATTTTCCTATGAGGGATGTACTATTTATGTATACTATCATTCATCATTATTAAATGAAAGGATACACACCAATATTCATCTCTTCATTCATGTATTCCAGTCTCTTTTCTTCTCTCTATTTTTCCTGTGTATGCTTGTGAGAATTCTTAGTAGCAAGATCTATGTCTTGTGCTTCTTCTTAGCATCATTGCTCATAGAACTTATCTATTATTTATACATGGTATCAAATATACATGGAGCACAAACTTTCCATATTATACAGTAGCAAGGTTGATCAAGTTCTATAGAGTTGAGGAGCACATCCGGTCTCCTATCCCTCTCTGAGGAAGAGCTTGTCTAGGTTACAAGATTTTCTCCTAGTTTGTTTTATAGGTTGCAGAGAGTATCTAATGGAGAATATAAACAACTTCAATATGGATTCAAAATTTCCTCTACTATCTCCTTTCAACTATTCTGATTGGAAGCCAACGATGAGGGCATACTTGAAGATGCAATGTCTCTTTGATGTCTCCATTGGTGCATTGAGTGAACCTGAGTCTTATGAAGAGAAGATTGATTGGATAAATAATAGTGATAGAGCTTATGGAATTATGTGTTTGGGAATTTATCCAAATATATATCATCTCATAGATTCTGCTGAGTATCCATTTGAGCTTTGGAAGAATTTGGACAAAGCTTTTGGTTTGCAGGAAATTGAAGATGAAGCATGGAGCGAACCCAACATCTCCTCTTGTTCTCCCTCTCAATATTTCTTGGCCTCTACATTCTCTGATGAAGTTGACCATGATGAATAATTTTCTCATACATTTCATGTTTCTACTGCCCTCTTTGATTCGAATGCTTCCTCCTTCAATCAAGAAGTAAATATTGAAGAGCCATCTTTTTCTGTGTCTCTTGAAGGTGATTTTTCTTCTTGTGATAATAATGATGAAAAATAAGTAACATACGGAGCTGATTCTGATATTGATGTTGATTATGATCCTATAAACCATTCATTTTTCTCTAAATATCCTATCTTAGATTTTGAGATCTATGTGCTAGATTCTTCACACCTTGTGCATACCTCTCTCATTGATGGTGCACAATCCAGTAATTTCCAGGATGTTTGCTTAGCCAAATCAAGCCTTATTTGTGTCATACCACTTACACTACTTGATCTCATGTGCTTCAGCATCTCCTCCTTTGTTCCTGGAATCAATACTCATAGCCTTCTTGAATATTGTGAACATCTCATTCTTTCCTCCTTTCATATAGAGGATTCATTACCAGTGTATTCCCATGAGTCTATTGATATGCTTATATGCGATCCTTTGGATTCTGATTTAGAATAATATTTTCAGGTTGATACAAATATAATACCACCATCCATACCATCTACTATACCTCTGAATAATCCAAAGACTATACAAATCCCAAGCTCACTAGTTGATTCCTCATTGGTCTCTTATGCAGTGATATTTATCTTACATGGTTTGAAGTCTTTCCTATATTTCCGTGGCTGGTTATCCATGTACTTAGTAATATTTGGACTGATATTAAACATGTTTGGATATATTCTAAACACTTATGGTTCAGATCTTATGCCCATCCATCATTTAGATTTTTACACCTATCAGTTTTCCCCAGTTGCTCATAAGTTTCCTAGTCTAGACCTATATCCTCATGGAGCCACTAAATCCTTTTTCTTTGCTGTTCCATATGCTAATATTTCTGATATATCATATTTTTATCAGCCTCATATCAGATCTATACAGGTGCTACATCAGATTGGAAGATTGACATGTGATTCACATCACAATTTTGCAGCTATTCAGGGAATTAGGTGTGGAATAAATTGCCTTATTTTTTGTACTCTTTGGAAATGAGTATGCGCAGATCTATTTTATATTTCAAATTATGTTTTCAGATCAGATTTTTATAGAATAAATAAGCATTCAGATAGTGATCCTACTTCATCAGTTGATGAGATACAAGGAGTCTGTCCTCTTGCTTCTTGCAGGTTCTACACTCCAGTGCATGATCATGGAGTTCATGATTTCTTCAGAAGTCCTTCATCCATAAGCAGTTCAGTCAGCTAATTAAATTGAAGATGAATATATGTTGAAGACATATTTCAAATTTTGTGCCTTTTCCTATCTTGAGGGAGGATTTTCCCCATGTGGTTTTTCCTCTTTCCTCACTTTTCTAGACATAATAATTGTTAAAGGGTGACCATAGCCTTATTGCTGGGACCTATATGCATCTATATGCATCCATAATTTTTTTTCATACCATCATAAAGTCAGAATTATAGGCGGGTGTTGGAATATATTAAACCCACTCATAACTTAGGATAAAATAATTAATCATTATTTGATTATTATTCACCCACTAGCTTAATTAGTTGGCATCCACCTGCACCTTAAAGTCAATACATGCCATTTATATCCTAGGAATGCTTTATTTATAATTCTTGGTTGATATTGACCTCCTTTTGACCATCCAAAATTAGTATACAACACTTTACAACAGATTCTGCTTTATTTTTCTTTTTCTGCTTTTCCTTCTTTTCTATGGATAAGATAAAAGCTAGTCAAGTAGGAAACTAGCAACTTTTGTTTCCAACCCATCCTCCATTAGTTTTTTTTGATTTTATAGGATTAGCATGTTTTTTAAATCTCTTTGAAAACTCACTCATGATTTTTCCAACTTGTGAGGTCCTTGATAGATTTGGGAAGTGCTTTAGCCACCTATGGGGGTTTGCTATATTTTGGTGAGTCAACCTTTTTGAGCTTTTTGAGTTGTTTCCATACAATTCAATTTTCCTATGAGGGATGTACTATTTATGTACACTATTATTCATAATTATTCAATGGAAGGATACACACCAATATTCATCTCTTCATTCATGTGATTCGGTCTCTTTTCTTCTCTCTATTTTTCTTGTGTATGCTTGTGCGAATTCTTAGTAGCAATATCTATTTTCTGTGCTTCTTCTTAGCATCAGTGCTCATAGAATTTATCTATTATTTCTACAATAACTACATGTCAACTTGAGTGGGCTATAATTATATTATTAAATCAATCTAATTAGTTTAAGTTTATAGGTTCAATGGACAAAATTTGGCCTTACTAGAGGTTAATAATCATCATCAAGATCAAAATAAAATGTTAATACCAACAATGGTGTTGCATGGGAATTGAAACAAATTAATGAACTTATTGACACCAAAATATAGTGTTGTCTTGAACATTATTCAAAACATAATTTTGGACACTTATTATACAAAACTAGGGATGATATATGGTCACATTTAAGGATGTAATTGTAGACATTACTAGGCATGGATGGTAATTGTAACATTATTTATGTTTCCATGTTGTTAATATATTGTTGTGGATGTAACTATGGATTTTATTGGGACACTATCAAGGATGTTAATAAAGTGGACACTATCAAATATGTTAATAGGGTCTCTATTGACATGGTAACAATACTAGATCATAGTGCAATTGATATGTTATAAAGGTTGCTACAATGAAAATTACTTTGATCAACTATGATGATTATTAATCAATGTCAGTGAAAACCCACATTACCATCCTAATAACAACCAATTCACAAATTTTAAACAAAAATAAAAATCAAAACTATAATAGTTTATTGGCAACCTCGGTGGTGATTTGGGTAGAAATGCTTGTAAAATGTTATATTATATCAATATGATCCTCAAGAAGATACCTACTTTAAATCCTTATAATAAGGAGAAACTCAATTTATTTTTTTAACAAGCTCCTATAATTGAAATGGAGGGGTTTAATAAAAGTAATTATTGACGGGGAGCCTTCATCAGTGATCTTAGGAATGGATTCTTTAATCCACTAGTTGATACTTTTTTCTCTTATTTCATAACATAATTGAATAAGTGAAAAAATAGGATTTGTATCTCATACTTTTAATGCCATGTTTATCTCCTACTAAAAATAATTTGGTGTTACCTAACTAGACAACCTTTTTCTATCTTTTTACTCAACTATGATATTAAGAAATCTATCACACAATACAATGGATTCCATTTAGTTTTAAACAAGATTAATGGGCAGCGAGACTACTTATTCCCTTCCATTTTCCATTTAATAAGCTAATATAATGGTTAAAAGCAATAGGAAATGAAATTCTTGAGGGCTTGACGACATCGATGAGCAACAAATAAATTAACTAGAATGAGGAGTGTCAATATGTATGCATAGTTATATAATACTAGAACACTTAGAGATAGCTAAAAATTGCAGCATTCAATTGCATTTACATCAAGTGATTTGCACTCCTTAGAAATTGCATAACCTCCTCCAATATAGCATTTAACATGGCTAGATGAACCTTTGAGGAGACACAGAGGTTGGATTGATGGTTTTAGAAATGAAACACATAGTAATTATTGATAAATTAATTGATGGTTAATGAAACATATTTAATTGATGGTTAATGAAACATAACATGTATGCTGCTTAACATTCAATTTGAAATAGCTTCTCCTTACAGACAAAACATAGATTTAGTAGGGACATTCAGCCTAATCCGCTTGGATAAGGTTGGAAAATGGATAAGTGTTACTCATTCTGTATTTCATTTCAATGTCTATGGAAGAAAGTTCGTAGGAATTTACCCATAAAAATAGTATGACCTATAAACTACAATTTCAAGTTAAAATTAAATCTCAATATATCTATGGCCTACATTAGAATTTTGAGGAAAATAAATAAATGATTTCAACAATTTATAAATTACATTATTTTGAATTAGAGATATGCATGAATAGATTATGCATCACATAATTTTGATGTTGAGTATAAATATTTCATTCATTCATTTCATATCAATAGTTGTGTACTCTCGCTATGCAACATTGATGGTTAATATGCTAATTTTTTTATGTAGTTTCACAAAATAAAACAATTAAAACTAGAATTTATCTTAAACCAATATCTATACTGAGATGAACACATATAGATCATATTGTGATAAATATTTCACATCATCCCTAATTAATGTGCATATTATTACTTGTCAGAAAACAATGAATAACCCAATAGTCATGAATTACCGAATTTTGCAGTAAAGCACATTGTGCCATACATGGGTTGAGATACAAAATATGTGGAGCATCTAATCGCTAATGCCCCGTTATCTGTTAATACCTTCCGGTAGGGTACAACGTTAAATTTTTCAACCATTTTATTTATTTAGGGTTCATGGAAAAAGATTGTGTGGCTTCTATCGCTAGAATATGATCGTATGTCCATTCAAAAGGGGTTGTGGATTAGGATAAACATGAATTCACTTGTAAATATGCATTGAAAATATCTCTAAACTTATTTACTACTATCCACTTTTAGGTTCTTATCACAGGTGGCGAAGTATCAAATCACTCGAAGCCTTTAGTCCTCACCGTGAATGTAAATCCTCCAGTAAAGGTTTGAAAAGGTGTATATGTCTATAGAGAATTAGAATTAAGTTTATTTAAGTTTAAAATAGGAGTAAAGGTTTGTATTTTTACAGATTTGTTTTTTCTGAATGACATAAAATTAAGATGCATCTATTAACCTTATGATAATTTCCGAATTAAAAGTATAGTAATAGCAGGTGTATCAAAATTCTATACATATGTATAAGAAGTATATATATATATTAAATTTGGTCATAATATTAAAAAATAAGCGCCTTAAACCATAGACAGGGCTCTATGCCCAATAAACCCAAACATGTTGGATGCCGCATGTAGATAGAAATTGTCACGACCTTCCAAGTGTTTCCTACCCAACACTAGTTTTTGTTGTAGCCTCGTGTCCTTTTTTTAGCTGTCTCTCATTGTCACTTGAGAGACATATGCTTCTATAACTTATAAACATTCAGTTCTTTAATGGATAATGATGCCATCTAAAATTTCTTGGGCCTGAATGTTGTTATGAGAGTCATAGGCTGAGAGCCAGATGTTTATCTAACTTATAAATAATCATTGCTTTAATTTATAATGATGCCATCTAAAATTTATTGGGACTATTGTTATGAGAGCCATAGGCCAACCCACTATCAAATATAGAAGGAAAAATTGTGCAATTTGAGAAATAAAATAAACAACAGAGACATATAAAGTGGAAAAGTAAACAAAGAAATAGGTAACATTATCCTTTAAAGATCAAGATCAAGATCCCAAAGCAAAGGCACCTAATGATCATCACTAATTTTCCAGCTCAACAAGACTAGGTAGGCATGCATTCATGATTTTCATATTACTACATCAAGTATCTCTCATGCTCAATTGATATTTCTTTTGAATTTAAGTGCTAGGGATTCCTGCTTTAGCAATCGTTTGATTTGAAATCAATCAAAAGAAACGTTGCTTTGATTTTTTCTATCTTGAAGTAACATGTGCTTACTATCAAAAGATAGTAGTGAAGAAAGAAAAAGAACAATCAATGGCTATTCATTCTTGAGTTGTGAATGAAACACAACTCTCTTCAAAGAGCAAATCTAACACTACTTCTTATCAAGAAACCCGTAAGTGCAAATTCTTAAAATTACAATCTTAAGTTGTTGAAATTTTATTAATATAATTGCATGGCTTCTCAAAAAAGGTTTTGTAGCCATATGTTTACTCAAATATTTAAGTAAGTTTAACCCTGGTCATGGAATCCATTTATGAACGACCATAACCTGTTTTAATCTATTGTTGGTGCACTCTCAATTATTGCAATGACAACAAGAATATAATATGAAATATTAGCCATACACTTCTATGTCCACTATTTATTCAATGATTTATGAAATGTGAATATTCAATGATTTATGTGAGTTTGAAGGATTTACGTCTTGATGAAATGCATGGGACAAATGATTTTAGTCTATGAAGAATCCAAACAATCTCACTCTGTGAAGAATCCGAACTGTTGCCTTGAAGCACACCTCAAAATCAGAAATAGCCTCACATTGCTTATGCAGTCTGGTAAGATACATACACATATTTTGATTTATTTATTTATTTATGTCTGGTAAGAGAGCATTTAGAAGTGTGGATAAACTTGTCACAGCACAACATCTGTCTTGGAAACTATGCGAGACACAACAAATGGAGAAGGAGGAGTCACCATTGTTTTTCTTGGATGCCATGTAAGTTGGTTGAGCAATCACTCCATGCTTAAATATTTCGAAGGTTTCTTTTTTATTAAAAATGGTGTCGTTTTGCAAGAAAATCAAACTATTAACTTGTTAGAAAATTGGAAAAAGTTATTTGGTCACAAGTATTTTGTCAAGTGGTACTTAACTTATATGATTTATAAGTGCTTTATCATAGGTTTCGGTGTGCCATTATTTTATTTTTTTCAATATCATCAAATATCATCTAATGCCTTTTTGCAAACAAACCTTGAGAATCAAAGCTATAAGGTATTGGTCGTAAGGAAGAGAGTGAAAATTGAAACTGTGAATGCTTTGATCTCATCTCTATATTGTTGAGCCAAAAATAGATAAATTTCTGCAAAAAGCGAAAAGGAGAATGAAAACTGAAACTGAAACCTTGTGATAAATTACTGCAAAACGCATAAAGGAGAATGAGTTTCATATCCAAAAGATTTAACTTTGTCCTTCTTATCAAGCTCCTCTCGAGGAAGAATTTGTTAATAGTTTCATTCTTATGGAAATTGTAAATGACTAACAGTCTTCCTTCAATTCTTGTACGTTATTCCACCATATTCTTGTTGCTTGAGAGACCAAACAAAATCACTGCCTAGCATGCTCCTTGAGTCACCAGAAAAAAAATGTTGCCTAGAATTTAATAATAGGAAAAGAGATGACATTTTCCCACTTATATTTTGTAAATTGATATCATACCTAAATTGCTACCTGGCATTTTAGAAAATGAAAAGGGATGCCATTTTCCCACTTTAATTCTTGTAAATTGAAATTAGAGATTTGTGTTATTATCTTCAGTTGTTTAACAATTTGGATTAAAGTAAGTTGCTGCAATTTTTATGAATATCCCTAGAATGTTTTTGAATGTACCCCTCTTATTGTCAAATTTCCTTTTTGCTTAATTTCTTCAGATGCATGCATAACTAGCTAGATATTCTGAAAAATAGAATTGAAAACTACAAATTACAACAACAATGGAATCAAATGTGGTGGAGACTTAGTTTTCATCTCATTCTCAGATTCGAATCTGCTGAAGAGACATTGTGATGGATGGTTTAAACAGAGTAATGCTGAATGTTTTAAATGGAATAAAAAAAAGCAAAGGAATCACATAGATGCCAGGGATAAACTAACCATTTTAATCAAATACCTTACAAGTGACCAAATCCAAAGAATTAATGCTGAATCTCCTGGCAGACAACCTTTCAAAATAAGATTCTTTCAGAAAAATATGATATTTTGCAGTGATGCTATAATAGGAATGTTTCCTTTGAATTTGCATTGTCACTTAAACCCTCAATTCTTGTAAAATGCACTTTTCTTACAGGAAAAGAAGTATGAGGTGCTATATCAAATTTTTTTGGTTGCGCAGGTCATTGGTTCATCCCTATGCAACTTCTAAGTCTTAACCTTTTCCCTTTGCTTCATGTGGATTTGGCTCTTAAAATGGATTTGAATCTTCATCCGAACAAGAAATTTGAAAATATGCTACAACTATCAAAATCAGGTATGCAACTACAACTCAATATTTCATTTATTCCACCACCACCCAGTGGGACGTAGCATTAGCCTTTCTTTGGGATAATTTTAAGCCCATGCAGCTTGTCACGTTACACTGAACCAGGTAAACATGCTCCTGCTTCATGCAAGTCATCGATTGCACAGGTCCATCGTTTGGAGTGATTCCAATGCAGTGTCAGTGCAAGTTGCAGGTTTGTTAGGATGTCAGTGCAGTGTCAGAGCCGAGGGAAAATGAAAAGGTAATTCCGCAATAAGATGGTGGATGAAAAAACCTTTGAAAAATATGTTAATTTTTGTGTGAAACCATAGCATAAAATATCGCAATGGTAGTGGAACAAATTCCAAAACCTATCCGAATACGTAATTCCCTTCTTGCAAGGAATAATAAGATGATATGATATGATTTATTATAGTTAAAGGTATTGTTGTGTAAATTTCCTAGCATCATTATGACATAATTAAGTATAGGTGATTAGTCCACATAACGCAACAACTTGAGGAATTTGTTTACACATTCCTACATGGTCCTGTGTCCCAACTTTGGCTCATAGAAATCCTTCATTTTGTCATCATAGTATATTTTAGAAAGATACTTCTATTGGAACTACTTCTTGAATTGCCTCCAAGCTAGCGACAATTTATATATTTATGTGATATTAGATTTTTATTATTTTAGCATCTTTATCTGGAATTATATTTTTATTATTTCATGTTTCTTATAATTACATGATAATGACTTTTATAATATTATATTTCAATATTAATAAAATAATTTTATGTAAAAAGGTATTACATATATGTTGTAATATCTCTAGTTTTGATTCATTGAATATATTAAATCAAATTATGTAAGTGATGTAAATATGCTTGTAAAAACTCCTAGTGCAGAGTTGAAGGCCAAGTTTCAACTAGCGAATGGATAGGAATGTATAATGTAAATATTTTTATATGGACCATGTGGTTGGCTTGTCATGACGAATCAAAATCTATGTAAATATTATGTTGGAAAATAATATAAGGGTACAAAATGGTTGTGTAAAGAGCACTAGAGGGGCTATGATTCCACTAGAGGGGAAGAGGAAATGGGACCTATGGGAGATAAAATCTTTTTTTCCAAGTGTCAACCTTATAACTCATATATTTCTTCCATGTGCCTTAAATGAACCATTTCCCTCCTTTTAAAATATTAAATCCAATCATTGAATGCATGTGCAAGGTTGGTGGGAAAGTCTTCTCATGCAGTTATGGAAGCATGGGATAAATATATTTTTATGACAATCATAGGAGTCATTCCTTCTATGGTTAGAAGTAATGTTGATTGTATTTTCAACAATCCTCTCATATCCATTGGTTTTATCACTCATTTTACATATTGCAGAAGTCATATGCTATGTAGCCTCATGTTATTTTCTCAATTGTCAATTACTAGACTGAGAAAATAACTAGAAATTAATATTTTGATGAGGAAAATTTGTAGACATTAGAGTGAAGAGGATGGTTGTAGGTGAGCATAGAGTTTGGGAAAGATAAACCTTTATTCACTCTATATTTTCTATTATTGTATGCTTGAGAATTCATGGATTGATGTTATAGGGGGTTTTCTAAAAGCATGCATCCAATTGGACTCTTTTCGCATTGGCACTAAAGAGAACTATAAAGGTTGGGTACTTCGAGGAACTATTGATTAGAGAAAGAGTAGGCATCCCTTGTGTTGTGTGGGGTATGGAAGGGAGTACCATGGTTGGGATGAGTAAAAGAGATTCCTATAGTTCTCAGTGGTGAGAATACTATCTAAGCATGAGAGAAAAAGGGTTGGGATGTGTGAGAGAGAGAGAGAGAGAGAGAGAGAGAGAGAGAGAGAGAGAGAAGCCTACATGTGTTCCATCCATAATTAGGGGAGTTTTGAGATCTAAAATGGGCGTCACTAAGGAAATAATAAAATAAGATCTATAATAATAAAATAAAAGTTCTAAATTTTGGAGGGGAAAAAGAAAACATTATTTTTTGTTATTGTCTTTTTGGCATATCTCCTTACCAGTTCACCCAAATTTCAAGTTTGGGAACTCATTGGATGCAGAATTTAATTCCACATCCAAACGATACCCACACTGCATACTTCTGAGGTACCCATGTCACCCAACAATGCAAATTTCAATAAAAAATGAATTTTAATATTAAAAAAAACGTATTTTAATATTAAAATATGTTTTTTTATTGAAATTTTCTTTCGCAGGTGTCATGGGTACCTCAGAAGTATGCAATGTGGGTATGGATTGGATGCATAATTTAATTCCAAATCCAATAAGCCACCAAACTCAAAATTTGGGTGAACCGATAAGGAGATATGTCGAAAATACGACAAGAAAAAGTAGTTTTTTCTTTTTCCCTCCATTTTTTACAAATTTTACGCTTATGGTTGACATCATCATCTTGAATCCTATTGGTTCTTATAAAGTGTTTTTTAATGGTATAATTTTTGTCTTGAGGCCCATTTTTGACCTCAAAACTCCCCTAATTCCTGGTAACCTCATAGCATGACATGGGGTGGTACCTGTAGTTGATACCTATAGATGGGTGGAAAATTGATCTTAGACAACCAATTTATTGGATATTCTTTTGTTAAAAGACAAGTATTATTTGTTGTGTATGAATGTGCAATGTTGATATTTACTAGTGATTTATATGATGATTATGCGTGTTGTGTGTGTGAAATGTAGTTCGTAATTCCACTGTGTTTTATATTCATGCACTTGCACATGTGTTTCTTTGTTTATGCTGCCCATGGGAGGATTAATTAGATCTAAATTCAAATAATGGGCCCATGGGGTGAAATTTTGAACCATGAAATTTGTATCCACCCCCTCCTATAGTCATACATGGATGGGGTTTCTATAGAGTGGTATCATATCTCTTGGTTGCAACATTGGGGTTGTATGGGTTGGAACTAGTCGCTACAACTAGAAATAAAAGTTTACAAGGAAGTGTTTGACAAAATGCCTCTAGAAATTATTGGTTTCAGATTTCTCAAATGATGTGTTAATAGGGATACGGATTGGATCTTGTGTTTATTAGTAGGAAGGGAAAATTTGGTAGAACTTTTGGAATGAGTGAAAATACTCATTCTATTAATTAACAAAAGCTCGAGTGCAAAATTGTTGGGTTCATAATGCCATTTGAGAATTGAGGAATGATTGATGGTTGAGTTTAAGGAATTCATATTCGATCTATAGATATGAACCATTTGTGCAAAGTGTAAGTGACTATGCTTTAACCGAATGGGTTAATAAGTGAATGACCTATATTGAACCAAGCAACTCCCACCAACAAATCATGATCATTCACATAAATTCAAGGTAGTTGGGACTTACCATGGGTAACTTTCCTTGAATGGATGTGATTGATTGTGTAAGTAGGATAGGATGATCTGATTGTTCGTGAAACATGCATATGGTTTACAGTTAATATGAGGATGTTTTCATGAATGTTGATATTGATCATGCAAGTTGGATTAGACGATCCTAATCATTCATGCAAAATCTATATGGTCAATAGTGAATATTGGGATGTTGTTGTGAATGATTGATATTAATCATGCAAGTTGGATTGGGTGATCCTAAATGTTCGATAAAAATATATATGATCAATAGATAATATGGGGATGTTTCCACAAATAGTTGAGATCATATCGTGTATGCCATATCAACAAATCGTGATAGCTCATGGGATTCATTTCACAAAGGCTAAATATTGTGACGTGATAATATTAGGGAATCATTATGACATGGACATGGGCCAAAATGAATATGACATGGTAGAATCAAAGTATGCCACTTATGATCAAGGTTGGGTATAGTGCCACATCATCAGCTTCCATGTGACATGCCACATCATAATACAAAATATTTATTTAAAAAAAATGTTTGGAGCCAAAATCTTGTTTTGGCCATAAAAAAAGCATATGGAGTCAAAATTTGATGAATATTTTGGCATATGTCTATATTGGGGAGAACTAGAAAATTCCAAAGAGAGGTATGGTCCTATTCAACTCCATATTTCATGAAATGAAGAATAAGTGACTTTTGATGACCCATACTTAATTGATTGACGAGGGCCCTATTGGGGACGGTATTTTTAAAGTTTGGTATTTAATCAAGAACAAAGAAATAACCTAGGAATATTTTGGCCAAATTCCAAGGTATGTGAAGTGGAGATACAAATATAGGGCAAAATCCACTATTTGGGATAATATTTTGACACCTTTGGAAAACTTGGAGGAGGAAAACGTGATATTTAAACGGTAGGAATATGGCCCATATGTTTACAAACACAAATACTTATGCAAAAAAATTAAATTCTTGACTTGTAATGAAAACTGGGTTGACCAATTAATGAAAATCACAGTCATGAACACATTTTTATTCATCCTCCAACAATTTAATATGACCATAAAATGTTTTATTCATCTGCAACAGTTTAATATAAAAAATGTTTTATTAATCTCCAGGATGTTTCATATGAAACAAATAGAAAAAGAAAAGTGTTTGGAACTGTTTGAGAACACCCAATAAGCACACAAATTCCTTGGAATATATAAATTCTTCCCAACATATTTTAATTCACCCAACACTCTTTAAATCCCCCCAGGACTGTATTAAAATGCCCCAGGCATCAAAAAAAGTACCCATACATAATTTTACACATCGAGGAAGGACTAAAAATGCCCCAACATGTATAAATTCACCCAACACTCTTTAAATTCACCCAAGACTATATTAATACACCCCAGGTAGTAACATAAGCACACAAACATCATTTTACACATCTAGGCATGACTAAAAATGCTTTGGCATGTATAAATTCACCCAACTAAGATAAAAATTACCTAGGCACAATTAGCTATCACCATGATTTAATAGTAGAGATTAAACACTATTATTGCATAAAATAGATATTAACAATTGTCTCATAGTCATCAACCACCATTTTCAAAGCATTTTATGGGGATTTTTTTTTATTGCTTAGAAGGTCAATACAAAGGGGTGAGATATACACCGAGACCATTCATTTTTACTCACTCATAAATACAAAAATTATAGATGGAAATGGATCAGAGACCCTTTTTTATTTTGTGGACAGGCTCCTTGAGTCCTTTGTCCACCATTCTTCAAGCAAGTTAACTGCTTCAAGATGTCATTGGTGTTACTGTCATTTGCATTCTTTTCCTCCTCTCTTTTTTCCCCAAGAACGAATCTCCCTCTTCTCCAACCTTCATTTTTTTTATTTGGACGACCTTGGAAGGAAACCATCACAATGGTTTGTTCAACTTCGAAGGAGAATTAGACTTTTCTCACTTTGTCAAATAATTATTGTTTTAACAAATTACTACAAGAGAGGTTTATTTATTTATTGAGCATCCAATTCGGATCAAAAAGTGACCCAAGATGTTTAAACTATAAAACTTTAAATCACTCAACATTTTTCCTTCTCAATGAGTTGAACAACTTTGCTCAGAGGATTTTTTCCAGTTTTTCTCCATTTGTGAGATAACAGTTTTTGGAAAATATTCTAAGCATGGAAAAATGTAAAAGGGACAAAGTAGTAAATTCCATAAAATTATAGAATTTGAATGGGGCATCATAATGATGATATAAAAATTGATGAGTAATGTCTCTCATGAGTATTATCAGCACCTTATACAAAATTGTTTCTAGTTCTACCTAGATTTTCTTCTATAGGTGGCTAAAATTGGTCTATGAGACTAGATGCATCTAAAGGAAAAGTGCAACATTGGGAAAAATTGGTAATTTTCAAGGTTTGTAACTTTGATCTCTAATATCATAACTAAACATATTTACAATGGTTATATTCATTATAAAGTTGATACATAGTAGAACTAATATACATGATTATATTTTGAAGAAGTGATTCATATATTCTAAAAAATTGAATAGAATAGAACCTGTAGATTTGAATTGGGTTGTTTATAGCATGCATACAAATTATTTTTATAATGTTTTGAAGAGATAGCGTGGCTAAAAAGTGTACTTCTATGAACACTTTTGCATATACAATATCATATCAAGGACAATTAGGGGCCAACATTCAAGATAGTGAAATTGAAAGGCCTTTGGTCTTAGTTGGGACAAGTACACTGTTGTTCAGGATAAAGCACCCTTGTAACCTAGGATCTGGGGTTACCAACTTACTACTAACTTGCAGACAATCAGATTTTACAGGGAATGGAAAGAGAATAGGAAGAAACTCTTGACTTACCCGATTAATGACGATTGATCCAAGCTTGATCTTCTCTCGCTACACTCCTTTCCAAAGATTCTAGGGATGTACCTCTTCACCTGTAAAGATAAAATCCTTCAAGTAATATCTCATGAATATATATATATTAGAGGTTAGATGAAAAAAATATTAATGATATAAACAAACATATTTATTAACCAATGCACATGAAATGTACACAATACAAAATTAGAAGAAGAATTCTCTTTATTAACAATCAATGAATAAGATAAGAATACAACCCAGCTTCTGAGACAAGGAATCCTCTACAACCAAAGGAATCTGAGTTATTCTGCTCCAAGACTCTAAAGGTATACCACCAGCATAACGTTTCTCTCCAAAATTGATTCATTATCCTCCACCCCAAGGCCTCTAACCGGGGTGGGTTAAGTGCTCTCAGCGGGTAAGCACTCTTAAGTGCAAGGCATTTACGTAAGGCAAGGTCAAGGCAATCAATTCATATAGGGAAGACAAAACTATAACTATTCCTAGAGGTCTGTCCAGTCTATGAATCAAGGAAAGACACTATACTTTTTTCTACCTATTGCAAGTCTTTCATAAAGCCTTTATAATCTATTCAGAAATAGAATATACACTATGAAGCTACGAGCCTGAGTGGAGTTTGTGGAGTGAACGGTCAGTCCTTTCTTTCCTTCTATAGCAGTCCAGAGAGAATAGAGGCAATACACTCCACTCTTATTATGGCTGAGGAGAGACGGTGACCTTATCAAGTGAGGGGCTATCATCGGGCTGGTCTAGAGTTACGAGGGTCTGCCCTCGAATGACCATTAATACCTATATGTGAGTTATACTTTGGGAAATAGAGTGGTTTTGAAGGTTGGGATGGGTGAGATGGTTGGGATAGTTATGGATTAGGTCCCAACTAATCTCATCTAATCTTAATTTATATTTTTTAATGTTGAATTAAGGTGTACGCAGGTATTAATATAGGCAACTCGCGTATGATATGTGAGTTGCTCAAAGGGAAATCACGTATGCAAGTATACACGGGTTGCAATGCAAATACTCACGTATGATACAAAAGTTGCAATGCATATAGTCACGTATGCAACCCAAAACTCATAATAAAAATATAGAAGGTTGGTTTGAGGATAATGCATCAAAGGTCATGCCCATCTATAGTGTTTTGGCCACTTCAATCCAAACTTTTCCTTTTGTGTACCAACATGAGGAATGTCGGTACTCGGATGGAGAAGTACCATTTTGGCTGATAATAGATGCCCCCTAATGTGTGAGGTAAGAGGGAAGAGATGGATGAAATACATTATAATCATTATCTTGGAGAACTTAGAAGTCCAAGGAATCAGAGGAAGTACCTGAAACAAATACATATCAATGTCATATACAAAATCATATCTGAGGATACCATGTTCAATATACTGGAACACTAGCTCCTTTAAAATATTTGATTACATCATATGATATGGGTACAAGACCACGTATATCACAAAGGTGGATCGAAGCCACAATATACAATGACGAGTCTTCAAAATCTGAAAGCTGTGTAGGTGAACACAACAAAATCTTGCACAACTTAGGTTATAGATATGAACCTAAGGTCTTCATCAAAATCCAAAGGAACCAATACAATCCAGGCCATGTGAATAGATGTGTCAAAGTCAAACATGGATAGGACTCAACAAATTATCAATCAATAGGTGATAATTGAAAACTGAAGCAAATGAATTCACCAATGATGAAAGTGAATCCTAGGGTACCATCGTAAAAAACTCTAGGTCTTCATCTTTAGGAAGTACTGATGAGAAACCATGTTGTGATGAGGAAGACAATAGATCCTCCAACGGATCACAAGAGTGACTAGGAACTGGATAAAGGAAGGTAAACACAAGTGATATCAGATAGGATAATGATGGAATCAGGATAATAAGCAGAAAAAGGAATAAATCCTTGAATAGTGAGCACGACACAAAGAGGACCCAAGGCAAATTTTAACTTTGCAGATAGGACAACTAGACTTATCTGTCATGTAGGAGACATGATCAGATTCCCCAGGCATAAATGACAAGTGGAGGAGTAAGACAATCAAAGTGATAGCTGAACTAAAAGTGTACATTGAGACATGAGTATCAGAAAGTTTAGGGAGTGCTATGTTCCAGGAGGACATGCTGCCACCGACTGTGACCCAAAAAGAAAACTTCTTCCTTATCTTTTCTGTTAAATTTTAACGAGTCCAAGAAAGTCAACTCAGGTCTCTCTTTATTTTTGACAAGCTTGAAGAGAAGAGGGAATAATGCTTGATAATGTCATTATTTGTGGATTTTACGAGCCTGAACTATTACATGCTCGTTTGGTGTTTTCATGTTTAGAGATTCTAAAAAATCCAAAGAAGGCTCCAGGGGGGTCCTTTTTCGTCCAATTTAGTCTCCTGGAGCCGAAAAAGTATAAAACATATCTCAAAATAACTCTCTTAACTTTCGTAGAATAAAAGGTGAACCTTTTTCGTACTTAGTCAGGGAGGTCCAAAAAAGGTTAAATTACCACCTACCCAATGCTCCTTCAAGAGCAGCTTATAGCTTGAGTTTTACGAGTGTGAAGGAAAGCAAGATCACTCGAAAAGATCCATTTGAGTACGAGGAATGGGGCTTACAACAATAAACTCGATGTTTTGTTCTTGTTGTTTAACGATCATGACAAAGACATATAGTACACTCGAAATCTTTTTCATGTTTAGGTCCAGAGCATGAAAAATAGAAAACTAAGCTCATACCGGGCATTCCTTTTCTGTAAGTTTAGTCCCTCAGGTCCATAAAAGTGATAAACCTATGCCTGAGAATACTCTTCTCAATTCCATAGAAAAGAGAGTGATCCTTTCTCATATTATTCCACATGGTCCGAGAAAGAGATAACCTACCACCAATGTGGATTCCCATTCACATATTCTTAATGAGCCTGAATGGACAAGTTTACTCGGCGGTCAAGTCTATTTTGAGGAGTTAGACCTGGGCCTAAAGAAACTCCATAAGAGTGGGGAGCCTTATAAAGGGGATAGATTGTAAAAAGAGACCAAAATGAGGCTCAATTTGGTGTGAAAAATAGCTAAGAAGGCTCCCCTGAACCTATGACAAATGCGACATGAGTACCAAAAGACAATGAATGTGTTCTAAGATAGGGTACTCATGGAAGGACAACCCTATCCACCAGATGAACAATGGTATAGGCAAGGTACTAATGGTTGAATACCATAGTCCATGGTCAAAAGTAGTAATCCTAGGGTTAAGGCGGATTAGGTATAAATGAAAAAATGCATATAAATGATCAAAATCCTACCCTATATGAGTGAAAAATGACTTTGAATAACCTTGGACCTATTTCATTAGGCAAACATGACATGGCATTAGTTTGATTTTAATAAAAATTACAAACTATAGGTTAAAAACCCACTTTTTGAAATAATTTCTATAAATAGTACAAAAATAGAAATCAAATTCACCATTTCACATTTTCACCCAATATAGACCAGTTTTACCTCTTCCTTCAATTGCTCAGTGTGGTCAAACCGCTAGACAATTTTCCAATCTACAAGTGCCAGGTAAATCAACTCTCCATGCTCTTTCATTTCATCCAAGCAAATTTTTAATTTTATGAAAAATTTGATGTTTTAAGCCAGTTTTAAGAAGGTCACGGTGTATACGTGGGTATGCAACATAGATAGTCACATACACACATTTTATATGCGGCTTTCCCGAAAGAAACTCGCGTATACTTCACGACATATGAAAAATATATTTAGTGCCAAAATCAAAGTTTTTTGAATGAATTTAATGTTTGAAAATGGCTTTATTGACAGGCTAAAACACGGTGTTGGAGTGGAGGGAACATGAAGACATGGACCAAGATGCTCTTCAAAGTGCCCCCACAGTGCATGCATTGTGGCAAAGTGGGTTACTTAAATTCTTTTGCACCTCACCCATGCGATCCAATGTCTGCTTACTAGAATTTTTGATAAACTACTGGGATCATGATCTAGGTGCATTTGACCTACAATGTGAGATTCTAGAGATTACACTGGAAGACATCTATTTCATTGTGGGTTTGTCACAATGGGGAGCTCTGGTCAACTTGGAAGGTACCAGTAGGTGCGGTGACCTTCTAAGTGTTCAAAACTGTTAAATTTTCATATGCTAAGCTAGATCATTAGTATTTCATTTCGATTTCATAACAAAATCATATAAACAGGATCACTGAAATATAGACAAGCACAACCATACAAAAGGATAACACAAATATTTATCCTGGGAAAACCCTAAAGGGAAAAACTCAGCAAAAGATTCCTCAATATAGATGCCCCAAAATATAAAAGATAAAACCAACAAGGAGATCAAAGCCTGATCCTCCTCCTTCTCCAGCTACTTCTCTTCTCCACTAATGCACTACACAAGTGAGAGTGTGTGTGTCTCAAATGAGGAGCACCACACCTCTATTTATATTCATCCGTTCACTTGAATTAACTCAGCCAACATGTAGGCTCGAGTTACACATGTAGGCTCAAGTAACCACACTGGGGTGCTAATGACCCACCTTTACAAATAGAGGGGACAACCTCATGACTCTTATTAGTTCTACCGATTAGAAGCATCAGGGTACAAGCTAATACAAGTGGTTCTCTCAGTAGGACCATCGGGGACAACAAAAGATACATATAGAATATTCTTCGAAGTTACAATATTTCAACAAAAACTGCATTGACACTTACTGTGCACCTGGTACTAAAAAAAGGGGTACTTGCATCCCTATTGTTCATATTCACAGCTTTCCATTACAGGTATTGGTAAGCACAATAGTGAGGGTTGCAGGATCATCATCAATTCATCTTGTAACTTGAAACCAAATGAGAATTGCAGTGGAATGTCTACATGGAGCCTTATTTGAATGGTGCTTGGGAGTAATCCTGATAATGAATAAGCAACTCTCTAACTGTAAGAGAGGCTGACAAAAAAACTTCAATTATTCTAGCATATTGGTGGCCTTTTTCTTTGAGAGAGTGCCCAGTCTTAGTCTCACAGTACCTCTACCAAATTTCTCTCCCCGTCAGCCTAGACTGAGTAGGTGGGAGAAATCTTCCTTCGCCAGGGCGGTGGTGGATCGGTTCAGAGTGTGTACGATGATGACTTCTACCTATGGTGGGAGCGACAAATACCAACACCGGAGAAGTTTCCATATGCTGGGATGGATTTCCGAGGTGAAAATGACCTTGTCCTCCCTCCTGGAGGAGCATGGGGAGTGTCAGGTATTTTGGTTTTTCAAGTTTTTAAATTTTTTATACATTTTTAATCATTAAGATATATACCTATGTATACAAGTTTTTAATCCTGTAGATATTTAAAATGCATATATTGGACCAGTCCACCCTGTTGGGAATCCTTGTATGTATGTGCGACCAGTGGCAGGAGAGGATCATGGTTTGATTAGAGTACTTGAGGGAAATCTGGCCAAGCTTACCCAAAGAGTACCTACTTTACATATTGAGAAGATCCCTACCATTATGCAGGAACTAGTGGTTGGTATCCCACATATCTGGATACACCTTATGAGAAGGGTATCCAGAGAAGCGCTTGTTTACATGGATGCCACTGAGGCTGCTGTGGTTGAACAAGCTGAAGAAGCCTGAGAGCAGGATGACCAGAATGATCAGAGTGTCCAGGGTGGTCAAGCTTAGACCTAGGAGCATTTTATGGATTATGATCCAAATTTTGTATATTTGTTTTTGTATTTTATACAGTTATGACTATATTTGAGGATAAAAAACATGACCTATCTATATGGATAGATATTTATACACACATATATATATATATTGCTAGTTTATTGACATGTGTTTTTTGCAATGCATCTGCTGTGTATTTTTATGAAATATGTGTTAAGTGCCAATCCAAGATAAAATTCACATATGCATCAGTTAATGAATTTTGATTTCTTGTAATATGATTAAATTTAATCAAATCAAAATTTATTTCCAATAACCTAGCATAAAATGACGTAGTAGAATAGGGTTTTGCACCTGATAAGCTCGATTGAGCTAGGAAACTATCAGTTGAGAGTCAAGCCCAAATTCTAGCTGGGTAATTACTAATGACAAGGAATCCCATAAAATCTCAATGACAGCCTTGTACTCAGCCACATTATTTGTAGTAGGACCTAGGCAAGCACCTCTAGAGGCAACTAGCTGTCCTGAGGGTGAGTAAATAATCCATGCGGCTATAGCTAGGTTGCAAGTGTGACAACTAGCACCATCTGCAAAACCTATGAACCACTCGGAAGACATCTATAACAAACAACAGATGATATAAGAATACAAACCGGTGAACTATTGTACATAAATTTATATACAATAAAATACACGAAAATAGTACTAATCCTAAGTGTAGTATTTTTTCCGTCTTCTTCGAATAGGTGTAGAATCAAGGTAGGTTCGGATTCCAAGTTCAACGATATATGGGTCTATTCCTAGTAAGGATGACTAGACATATGCGTCGTGAAATTCCTTTAACAGGGCAGTATATATGGAAATTTCTTCTAAAATAGAATTTGCATCAATATGCATAGTTTCAACGACGTCGGGATTTGGAAGGACATTGGTAGAAACAACATCTTCCACCAGTCTCATATGGAACTCTTGATTTTCAATCCTCCTTAAGTCTGGAAGAAAATAGGATCAATGATGAATATCTTCGGAGACCTTATATCATCCGCACATAGATTCCAGAATGGCTTCATTAGATGGAAAAACCATATCTAAGAAATATTTTGTATGCAAAGACTTTTCTGCCCAAGTAGGCAGATAGGATTCTTTTGGCTCCTCTAAGACTGTGAGAGGGAATGGAACAGGATCAATAGTGGTATGAATGATAGCTTGATAAGATACTTCCATTTCGATAAGGGAACTTCAGGTTCATGACGGGAAGGAAGAACCCAAGGGTCTGTTCTATTGACAACCATTGCAATAGACTTCCCTACACTAGTAGAACCTAAGTAATTAATCATATCTAGAAAATAAAATATGCCCATCAATGATGAATACATTCCAACCCCTAAGCTCTTTGAAGCAGGTTTAACCTGATCAACCAATGGCATGGTGGACTCATTAGTTTCCATGCAAAATTTTCAAGTAAAACTGAGTTGGTCTACAGTAACCAACTTCCCTTCGTGCAGAAATACTACTGCCCAAAGAACAACCAATGCGAAAGTGGACATGGAATAAGTACAAATTCTCCCCAGAAGCAAGTTATAATCCAATGGTGCATTGATCACCTCTACCTCGACAGACACTTCCTTCGCTGCCAACTTTATTTTGAAAGCTGGTAGGATACCTTGTGGATGAAATGACCTTCTGTTGAAAGCAGTAAGTAGGGTGTTCGATGGAACTAGCTCTAGAGATCCAAGAGCCTTCCAGCAAGACAAGGACATGACATGTGTGGAAGCACACTCATCAACAACTTCCCTTTGAATGGTTTTTTCACCATTGATGACATCTATCTATAAGGCTACATGGTATGGCAGGATAATTTTGACGTTAGAAAAATTAAAATTCGCCATGAGGCTCGATGAATCCATACTACCTAAGGATGCTAAGAGTGCATCTCGCTGGGTGGGACAACTCTATAACACCTCTAAAGCTGACATCACACAAGGGGTTTGGGATAAATATTCAACTATAGAGTAATTGGTTGCAACCCTAGCATTAGGATTGTGCAATACTTTCTTAAAAACACCTTTTGGTATCTTGGGCATAGTTTCAGTAGGTTTTTCAATTGTGAGAGGGTTACAAGTTTCACCTATAGACTTACCCTTCTACGGAAACTCTGTCTCATAGTTCTTGTTCCTAGTCTGGAGTAATTTTTGGGATCGAACCATGTTGATATAATTTGGGCCAGGGGCATTTGGGGTTCCCCCTGCTACATTTGAAGCTGAAGCTGAATTTTTTCCTTGAGGGAAAGGATCCTTCAGGACATCCGGTTGTTGGCTTTTGAGCTTGGTCCATAAGGGGACATTTATGGGTCAGGTGATCTTCTTGGCACAAATTACAAGGAAATATCACTTTCTTCTCCTCTATTTTCCCCCCAGCAACACTATTTATGGGATCTGGCTTGTTTTGGTTTCCCTCACCTTTCTTCCCCTTTTTCTTTTTCCCACTGAGATGCTGATTTCCCTTTTGGGAGGATTCTGCAAAAACATTTGCATGCTGCGGTGAGGGGGAAGCCTTTGCTACCTTCGCCGTAGAGTGTTTGACAGAAAAATCATGGGGTTGTTTATCCAAAGACTCCATAGTGGGAGATTTCACTGAACCAACCGCACCATCGGCATGGGGTCCAGGCTTAGGCTTTTTGACACTATGGGTTGGTCTCGGTGCATCAAGGATGATTTCATATCGAATCCCAGACTAAGAATATATAAAATCTAACTGCTGGGACCTGAGGATAGCTTCTTCCTCATTAGTTACTCCCTAAGTGGACATTTCCTTAGATATATATGGAAATAAGGACTTAAGGAACTGTTCTAGTAAAAACTTGGGAGGGATAGTGGCCTTAATGAGCCTCTTCTACCTTCTCCACTCTTGGATGTGATCCAAAATATGAGTGGCTTTGTGCTGTCGAAAGGTTGACAATAAGCCTGTCTCGGCATCATAACGGACATGAAGTTGGAAATGGTTAAGGAACACATTGGCTAAGTCCCAAAAACTACCAAATGCAGTAGAGGGCAGTTTAATGTACCACTTTTCTGCAGCACTAGTAAGAGTCCTTTGGAACAATCTCAATCGAACGGTGCCATCGTTCAGTGAGTTGGAGGAGCACCACAAGTGAAAAGTGGTGATATGAGCCCTTGGGTCTTCACCAACTTTTCCTTCAAATTTTAGGATATCTGAGGGTAGATTGGTAGGAAGAGGTGGCCAAGAGGCATAATGTCTCACCAGATCATTCATTAGCTTGGAAAAATTTGGCAAATTCAAAGTTTCCAGGAAAGGAAGCTTGGGCCTAACTAGAGCATGAAAAGTACCAGCTTGGGAAGTAGAAGGAATTTCCTTGGGGTTCCCAAATGTGAAGGTGGGGTTTCCCCCAACTACCATTTTCAAAGTAGTTGGACCACTTTGGAAAGGATTCCACCCATAATCTAGTCGATTATGTGGTGCAGTGTATGAGGTTCGAGCTACCCCAGTTGAAACTGGAGTTTGGAAAATAGGAGAAGGTATCCCTCCGCTAAAAAGTGAAAAAGGAGATCTTGTGAAGGGAGCCAAAACTGGCATTTGGAAACCTTGACCATAAGGGTTAGTGTTTTCAAACTGCACTCCTACATATGTAGGTGTTGGACCTACATATGGACCGGATGGGGGAATGTGCCTCCCATTCCAAGGGAAACCTTGGACAAATGAAGAAGATATAGCTGGACCACTCTGAGCAGTGTGTGAAAAATAAGTTGAAGCAAAAGGTACACTAGGGATCCCAGTGAACACCCCACTAGAAGTGCCTACTACATTTGTTGAAGCAGGTGGCCAAACCACCCGATTAGCTGGAGTTAAAGGAGTAGTAGGTATTTTTTCTCTAGGGGCATTAACTGGGGAGGTGGTACTCCTTCAACCGGAGTGGCTGAGGTGGAGGTAGAAGGAATTTCTCCTACACTAGACATTAGTCTACCCATAGGAACACTAATCAAAGGTGAATTGAAAGGAGGAACCTGGAGGATCACTGGATTTTTTAGGTCAGCAAGAGCTGAATTAAAGTTTCTCGCAAACTCGTCAGCTTGCAAGTATTCTATCTCTATTGTTGTTGTATCAACCTGGTTTGTCCTAAGTTATGGTTCACCCTGAACTTCACTAATTCATACCGGTTCGAAAAAACCGTCTATGTCTAACTTCCGCCTTTGAGGGGGCTGTGGAGGTTCCACTATAACAAGTGGAGGAATGTTTTGCAACCGTCTTGACCTTTTGAGAGGTAGGTCCTCCATGATTGAAAATTTGACTCTTCACACCCTAAGGCCAGCTAACCACAAACAAACCATAGAGAAATCACTACAAAATTTCCTAAAGTCTCAACAATCACAAGGGGTATAAGATATGCTTTCCAGAAGAAAGCTGAGAGATAGTTACTTTCCATCCTATAAGATGTTCTTAGGAACAAGAGGAGGAATCACCCACCGCCCTCCCACACTTTCTACAAGGATTACCTTCCAAGCCCGTCCAAGGTCAACCATAAATAGCCTTCTGGTGTACGTGTATGAACCCTAGATTTCAGAGAGACTAGAGGCTACTTTAACTATATTGACAGTCTGGGAGGACAGTCGCAATCTTGGTTCGTATGCATGGGTAGGTTAGAAAATCCTGAAACCCTGTCTATTACAGAATCCCCAGATGCACAAAAACCTTGGTCTATGCTTTGACAAGGAATAAGAGGGTTATCTCCTCAGTCCAAGCCTCCATGCAGCCTCGTGCTTAGCTCCCATTTGAGAGGATATTCCTAGATACAACCAACATAGAAAAGGGTTTACTTATCGATTCACCAACTACGTCTGAATTTAAACAGTTTTAGAGAGTTTAAACTCCCTATTCCACAAGTCTAGCTTAAGCTAGTTGGTGTATGACCCTATAAAATAAAACTTACTAATAAATTTTAAATTATATCATTTATTTTAAGGTATTTTCTTAGTCAGAAGGTAAATGGCGTGAAGGACTGTGATATTATAGACTCGATAAGAAAAAACAAAAAAATGATGTATAAAGTAAATTCCAAAGAAAATTGAAACTATTTAAATCAAATTTCTTTTCTTGTTTTTTTTTTGTATAAATATAAGCTAATGAAAATGAAACTAAGTGTCAAAAAACTAAGAATTTTTATAATTTTTGAAATTTTATTTAAAAATACTGAAAAGAAAACTACTAAGTGCGACTAAATGCAAAAGCATAAAAAATTTTTCTTTCACTTTTTTCAAATTCTTCAAAAACTACAATGCATCTAAATGCAAATTTTTGAGTGTGTTTGAATGATCACAACATACAAAAAGAAAAATGAAGTATAGAGGACATACAATAACCAAATTCAACCCAAACAAGAAGAAAACTTGGTGAAAAGGCTGAATTGGAAAAAACTAATGAATAAAATCCACTAGATTTATTGAAGAACAAGTGGTAAACTGATACTACACATAGAAGTACATCATATAAGGTATCTAAATACCTGATCACTGACTTAGACACAAAACACCTAACTTATAAACCAAACATGAGGGACAACTTCAAATCACTAAAAGAAGATTCAAATAAAGACAACTCAAAGCTTATCAACAAGCAAAAGTATGGCATAGAGGACTTTGGACTTATAGAATTATGCAAAACAACAGAAGACCCCTAAGCAGAAAAAATATCAGCCAAGACAGGGATAAGAAAACCCTACCAAAACTTTTATGCTGCTACAGGATGTACGCGACTGTCTTATAGAGCAACTCACGTACCATATGCAACTGTCTTATAGAGAAACCCACGTATACAAGTTTCTATACGTGACTGTGTATAACAACAACTCGCGTATACAAAAAAAAAATAAGGAAAAAAGAAAAGGTATTTGGACATACTATACTGCAAATCAAAGGCAAGATAAAAGAACCACACTCCAAATCAGAGAAAATACTGGCCAAGAACCTATAGGATGAACCCATAGCAAGTTGGACTCCCCAGTGGAGTCACCAGTTTTGTTGTTTAGGATAAAGCACCCTTATAACCTAGGGCTTGGGGTTACCAACTTACTACTAAATTACAAACAATCATCTTTTTACAGGGAATGGAAAGAGAATAGGAAGAAACTCTTGACTTACCTGATTAATGACGGCTGATCCAAGCTTGATCTTCTCTCGCTCCACTCCTTTCCAAAGCTTCTAGGGATGTACCTCTTCACCTGCAAAGAGAAAATCCTTCAAGTAATATCTCATGCATATATATATCATAGGTTAGATGTAAAACATATTAATGATATAAACAAACATATTCATTAACCAATACACATGAAATGTACACAATACACAATTATAAGAAGAATTCTCTTTATTAACAATCAATGAATAAGATAAGAATACAACCCAGCTTCTGAGACAAGGACTCCTCTGCAACCAAAGGACTTTGAGTCCAAGAATGTGAAGGTATACCACCAGCATAACTCTTCTCTCCAAAATTGATTCATTAGCCTCCACCCCAAGGCCTCTATTTATACTTTGGGAAATAGAGTGGTTTCAAAGGTTGGGATGGTTGAGATGGTTGGGATAGTTATGGATTAGGCCCCAACTAATCTCATCTAATCTCAATTTATATTTTTTAATGTTGAATTAAGGTGCACAAGTGTTAATATAGGCAACGTGCATATGATACGTGAGTTTCTCAAAGGGAACTTGTGTATGCAAGTATACGTGGGTTGCAATGCAAATACTTGTGTATGATACATGAGTTGCAATGCATATAGTCGTGTATGCAACCCAAAACTCATAATAAAAATATACAAGGCTGGTTTGAGGATAATGTATCAAAGGTCATGCCCATCTATAGTGTTTTGGCCACTTCAATCCAAATTTGTCCTTTTGTGTACCAACATGAGGAATGTCGGTACTCAGACGAAGAAGTTCCATTTTGGCTGATAACAAACACTACCATGAATAATGGACATAATCCTTATGAAGATGAAATATATGCCATGGGAGAAAATATTCATGCTGAAAATAAAAAGTTATAATCTAATGGCCATAGAAATTAAGTAACTCCTCTATATATTGTAGAGTCCATGAGAAGTATAAGAGTGGAGTTACAAAGTTGCAGAGTAGATAATGAAAGGATTATTAAATCTTAGGAAGAACATAACTAGATTAATGTGGCCATGTTTGAAATCTTTCCATACATACCTAGAGAATTTATGAGGGGGAAAATTCAAACAGTGATTATAAAAGTGATAATAGCTCTAGGATACATTCTCACAAGAGGCCACATATCTCAAGAATAATGTCTAGACATGGAACATATACACCAGAATGTTTTGCTAGTGATACATCTACCTATAAGGATTCCATCATAAATACAAGTTCTTCATGTCATAAGAATAAGATGAAGTTATCTTTAAGGTATAACTCACATGCATAATTTCATAATTCCAAATCCCCAACCTTTGATGGTGAGGTGAAATAATGACAAGAATCCATGGATTGGCTTCTTGGGATGAGGAAGTATTTCCAAGTCCATGACTATTCTGGGAACATGAAGAAGAGGGTGGTCTCATTTAATTTGAATGGAAAATAATCAATATGGTGGGATTACCTTAGGAAATCCAGTATGATAAATGATAGAAAAAATGTTTGGAAGTAGTTCAAGAAGTACTTCAAACAAAATTATCTCTTTGATAGGTACCATGATGATAAAATCAAAGAATTCGACGAGTTAAAGTTGGGGAAAATGAAAATGGATGAATATGAAAATAAATTCTTGGAGCTATTGAGGTATGTAAAGTATGTTAGAGATGATAAGGTAAAAATGTAGTGTTTTCCAAGTGGATTGTCTCTGTCATGCAAGGGATGAACTTAGTTTGATATACCTCGAAATCTAGATGAGACTATAAGGAAGGATAAGTATTGTTATGATATAAAAAAGAAATCCGTAATTTCATAAGGCATGGAAAGAAAAGAAGGAGACTTTTTATCAAAGGAGGAAGGATTCAAGCCTCCCAATTTCATAAATTAACAGAGGAAGCAATCACCTGATGAGGCTAAGCCAACAAAATTTATGGGAGATAATCCAAGGGACCCTCTTCAATGTTGGGGATGTGGAGAGGACCATTACCTCGTAAAATTTTCACATTAGAATGGAAATTTTAAGCATGTTCACAACACCCAAGAGGATGAAACTATTGGAGATGTAGCAAGGATTATTTATAGAATCTATGATACACTAGAGGATTGCTGACTAGACCATCAATTAGATGTGGTTGAGGTTTAATGTAAAATTTATAAGAAATCTATTTATATTTTAATGGACCATTGATCTACTCACAATTATATTATTCTAGAATTGTTGAGATTTGTTCTATTGAGAAAATAAATTGTAATAAATCATATATGTTCCAAATAGACATTGGAACTAAGATAAGAGTTAGTTAAGTGGTGGAGAAATGTCCATTAGATATGGATGGAATCTTCACATGGGAAAATATTAATGTTATGCTACTTGGTTGCTATGATTTTCTCATTGGAATGGATTGGTTAGAAGCACATCAAGTTAAAATTGATTGCTATAGTAAGATTTCGAATGCATTGATGAAAAAGGAAACTAGAGGATAGTAAAGGTAATTTAAAAGATGGTTTCTATTAGACATATTTCAACATTGTAGCTGAATAAATGTTTTAGGAAATTTTGTCAATTGTATGCAGCCGTGTATTAGATAGAGCAGAAAATGAAGTTCCCAAGTTATAGGACTATCAAGTTCTACAAGAATTCAATGATGTGTTATCTGATGAAGTGTTGAGATTTTTTCCAAAGAGGGATATTAATTTTACAATTGATCTTCTACCAATATACACACTAGTTTCCAATATACCTTATAGAATGAGTACCCTAGAATTTCTAGAGATAAAAATGCAATTGAAAGGGTTGTTGGAAAATAAATTCATTCGATCAAGTGTATCTCCATGGGGATAACTAGTGTTATTTGTGAAAAATAAGGTTGGAACTCTTAGGTTGCGCATTGATCACATGTAGATAAATAAGGTTACAATGAAAAAACAAGTAACCTTTACCTCAAATTGATGAACTCTTTGACCAAATGAGATGGGAAAGGTATTTTAAAAGACTAATTTAAGGTCTTATTACCATCAAGTTAGAATAAAAGAAGAATACATCCACAAAACAACCTTTAGAATGTGTTGCAGCTACAACTTGTTTCCCAAATTTTTAAAATTTTGGACCCTCCTTTGATTTTATCTTGCCTGGGATTGTTTGGATTCCTAAACTCTGTTTTTCCTCTACTACAAATTTGGATTTTTTGAGGTTGAATTAAGATCAACTGTTTTCCTTCATTTCGGAAGTTGAATGATCTAAAACTGCCTTTTTTCTAGCTAATGCTTTTGACTATGGAACTTAACATTTTGATTTCCTTTATCGCTATTCAAAGTCGGTTGAACATTGAATTGGAGCATTAGTCTTTTGCATTGCCACCGTTTCAGATGGAAGATAGAAAACACCCCGACGTAAAGCTATTATCCTTGCTGATTCCGTGGTTTTATTGCCTAAACCTTTTTCTTTTCGGTGATTTTCTTTCTTTTCGCTATCGGAACGGTGTTTGACAGTTGATTGGAGGGCTAGTCCTTTGCGTTGCCAACACAGTGGTAGCGTTGAGCTTTGAGTCGCTGATATATAGTCAATAGTTTTTTCGATCGCCAACGGTTTTGTGATTTGTGGGGTTCGTAGTCAGTTTGTCATCCGTCGTTGCGGTGGTCGATCACACTATCTCTCTGACATTTAGTTTTTTCATCTGTCGACACATTATTATTAGTTAGTGGCTTCGATATCCGATACGTGACTACATCAGGGTTTAGTTTTTTATATCGTCGACATTGCGGAAGCTTTCAACTTTGAAACATCGATACTGTGGAGATGTTTAGTTTTAAGGATGCCGATCCAAGGTCCTCAAAGCCTCTGATCGTTGAATATTTTAGTTGGTCGTGGAACCCATAGTTTGTTCATCGCCCGCTGTTGCAGCTCCTTACTGAACTCATCTCCCGATGCTTAGTTATTCCACTCGTCGATAGGATTTTCCCACCATTATCTTTACCGAGGGTTAATATATATTGGGGTGGGGTATTTGTTTATTAATCCTGGTTGAAAAACACGTCCGCTCCATCCTCACTAATTGAATTATACCTCCATGCCCAATTGTCCAGATTTCGTTGGAGTGGTTTGCTTTCATGGAAATTATTTCTTCGTCTCACCGACTGCACAACTTGCTTGCCAGGTAGGCCAACCATGGTTTCTCTTTTCTCTTGATTTTATTGTTCGTTTGGGGATTTCCACATTTTCAATTACAGTATAGGGTCTCACAATTTGAGGATTAACCCCATTGATAGTGTGGTTCTTGTTATTGAAGAGTATTTGGATTGCAGTCTAAATTGAATGATGAGTTTTCTACTGGGGGTTATGTTTTAGTTGCAAATGGACTTAGAGGATTTTTAGACCCAGCTTGTAGAAGTTCCTTTTTTCCTTGTCATTCTTTTATGCATTAATATTTTGTATAGTTTATTTATGAAAATGCATATGGAAGAGAAATAGTTTGGTACAGTTTTTCTTCATTCTTAAAACACCAACTAAAAGCTCCAATGGTCTAAGAACATACTGATAGGGTAACTATTGCAAAGGAGATATGTCTAAAAGACAAAGAAGAAGGTTCTTGTTGTAGAGGCAAAACTAGAGGTGGAAATACTCGCCAAGGTGGAATACATATATGAAGATACCAAACCCACCACCGGGGTAGAGGCAGACTATAAATAGGGTGAGATATATAGGATGATTGCAAATTAGAATGTGCCTGATGCAGGATTTGAAGAACTAACTATTTATGCAAACATCAAGAAATCAACTCTTATGAAGGGAGCCACAAGACCTCAGCTGTTCCCATGCTCAGAGGTGATCAGATGGATTCTGCTTAGGGCAGATGTAACTACGATGATTTTGGAGAATACTGCCAAAAAGGGATATGTTGCATACATTCCTACTTATGTCTCAATGGCATACCACTTGCCTCCTGCTCAAATTTACTTAGCTGAAAGCTGGTTGAAGGAGACAAATTTGGACCTGGTTGAAATAGTCAAAAGAATGATGATACCAGGGAAGAAATTTCAAACCAGGCCATCAAGAGAATATGATACAGCCACTCTCTGGACCCCTTACATATTTATAACATTGACGCTGAATAGGTTTTTTGGGAGAACTCTTGAGAAGAGATTCAACTTGGGATGGATGCCAATTATTTTTTATGTGTCCACCCAAAAAACCATATTCAATTGGGAAAACATAGTGTCCAATAGCCTCTCAGCATGCATATCTTCATCTTTGGGAGGGGTATGACAGAAGAAGTCAGAGTTATACATGAGCTCTATCTTAGTTGATTGTATATTATGTACCCAGTCCTTTCCATCTTTAAGGTGTAATTGGGATAGGGACAGGATCCCTGTATACACTGCATACAAATTATTTTGGGCACACAAATACTATAGCCACTACAAAGAGATATGTGAACACTTCATCATGCCTTTGTACACCCTGATTTTCCTGACTGAATGCAACTACATGTCAGAGGAAGCGTTCAAAGTTATTGAAGAATATGGAAATTATTATTTGACTACGAGGGGATGTATATCAAAATGTATGGTGGCTCTAGGGCACCTTCTCTACTTCCCAAATATACCACTGATTATGTGTTACATAAAGAAGCAGTCATGTAGGTATACATTGATTGTGTTGGAAGCTTCTTATTCGAACATAAGAAGGAAACATATCCTGCCATACCTTTCTGGCTAGGGAGTTATAAATTTTTAAAGGTGAAACTGAATGCAGAATTCATGCAGGAGCTAGAACACTTCCATTTTGGTGAGATGAACTTCCACAGGAATGACTCTCAAAATAAGGTTGCAGAGCATTGTAAGGAGGAAAATGTTCATTTCAAATACACAAATTTCTGGGACAAGGATAAAAAAAATTCAGAAATGTAAAGAATATGACTGCATTAAAGAAGAGATTTAAACAGAAAATCACCATTGTAGGTGGAAAGGGAGAAACCGCAAAGAAGATAGTTGAAGGAGAAGAGGATAGAAAAAGAGAAGAAGACGCTAGAAGGATAGCACAAGAGGCAGAAAGATGGCTAAATAATGAAGAAGAAGAAATAAAGAGAGCTACAGAGGAAGCAACAAAGAAGGAAGAGGAGGAGAGAAAGAGAAAAGAAGAAGATGAGATAAAGAAAATACAATATGAAAGTGAAGGTTTGAGATTAGTAGGATCTAAGAAATATCAATAGACTATTGACCCGATAGATACATAGGATGAACATGATCATACAGATCAGGGGTAGGGACAAGATAATCCTGATTCCCAGGAGCCTGCTGCAACTTCTGGCAGCACCCAAAAACAAGTTTTTTTTTTTGGAATGAATTTGATACCTTTCATAAAGAAAGAAGGAGAAGAGATACTTGATTTCAGCACCATTTTCTTTGACAAGGAAAAGAAAAGGATTTTCAAAAGAACCGAAAAGAAGGTTGAAATAGGAGGACAATCAGGAAAGATGATAACTGAGAAAACCATGGTGTATGGAACAGATGCAGATCCACGACTGACAGCCAGAGCTGGGGTGGCATTAACCTAGGACACTGAAGACAATGTATATAGGCTCATGACATACCTTGAGCAATTGAAGAAGAATGCAACACAATTAAAGGAAACTTTGAAGAAAGAGAGGGATGAAGGTTACAAGTTAAAGAGGAAATTTGAGGATATGAATAATGAAGTGTGGACTTCGAATATAGAACTCCAGACTCTGCAGGAAAACAATATGGCCTTAGAAGTCTTAGTAGAGAAAACAGAAAAGGATGCTTAGAACAGCCTAGCCGAGCTACAGAGGCTACACCTAGAGAATCAAATGTTGAAGACTGAGAAAAATGACCTTCAGGTGTCCTACAAAACTCTAGGTGCAGAGAAGGTCCAGTTGCAAAATAGGGTCATTGAGTTAGAATCGGAGAAGGCTGCCACTGAAGAGAAAGAGAAACAATATCAACTGCAGGTAGCAGTTTTGGAGGGATAGAATGCTTCATTAATAGCATCACTGAAAGATGCTATGGAACAAAAGACAGATGTCCAACCTTTGAAGGAGCATGTTCTAACTTAGAGAAGAAAGATCCACCATTTGCAAATTCTCATTGAGGAAGAAAGGTGTAAGATTGTACAAATAGATAGCAGATTAGAAGAAATCTTGGACACCACTTCATATTTTGTAAACAAATCTCAAGTTATTTTGGAGGTCTTGACAGGAAGGATAGTGTGGATAGAAAAAAATGAGGAAACCCCTGCAGAGCTACCAGCTAAAGATCGACATAGTTTAAAACAACATTATGACCTATTGGAGTTTGCAATAAACACTGTTGAAGAATTCGAGAAGACAGTAAATAAAACGAAAGGGTTATGTGATAAATACTACAGAAGAATGCGGGCCACATACAATAGATGCTAGGTTGCTGCAAATAAAAGATTGTATGCAATACCAGAACATGAACTATTCATAGAACATCTTCAGAATAGGTATCAAGAAGATGAGAAAAAGATCCAACAAGTCAAGGATCTAGATGAACAGATTCTGAAGAATGCAGTGGATCATGTAGTAGTAAGCATCCACTTACTAGAAGACCAGCTGCGCCTAAGTCGGCGAGAATAGACCTGGTTAAAAATCAGGATGCTAAGTATGAGATAAATATCCACTTCCTTGAACCCTGCTATTTTTAAAGCATAGCAGCAGAGGCCCAAGCGTGGAAAAATTTCATTGATGACCAAGTGGGGCCCTCTGCATAAAAGTGTTGTATTAAATTTTTGTTTTAAATGTAATATATTGTATAATTTATGAGCAGTCACTACAAGACAAAATTTGAGATTGAAATGTTGGGGAAGCCCAAAAGCCATTTGGGGGCAGCCCAAAAGTTTTACTTTTTGTATAAGTATAGGAGAGTTAGATGTAGAAAGGACTTCTTTCCCCCGCAATTTTTGAGAGATATTGTAAGAAGAACTACTTCCTTTTGCAATAAAGAATTACAAGTTTCTACTGGAGAAAGTTTGGTGGAATGTTTCAAATGCTTTGTTGTGGATCAGTTGAATTTTAACTATTTCATTTTTAGCTTATGTCCATTAACTATGAGATTGTTCTAACTAATTGCATTATTGTTTATGTTATGAATGTATTCTAGTTTATTCTGTGAAATTTCCACTGTGAGTAATGGAGGTTGTCATAAACAATAAGCTATCTTCTTGTCAATATTTTCTTAATGTTCATGGGTTATGAAATAAATAATAGCTATATGTAATTGTTCATAATACATGTGCAGAAATACATTATTCATTGTTATCTGTTAATTCTACTCCCTAGGGATAGGTTAGTTAGTCAATATTTAGTTTCTTTTTGTGTGTGATTTAGATGCGAGAGAGTTAAAACGAGAGGTAAGAACCTGCGCATCACATTGTGACACTCCTCGTTATCTCTATCAATCTGCATTTTTTAGATAGGAACTTGCACATCATACTTAAACACAAAAAAATAAAAATATACACGGTGGACCAGGCCGTAACCGATAAAACCTTTTAATTTGTTACTTGACCTACGGTAGCCGGACTGTAAACCGGACAGATTTCCCATACCAAACAATAACAGGCTAGTTGGGAATGTTATTGGGGAGAATCCCTAACTATTGTTACCTACGATTTTCCAGGCCTCAAGAGTTTTTGGCACTTGAAGGAGGGTAGGCAGTGCATGGCTGGCCGAGGAAACCCATTTTCTTGAAATTATTCCACCGGTGACAGTTCTGAAAGCAGTTTGTTTCCCAATCCAAATCCAGAAGAGAAGGGTAAAGAGCATCTGTATTCTATCAATAACAAAGGAGTTGATGATTTGAGAAGATTTACTAGGGCATATGCGAAGAAGATCAGAGGATTACCAATTATTCCTATCTTACCCAGAAGAGAATATCGGAAGAAAGATCACCCTCAGTTAGAAGATTCAGTGTCGGTAGAAGACCTTGAAGAACTGGTAGAATCATCCCTACAGGAAGTTGACCAACCTTTGAATCATTTGGGCCCAAATAGACCTTACTGTTCACCTGTTCATACCCTTGTTCACTCACCACCTCATTATCCACCCAGAATCATGGCTCATGTAAATGCAAACCAACCAAATCCACCACTTGCTTGGAAGGATATGTCACCTTTAAACCTAGCACCTCCTTTGCATGATTTGCCTCAAGATTTTGAGAAAATGTTGCCTAAGTTTAACCGAAGTGAAAAAATTCTGGTAGATGATCATTTGCAAAGTTTTTACTTGGCTATAGAAGGACTACGGGCTAGAGAACATGAAGATGTAGTCTGCAGATTGTTTCCACATAGCCTGAAAGGAGCAGCAACCTCATGGTATTTTGCTCTGCCTGCAATTTCAGTCATAGTCTGGAACACATTTGAAAGAATTGTTAGAAGTAAATATGCAGTGCAGAAAACTCATGCAGTGTTAATGAAAGGGTTATGCACTTTAAAGAAAGAAAGAAAAGAAAAAGTGCATAATTTCCCTCAAAGATTTGCTGCTTATCTAAAAAAAAATTCTGCAACTGATAAACCATCTAATAAAGTTCTAATTGAATACTATACTTCAGCTCTAGAGCCTGACTTGGCCATGTTTGCCAAGATGTCAGTCAAACCTACATTGTCAAAAACTTATGAAGAAGCTGAGAGGGTAGAGGCTGAGAAAGAGAGCATAGAAGATTATCCTGTGTAGTTGAAAGAAAAATATTTTGGTAAGAAACCTTTATTACTGACTAAGCCTAAGGATGAGCGGTCATAGGATTTTGAAGGGATGGTGAAGATGATGTAGAAGCTATCCAATAGAGTAATAGATTTGGAAAAAGAAAAGGAAGCTCATAAAGCATATAAGCCTTACTATAAAAGGAGGGAGGACAATAATCAACATAAACCTCCTCCACACAGTCCTACATCAATGAATTTAACTGAGGTAGGTATGGATAGCTTTTGCACTTTTCATCAGCAACCTCATTCTGAGAAAAATTGCCCCCAATGGATAAATTCTATGACATTGGTAATGAATTAGTTATTGGACTCCAAACTAATAGAAACTGATAATGAGGAAGAAAAGGATAATCAATCCAAAGAAAAACTATTGGAGACATTTACCATCATACACACTCTTCAGTCAAAATTGGCCTAGTTAAACCACTATCCTAAGTTTAATTGACATCAAGGAGCATTAATTACCATC
>LPNX011038916.1:232378-343874 GCA_001517045.1 Pseudotsuga menziesii
TGTGGTTCTTGTTATTGAAGAGTATTTTGATTGCAGTCTGAATTGAATGATGAGTTTTCTATCGAGGGTTATGTTTTAGTTGCAGATGGACTTAGAGGATTTTTAGACCCAACTTGCAGAAGTTCCTTTTTACCTTGTCATTTTCTTTTATGCATTAATATTATGTATAGTTTATTTGTGAAAATGCATATGGAAGATATAAATAGTTTGGTACATTTTTTCTTCATTCTTAAAACACTAACTAAAAGCTCCAATGGTCTAAGAACATACTGATTTGTGACAGGGAAACTATTGCAAAGGAGATATGTCTAAAAGACAAAAGAAGAAGGCTCCAGTTGCGGAGGTAGAAGCAGAGGTGGAAATCATCACTAAGGTGTAATACATATATGAAGATACCAAAGCCACCACTGGGGTAGAGCCATACTATAAATGGGGTGAGATATATAGGATGATTGCAAATCAAAATGTGCCTGATGCAATATTTGAAGAACTAACTATTTATGCAAACCTTGAGAAATCAGCTCTTATGAAGGTAGCCACAAGGCCTGAGCTATTCCCATGCTTAGAGGTGATCAGCTGGATTATACCTAGGGCAGATGTAACTATGATGGTTTTGGAGAATAATACCAAACAGGGATATGCTGCATACAGTCTTGCTTATGTCTCAATGGCATACCACTTGCCTCCTACTCAAATTTACTTAACTGAAAGCTGGTTGAAGGAGAAAAATTTGGACCTGGTTGAAACAGTCAAAAGAACGATGATACCAGGGAAGAAATTTCAAACTAGGCCATCATGAGAATATGATACAGCCACTCTCCTGACCCCTTACAGATTTATAGCATTGATGCTGAACAGGATTTTTGGGAGAGCTCACGAGAAGAGCTTCAAGTTGGGATGGATGCCAATTATTTTTTATGTGGCCACCCAAGGAACCATATTCAATTGGGAAAACATAGTGTCCAATAGCCTCTTGACATGCATATCTTCATCTTTGGGAGGGGTATCACAGAAGAAGTCAAAATTCTACATGAGCTCTATCTTAGTTGATCGTATATTATGTACCCAGTCCTTTCCATCTTTAAGGTGTAATTGGGATAGGGACATGACCCCTATATACAATGCATAAAAATTATTTTGGGCACACAAATACTATAGCCACTACAAAGATATATGTGAACACTTCATCATGCCTTTGTACACCCTAATTTTCCTAACTGAATGCAACTGCATGTCAGAGGAAGAGTTCAAAGTTATTGAAGAATATGGAAATTATTATCTGACTGACAAGGGGATGTAAATTAGAATGTATGGTGGCTCTAGGGAACCTTCTCTACTCCCCAACTATACCACTGATTATGTGTTACATAAAGAAGCAATCAGGTGGGTATACATTGATGCTGTTGGAAGCTTCTTGTTCAAACATAAGAAGGCAACATATCCTTCCATACCTTTCTGGCTGGGGATTTATAAATTTTCAAAGGTGAAACTGACTGCAGAATTCGTGTAGGAGCTAGAACACTTCCATTTTGGTGAGATGAACTTCCACAGGAATGACTCCCAAAATAAGGTTGCAGAGCATTGTAAGGAGTCAAATGTTCATTTCGAATACACAAATTTCTACAACAAAGATGAAGAAATCTTCAGAAATGAAAAGAATATGACTACATTAAAGAAGAGATTTAAACAGAAAATCACCATTGTAGGTGGAAAGGGAAAAACCGCAAAGAAGACAGCTGAAGGAGAAGAGGATAGAAAAAGAGAAGAAGAGGCTAGAAGGCTAGCAAGAGAGGTAGAAAGCTAGCTAAAGAATGAAGAAGAAGAAAGAAAGAGAGCTGCAGAGGAAGCAACAAAGAAGGAAGAGGAGGACAGAAAGAGAAAAGAAGAAGCAGAGATAAAGAAAAAACAAGATGAAAGTGAGGGTCTGAGATTAGCAGGATCTAAGAAAGATTAGCAGACTACTGACCCGATAGATTCACAAGATGAACATGATCATACAGATCAGGGGCAGGGACAAGATAATCCTGATTCCCAGGAGCCTACTGCAACTTCTGACAGCACTCAAGAACAAGTTTTTTTTCTCTGGAATGAATTTGATACCTTTCATACAGAAAGAAGGAGAAGATATACCTGATTTTAGCACCATTTTCTATGACAAGGAAATGAAAAGGATTGTCAAAAGAACCGAAAACAAGGTTGAAACAAGAGGACAATCAGGAAAGATGATAATTGAGAAAACCGTGGTGTATGGAACAGATGCAGATCCACGACTGACAGCCAGAGCTGGGGTGGAATTAACACAGGCCACTGAAGACAATGTAGATAGGCTTATGAAATACCTTGAGCAATTGAAGAATAATGCAGCACAATTAAAGGAAACTTTGAAGAAAGAGAGGGATGAAGGTCACAAGTTAAAGAGGAAATTTGAGGATATGCATAATGAAGTGAGGAATTTGAAGATAGAACTCCAGACTTTGCAGGCAAACAAGATGGTCTTAGAAGTCTTAGTAGAGAAAATAGAAAAGGATGCTTAGAATAGCGTAGGAAAGCTACAGAGGCTACATCTAGAGCATCAAATGTTGAAGAATGAGAAGAATGACCTTCAAGTTTCCTACAAAACTCTACGTGCAGAGAAGGTCTAGTTGCAAAACAGGGTCATTGAGTTAGAATCAGTGAAGGCTGCCACTGAAGAGAAAGAGAAACAATATCAATTGTAGGTAGCAGTTTTGGAGGGACAGAATGCTTCATTGACAGCATCAATGAAGATGCTATGGAATAGAAGACATATGTCCAGCCTTTGAAGGAGAATGTTCTAACTCAAAGAAGAAAGATCCACCATCTGAAAATGCACATTGACAAAGAAAGGTATAATATTGTACAAATAGATAGCAGATTAGAAGAAATCTTGGACACCACTTCATATTTTGTAGACAGATCTCAAGATATTTTTGTTGACAAGAAGGATAGTGTGGATAGAAACAAACGAGGAGTGGAGCTACGAGCTAAAGATAAATATAGTTTAAAATAGGATTATGACCTATTGGAGTTTGCAATAAATACTAATGAAGAATTCAAGAAGACAGTAAAGAAAATGAAAGGGTTATGTGCTGAATACTACAGAAGAATGTTGGTCACATACAATAGATGCCAGGTTGCTGCAGATAAAAGACTGGATGCAATACTAGAACATGAGTTTTTCATAGAACATCTTCAGAATAGGTATCAGGAAGATGAGTAAGAGATCCAACAAGTCAAGGATCTAGATGAACATATTCTAAAGAATGCAGTGGCTCATGCAGCAGTAAGCATCCACTTACTAGAAGACCAGCTGCGCCTGAGTCCAGTGAGAATAAATGTGGTTAAAAGTTAGGATGGTAAGTATGAGATAAATATTTGCTTCCTTGAACCCTACGATTTTGAAAGCATAGCAGCAGATGCCCAAGCATTGAAAAAGTTCATTAATGACCAAGCGGGGCCCTCTTCATGAAAGTGTTCTATTAATTTTGTTTTAAATGTAATATATTGTATAATTTATGAGCACTCACTACAAGACAAAATTTGAGATTGAAACGTTGGGGATGCCCAAAATCCATTTGGGGGCAGTCCAAAAGTTTTTCTTTTTTTGTATAAGTATAGGAGAGTTAGATGTAGAAAGGACTTCTTTCCCACGCAATTTTTGAGAGATATTGTAAGAAGAACTACTTCCTTTTGCAATAAAGAATTACAAGTTTTTGCTGGAGAAAGTTTGGTGGAATGTTTCAAATGCTTTGCTGTGGATCAGTTGAATGTGAACTATTTCATTTTTAGCTTATGTCCATTAACTGTGAGATCATTCTAACTCATTGCATTACTATTTATGTTATGAATGTATTATAGTTTATTATGTGAAATTTCCACTGTGAGTAATGGAGGTTGTCATAAACAATAAGCTATCTTGTTGTCAGTATTTTCTTAATGTTCATGTGTTCTGAAATAAATAACAGCTATCTATAATTGTTCATAATACATGTGCAGAAATACATTACTCATTGTTAACTGTTAATTCTGCTCCCTAGGGATTGGTTAGTTAGTCGATATTTAGTTTCTTGTTGTGTGTGATTTAGATGCGAGAGAGTTAAGACGAGAGGTAAGAACCCGCGCATCACATTGTGACACTCCTCGTTATCTCTATAAATCTACATTTTTTAGATAGGAACTTGCACATCATAGTTAAACACAAAAAACTAAAAATATACACAGTGGACCGGGCCGTAACCAGTAAAACCTTTTAATTTGTTACTTGACCTATGGTAGCCGTACCATAAACCGGACGGATTCCCCATACCAAACAATAATGGGCTAGTTGGGAACGTTATTGGGGAGAATCCCTAACTGTTGTTACCTGTGATTTTCCATGCCTCAACAGAATAAGGTATGGACATTATGAGTTTTTGGTGGTTCCATTCGGTCTCACTAATGCACTAACTACATTAGCTTGTCTCATGAATAGTGTTTTCAACAAGTACTTGTATAAGTTTATGCTAGTTTTTCTGGATGATATTCCTATTTATTCTAAGAATGAGGAGGAGCATGAAGAAATTTTGAGGATGGTTTTGCAAATATTAAGAGAGCACAAGTTGTATGAAAAATATAAGTAAATGTGATTTTACCAATGGAAAATTCATAATTTCATTAACATTACTTTATAGAAAGGATTTTTTGTTGATCCAAAAAAGATGGAAACCATTATGACTTGGTTAACACCAAAGAATATGACATACATGAGATCTTTTGTGGGCCTGGATGGTTATTTTAGAAGTTTCATTGAAGAATTATCCAAGGTTACTTACCCATTACTTCTTTGCCAAAATAAGGGAATAAAATTTAAATGGACACAAGAATGTGAGGAAAGCTTACAACTATTGAAGAAGATTCTTAATAGTGCTCCAATTCTGAAAGTTGAAAATCTAGAAAAATATTTTGTGGTATATATTGATGCATGTAAGAAAGTAATTGTATGAATTATTATGAAACAAAATCATGTGGTATGTTATGAATCAATAAATCTAAAGGAACATGAAAGAAATTATAAATTTTACCCATGATTTAGAGCCTGCTGCCATATTGTATGGTTCAAAAATGTGGAGGAACTATTTGATGGGAAGGAAATTCAAGCTTATAATTGACCACTATGGTTTGAAATATTTGTCTGAGAAACCAACATTAAATGCAAAGCAAGCTATATTTTAATAATTTTTTTATATGAATTTGATTTTGAAATCAAACACATAAAATGGAAAGAAAATAAAGTGGTTGATGCACTCAATAGAAAAATAAATATAATGCATATGGAAGCCATTATTAATTTAGAAACATAATTAAGAGAAAGAATTTTTAGTTTCCTTGTTGCAGATGGACACTATGTTCAAGTAAGAAATAAATTATAGCAGCAGAATTTGGAAAGGAGGTATGGACATTATCATAAGGATAATGGACTTCTTACCTACAAAAGTATAATGTATGATACCGATTCTATATATTTAAGAAGAATTATTATGGATAAAATCCATAAAATTCCATATTCTAACCATATAGGATACCAAAAACCCATTGCTATAACAAGGAAGAAATATTTATGGTGGGAATGAAGAAATATGTTGTTATGTTGTTAAGTGTATTTCCAAGTGTATAAATGCCAATGAGTAAAGGTTGAACATCAACAACCAATAGGTTTACCGCATCCCTTTCCAATTCCAGAATGTAAATGGGAAGTGGTAACTATGGATTTGATCACCGAGTTACCATGGGGGGTTCACTAGTGAGACAATATCATATCACGTCCATTCATATTAGGGGTTTGAATACTCCTAAAAACCTCAATAATATATTGGCTCATATTAAGGGGTCATGGTTTTTTTTAACATTTCATAGAGTAATATACATATTTGGGGGTTATTTTATTTGGGAAGGATGAGGAATAACCTCCAAATTGTGGGATGGATTCATACCTCCAAATCACGGGCTCAATTCATACCTCTAAATCATTGATTGGATTCATATTAGTCCTACTTTTTGCTAAGGAATAACCTCTAAATCACACGCTAGATTCATACCTCCAAACCATGGGATGGATTCATATTAGTCCTAACGGTTTCTTAGGAATAACCTCCAAATTGTTGGATGTATATATATCTCCAAATCACTGAACTTATACACTCTTTTTTTTTAAGAATAATTTTTTAGGTTGGGGCTTGGATGGGTATTGAGATTCAATCAAACCTTGCTCTACGACAACCAATACAAGTGAGATCAATATTTCTTGGCTCACTAGAACTAAGAAAAAATAGATCAACATTTATTGACTAATTATTTCTTTCAATATTTTTTATTCTCACATCGCCAATTATGAATAGTTGTTAGATTGAGTTATATTTGGCACATTCATAATTGTAATTTCAATTATTATATGCAAGGCATCCGTTTTAATATTTTATTGGATTTGACATGAACATAGGTGAAAATATAAATCCTTATTTACATAACCTATGTGTTCTCATTACCATGAAATAATATCATATAAGTTTCACCATCTCTGTATCTTTATAACTATTGCATGCTTAAAAATTAAAAATGGATATTTTTCCCTCTCTCGTAAAGATAAAAAAACTAGGTATAACCTAAGAAAAGGTAACTAAATGTTATTAATTCCCTTGATTGAAAGAATAAAAGTCAATGAAGTGGAGGAAAATCATTGTATCTTGTGAATGACCCAAATCCAAGTTATGCACATGATCATATCGTGTTATTGAGAGTGAGAGGAATTTTTCTATGTTCATTTGGGTTCAAACATTAACAATGTTTGTTTTGATAGTAAGGTAGGGAAGTCCATCCATGAAAGGGTTTCAATTTTGAATTTTTATGGAGTTGAATTTATTAAGCTTATAGCAAACATGATCTCTCTATGGATATACTTGTATTTACATAATATTAAATTGCTAGATTGGCAGTTTGTGGTGTGAAACATCACTAATTCTCATATTTTCTAAGCATTGCAATGACTATTGGACTATCAGTCTTTTACTTTCTATGTTACACTAATATCTTGAATCGATTGTACATTTTATGGATTTTTCCTACCTCATTACTATTATGTTGGGTCTTCCACTATTCAAAGCTGCAAATTGATCAGTTTCCCCTGCAATCTTGGTGGGATCATTATTAGCATTATACTATTATTTTTTTTAGAATCATATTTTCTTATACTAAGAAGCATTAGGGATCTTGTTTTTTACAACTTGATAATATGATATAAAGGGGTTATTGAAAATGGGTTGATAAAAATGGATACCTACAATATCTGGTGAAACTAGGGGTTTTCTTAATTGGAAAGGTATATTGGGAGGGAGGTTCAACAATACAATTTTAGGAGGAATTTTCCAATATTTAGTGAAATTAGGGATATTATCTAATATACGATGAATGGTCATGCTATGTAACAAGTTCAATAAGTGAACCTCCTGTGTGAGTTACAAACCACTTCAAGAAATCATCTTCCATAATGGTTGTGGTGGATGAATTGTTTAAGGAAGCACATTGTTTGGCCAGGGAAAGAGATAGGAAAAGATGGAAAAATATACAAGGATAAATCAGCTGTGCAAGCAAAGGAAAAAAAGTGCGCGTGCGACAGGGTAAAAACAGGTCAAGAATAAAATGAAGGAACTAGCGCAAGAAGGAAAAACATGCACACGAAGGAGGAAAGGCAAGATAAGGATGGAACGCAGTTATGACGAGGATGCTACGATGAGGAAGGCACATTTTGAGCTAGAGGAAGAGGCAGGTAGAGAAGTTAAAGTTGGAAAGGTGGAAGTTAAGGAAGACTGCAAAAGGACGAACCAACAGAAGAAGGAAAGTTTTGTGGCTGTTTATAACCAGAACACACAAGCTGAAAGACATTTCTGTGGCTAGTTAAGGATGTGGTTAATGCATTGCAGGATTCTCGTGGCTAGGTATGTGCCGAAATTTATGCAACAGAGATATTTTGGTGGTTGTTGAGTCTATAATAATGGACTTGTACTAAGTTGACCCTGTGTGGTCTTGTAGATATTATAAATATGAGGAACCCACTCTATATAAGGGTTTGGTGGTTAGTCAGTGTGTTTTGCTTAGACTATTAGGAAGTAGACAATAGAAGAAGAAGATTCAAGGAAGATCCTAGTAGAAGTAGAGGGTTGTTGAGATGAGGATCTTGCAACTATGTGCACAGACCACTAGTAAAGTAGAAGGGTCGATCCAGGATGTGTGCAGATTAGTAGGAGTAGATAGAGAACAAAAATAGAGAGCATGCAAATAGAAAGAGATTGATTTAATTAGACATATATTAAAGAACAGTCTCGAGGTCGCATAATTCAAGGTTCTATACACATTTCTCATGCCAGATGAAGAACACCTTAGTGGTTTTTCCCATATGGGTTTCCACGTTATTTCCTATGTTGAATGTTTATGTGAATGTCAAGTAGTTGCTTACTATATATTGATGAGTTACTATTGAATGTATGCTTCCATATTATTAATCAATGAATGAATGAATGGTTAAATCATTACTAGAATGTTATGTATGAGTTCACGATAAAAATACTAAGTTAAACAATAAGTCGAGCACTGTCTGTCACATGTAAGGAATTTTCTACATCGCACAAGTTGCACCGGTTTTTGAGAGTAAGGACAAGGTTATGTCATGCAAAAGTTGCGTCACCTCACTGCATTGTTGTCACGCAGTAGTAGACTCCATCCTATCACCTTTGTCGAGTGCCTTGGCCGCATGCCAAGGGACTATAATCCCTCTACAACCATAGAAACATGGTTCTGGCAGTTACACATTAAGATATCTTAGGTGAGACTGTGCCTGCCTCCCAAGAATTTTCAACTGAGCTTGCTCTGTCGGGCCGATGTATTTTGGTGTCTTGTTGGTATTGTGTTGTTTAAACTGCGGGTCTAAACATCAAGAAGAAAGAGGACAAAAAATGGTTCCTTTTTTGGGACCATTAACCATTTGAGTCAAGGGAAATGTTGTGGCATATGAAAAAGAATGAGATAGAGGACTGGATGGAGTCCAACATGCTAGCATTCATGCAAGAAGAGAGCATAGGATCTCAGTTGAGCGTAGAAAACTGGGCAGACCGGTACATATATACTGATATTAATGAGATATTCTTTACACAGTTTCCCATTATACTGCACGAGTGGCTATCAAGATTGGCAAGAAGGTAAAAAAAATTCTAGAGAAGAGAAACAATCAAGTGGAATGATCAGTTAGTGCACAAGATAACCCATTTAAGTAACACCATCTCTAGAGCTGTTTATTTTTGGGTTGAAAGTATTTTGCAAGGGTATATTACTAAGTTTGTAGTAGAGGCTATAACCTCATATAGTGAGGCTGAAAGAAAATTTTTCCAAGGACCGCGAAGAAGGTATCTGTTATCTATCAATACATGGATCAAGATGCTCATTTATGAGAAGGGTATCCTGCAGTTGAGTAGTTGAGTTGCATACCATGGCAGAAGGCTATGTCGCAGATGACCTGTTAGGAAAATATGAAATGATGAGTTGAGATGTTCCTAGGAAGTACAGAACCTGAAATAGAGGATGGATTCCTATGGAGTGGAAGGAGATTTAGATCTGGGAAGAGGAGAAAGACAGAGGACGGTCAAAGAGCTCCTAGTTTGTTTGAAGAGAGTGAGTACGAACTTCTGTCACAGGTAGACGAAGGATCTTACGATGAAGAGGAGGACTATAACTCGATTTCAGAAGGAGAAAAAGACTCTGAAGAGTCTATTGAGACACCAAGGTCAGGATGCAACTACATGACACCAGGAGTATCACTCGAATTAAGGTATAGAGCCTCATCTCCTAAAAAATTTGTTAATTCTAATAGTGCTAATACTACGAATAACACGCAAGAGGACCACCTCTGTTAGATCATTCATCGAATAAACCTGAAACCAACTCAATGGACTTGCATAATATTCAGTTACCCACATTCAATGGAAATAGATCAGAGGATCTAGAGCAACATTGGTTCATATGTGAAGCTATTTGGATGGTTCGTTCAGTTCAGAACGCAGACTTAAAGAAGGTGCAAATGATCATGAATCTAAGGGGTCATGTGCTAGAATGGTTTATGAAGTTCTTCATGGTACCACCAAGAGCACCGCAAAAGAGCCTTGAATAAATACGAACCATGATGATCTGTGAGTTCAAAAAACCTAAATCTAAGTCGCAGTGTATTACCGAGATAAAGGAGATAAAGCAAGCACTAGAAGATTCAGTATGGGACTTTGACAGATGGTTTAAAACTTTGATGGCCAAAGTAAGTTTCCAAATTTTAGATGTTCAGCAGAAAGAATGGTTTATTGCGGTGTTGTTGCCACACATTTGAGTCCTATTGATGCAACAAAAGATCGAGTCACATACATAATTGTTAGAATTGGAAATGAAGCTAGAAGCCTTACCAATTGGTGATGGTGCTGCATGCATGGTATAGATTCAGTTGTAGTTGGATAATATAATGATACAGCTTCATAAAATTAAGAAGAGTAAGGAATCCCACGAAGACTTATGGTGCACGAAATGCAGAATGGATGGACACACCAAGGATAACTATCCGACCTTCATGAATTATGTCTCACCCGGTGCGCCAAACCCATTAAAAGGCCATGGAATACCCTGGTGTCACATAATATAGACTAGAGGACATCACAACGAGGATTTCCTATACCTGCAAAATATTGTAAGTAGCCCAACAAACCTGTTCTGTAAATTTTTCAATTCAGTAGGGCATGAAGAGAAGGATTGTAGAGCATACTAGATCTTGAAGGAAAATATGATAGACACATACTTGATGAAGAATAATGGGAAGACTCAGGCTGACCCCACACAAATATCATATCATCCTACGCAGCTCCCACCCAATCAGTATCAGAACCAATATCACCCTCAATATGCACCGCAACAACCATACATGCAATAGAATCACTATTAGACGCATTATCAACAAAATCAATACTCCCTGTAGCAACCACACCCTCAGGGAAGGGGTGGATGGAATTTCAGAGGAAGAGGAGGTAGGGGAGGATTTGGTAGTGAAAGAGGTCAGGTTACATGCTATAACTATGGACAACTAGGTCACTATGTCAGATATTGCTTGGAGCCTGTGAAGACATGCTCCTACTGTAAGGGACATGACCATAACGTGGAACAATGCCCTCAGTTGATTGCGAAGTGGTAGGTTAGGAACATCCTAATCTTGCATAGAATCTGAACCCAAATCAAAATCCTAACTTGAACGTCCAGATGATTGTTCCTAGGAATTTTGTTGCACCTTCTGCAAACAAAAGTTGTTCCTCTAGTCTGAATGGTTTAGATCCAGAACAAATGGTTCACAATAAGGTTGGAATACTTTCCTTAGTAAATATAGACACCTGGAATGCAATCTTTGATGGAGTGATGTGGTTCTTCTCTTATGACAAAAGGTCTCCAAGAAAACACCTGCAAAAACATATCAAACACACAAGAGATCAAAGATACAAGAACATCATCTATAGATCTATGTTGGTGACTAAGGAATCTGATAATAATATGCAATATTATAACATAACAAATATCTGGGAAAGGATCCAACTTTACATTAATAAAATGAAGAAAGAGTTTACAACCTGTGCCTTAGTGTTGATATGCTCTCTCACAAAACCAACATCTTGTCCCCTACATCTCCAACTTGCTCCCTCAATCTCTCTTGAATGACATAGGCCAGAATATTAAAGCAACAACATAACATTACTCTCTCCTCAACCATGGGAATTGAGCCTACTTTTACAGGCTTGCAATGGATAGGGATGGTTGATAAATATATGGGTGAGGTGGCTAGGAGATCCTACAGGGATGGATATTGAGCCCAACTGACCCAAGTGATCAGGGATAAGGGTGCCACGAAGCCTTCTTTTGAGAAGCTTCATAAGACCTTCTCTTTTTCACTTTTTACCAAGGGCACCACTCTTTGTTCACCATGATAGAGTGGCTCTGGGTAGAACCGTGCCTTTCTTAATGGGTAAAGTTGGTGCCATTTCTTACTGCAAATGCATTACAGGCGGTGCTGAAGAAGGTACCGCTTTTTGAATAAAGGGTAGAAGCAGTGTTGGATATTCATATACAAATTTGATGTCTGGACCAATGTTCTTGGCTTCACAATTTGGGATTGAGGACAACCCTAAAGTTTGGGATCTTATCACATGGTCATGACGAGATTAATGTATAACAATGATCACCACTAAGAGAAGAGAGCCAAGCATTGTTGTTTTAACGCGAGGATGAGCTATGACTGGAGATGACATGGATATACCACAAGAGAAACTGCAATCACAGGTACAACCCGCGACATAGAAGAAGTTGTCATTCGACATACAAAAAAATAAAAAAGTATTCATGAATGTGTGATAGGAGTATTTGGATCCAAAAGAACCGTTGACATAAGAAGAAGTCAGGGAGATGCCTGAAAAATTACAACACATATTTTAGAAGAAGGTCCCACACAAGGTTAGTAAAATCAAGTCCTTACTGTCAAGTTGCTTAGCGCTAATACAAGATAAAGATGCTATCTCAGAACTATAAGAACTGATAGAAGAGACACCAATAGAGCCATGAATCGAAAAGAAGGTTAATTAGGTCAGAAAGAAATTCAAAACTGACCACGAGTTAAGAATGACTGTGCAGATAGGGGATTATGACATGGACTATATCATTTTAGACATGGGTTTCGACGTCAATATTTTGATGCGACAAACTTGGGAAAGTATGGGAAATCCATGCCTGGACTAGTCTCCTGTCCATCTATGACTTTCCAATAAGACGAAGGTCCTCCCAATTGGTAGGTTGAGTCAAGTCCCTGTAACCATTGAATGGTTGCACACATTTGCATATTTTGAAGTCATTAACATTGCCGATGATGCTGGGAATAGATTGGGCCATAGACAATCAGACCATTATCAACTTCAAGAAAAAGGATACTATGATTTGAGGATAATGAGACGAGGGTGGTGTTTCCCATTGATCCTTTGGAAGGAAAATGTACGTTGAGCCTGTCTACAATGAGGGAAAGGGTGACTACCTTGACTATATCTACAATGTCATGCCATGCAAGAATATTACATCAATCCAAAAGCGGATGTAAACCTGAGATAAAAGAGTGCCAATTCCTACACATCTAACTTAGGGGAGGCTTTGGAAAATTGGCAAAACTGGTTACATGAAGTCTCTATGAGGAGATGTGCAAGGATTACAAGATCTGTGTGATGGGTGGAAAACAAGTTAAGAGAGAAACCCACCTACGAATGTTTACCTAACCTTGCATCCTTTCTAAGTGAGTTTGAAGAATTCGTGATCGAGTCACAATGCTTGTCTACATTGGATCATGTGCTAAAGGCTACGCCTTCTAGATGGTGGGGTACACACAAGAAGTTTATAACAGAATGGCCACAATGTAGAAGGTTGATGGAAGTCAAGTTCGCTGAAGAACTCACCACCGTCAGCCATAAGTACACAGGGTTGTCAAGCCCTGCTATGCACATAAATCAATATCGCACTATATTTGTAGCATACCCATTCCAAGAATGGGTTCATCATTTCATTCACACATTGGAAATGACACCTAGAAGCTAGTATGCATCTATGGAGTTGTGACAAGGTACTCAGGATTGGGAAGAGGTATCCAAGTAGTTTGCACACACATTTGAGTTTTTTGATGAGAGGCCTACATATGATGCTGTGCTTGAAGTAATCAAAGAAAATATATTTTCTCAAGTCCCTGTCAAGGAGGAAAATTCCCACTAGTGCAACACAACTATCTAGCAGTGGATAGCGTGCTACAATTTGACTGGAGACCCAAATGATGACCTGACTAACATCAACATGCAAGAATCCAAGGGTACATGCTCAGTGGAAGGAAGTGGCATTTCAAGTGACCAGTTCCTAAATCCCTTAAAGATCAAGAAAGTAAACATTGAGTCACCAGAGAACCCAAAGTTCGCCAATATAGGAGATTATTGGGATGAAGAGATAGTCGTGAAGATTACAGACTTACTGCATGAATATCGGGACCTATTCTCTACCAAATTTTTAGAGATAAAGGGGATAGTAGGAGATCTGGGAGAGATAAAAATACCCCTGCGACCAAATGCTAAACCTAGCAAGAAGCGACCTTATAGGATGAACCCCAGGTATAAGGGAAAGGTAAAAGTAGAATTGGATCGTATGCTTGACACATAAATCATTGATCCTTTTTAGGAATCAGTGTGGATCAGCCCTATAGTGATCCAAGATAAGAAGGCAACATGTGAAGTCAGGATCTATGTCGACCTAAGAAAGCTGAATGATGCATGCTTGCAAGATCCATTCCCAACACCATTTACAGATGAATTACTTGAAATCATCGATGGGAAAGAGATGTATACATTTACTAATGGATTCTCTGGCTATCATCAAGTCATGATTGTGCAAGAGGATCACCACAAAAAAACATTCGTCACATAATGGGGATGCTACCAGTATATAGTAATGCCCTTTGGACTCAAGAATGCACCTGCTATTTTTTCTAGAATAGTAGTCTCTACTTTTAAATATTTTATTCATAAATTTATTGAGGTCTACTTTGATGATTGGAATATGTTTCTTCTATTAAGAGACCATATTGAGAGTCTGCGCATGATGCCGCCATGTTGTCGCTAGTATTGGATCGCGCTTAATTCCAAGAAGTGTATATTCTATGCACTATTTGGTGTGTTGTTGGGTCACATCATATGTAGCGACGGTATTTTAGTTGACCAAACAAATATTTCGATTATTCTTGAATTACCACCACCTACATCAATCACACAACTCAGATCAATGCTGGGAAATACATGCTACTACAGGAAGTTCATCAGAGGATATGCAATGATCACTGCACCTATGGAGAAACTACTGAAGAAAGACACAAAGTTTCAATGGACAATAACTTTCCAGGAAAGATTGGATAAATTGACTCAACCCAATGGACACTACGACAATACTTGTATTTCTATACTGGAAGAAGGAGTTACATGTGCATGTCGACACGTCCTCTGTCGTGCTCGGCATAGTCTTGACACAACTAGGAGAGGGTGCACTTGAACACCCTATTTCTTTTAAAGGTAGAAAACAATCAACAATAGAAAATAACAACATGAATATGGAAAGAGAAGGCCTCGCTATGGTCTATGCACTTTAGAAGTTCTGACACTATTTGTTGGGTAGAAATTTTCAGATGTACACTAATCATTCAACGCTGAAATACCTAGTGAATAAGCCAATGTTGGGGGGGAGGATCTGTAGATGGATTCTCCTCTTCCAATAATATTATTTTTAGGTCCTTGTCAAACCTAGTCAACTGAATGTAGGGCCATACCACCTATCAAGGATAGAAAGTGGTGAAGATCCAACTAGCCTGGAAGATAATTTTCTCGACGCGCAACTATTTGTGATCCACATGATGGACGATCAGGACCATGAGTTTAACGCAATCATTCAATTTTGAGCACAGTCTATGCACCTTAAGGAATGTCAACTAATCAAAAGAAATAGTTGGTTTTCAAAGATGTCGATTATACATTAATTGCAGGACATCTGTATAAATTGGGTGCGGATGAAATACTGTGCTGCTATGTTTTTTATTATGAACGACCTTGGGTAATGAGCGAAGCACATGATGGTGTCGTAGGAGGACACTACATGGGAAAATAAACTGTGTGCAAGATATTGTAAGCGGGACTATGGTGGCCAACCATACACATGTATACTAAAAGCTTCTGCAAGCACTGTGATATCTACAAGAGAACAGGAAAACCGTCACGCTGTGATGAGATACCACTTGCATTACAGATAACCCTTCAACCATTCGACAAATGGGAACTTGGTTTTGTTGGAACGATCAGTCCACTAGGAAAGAGAACTGGCACACACTACATTATCACTGCGACATACTATTTAACCAGATGGTCTGAAGCTACGCCTGTTAAATATTGTACCGTCGTGACTGCCACAAAGTTTTTGTTTGAAAACGTAGTCACTAGATTTGGCTGTCCAAAGATACTAGTAAGTGACCAAGGTACACTTTTTTTTAAGAAAATGATTGTTGAGTTAAGTGTAGAATTTCAGATCCAACATAAGGAGATGACACCCTACCATCCTTAAGCGAAAGGAATGGTCAAAGATTTCAACAAGATTCTAGAGAATGCATTGACCAAGATATGCAATGTGCGCGGAGATGAATGGGATCCGAAAGTCTCAGCTGTGCTATGGGTATATCACAAAACTTGCAAGTGACTGTTAGGCCACACTCCATTCAGGGTAGTATATGGCCAGGAATTTGTTGTTCCAATGGAATACATTGTTCCCAGCTTGTAGATTGCTACACTGACAGAGATTACTGATGGAGATGCTTTCGAGCAAAGGTTGTCGCAGCTCGTTCAAATGGAAGAGGAATGATTCGTTGCAGGATTCCCTCAGACAGTTTAGAAGTAGCGATAGAAAGCATGGCATGATCGTCATATCTGGGTCAAACCTTTCAAAGTTAGAGGACTTGTGTTGCTGTATGACAACAAATTTCTCAAACATCGAGGCAAGCTAAAGACACATTGGCTAGGGCCATACAAGATTGCGCACATCACTGATGTCGGCATAGTAAAAATATAGAGAATAGATGGAACGTATGTCAAAGGTATGATGAATGGAAGTTTCCTGAAACCATACTACGATGGTCATAACATCTCTGGCTAGAATCACATCGTTGTCATAACCCCAAATTTTTCGAAAAATTTAAAACTTTTAGAATAACATATAATCCAAATAAATGCAGATATTAACTGTTTAATTAGATTATGTTACTAGAATTGTAACTGAATGATCTTTACTTTTGCTTAACTTATGTGATGAGTTTTCTTGTCAGTTACTAATTTTTTTCTGTTTTCCACCGCAAGGGGGATTGCTATGACAGACTGGGCTTACTTAGCTTTCGAGCTAATGCAACAATTTTTCTTTCTCTTACATATATACAGGTAAAGTTCGGGTTGCTGCTAACAGATTTTTAAAGTATTAGATAACAATTTGCTGTACCCATTCATTCAGTAAAAGTATAAATGCATGCTAGCCAGTTTATCAAACTTTTACAGGTAAAGCTTTTCCTATAATTCTCCTTAAGATATTACTGATAGAAAGTTAGAATTTCCAGAGAAAAAGGATAGATATTTTCCTTTATAATAACAGAATTAAGTATTCCTATGGAGTACTGAATCACTATTGAGTTTACGGTAATGCAATCATAATATTTCTTATCTAGCACAGTAATTAAAACCGGGTTACCATGTTCAGACCCAATTTACTTATCTATTGTTACTGCATCGTTCCAAGTTAAAATATGTTTACCAATATAAAGGATCTGGAGTTATTAATATTGAACTATATACTTTTCTTACTTCCAGAAATTACAAAATTTATTGTCTAATACATGTCTTCTCATATTATTTTGAGATTTACATTGATTGGGAAAACTATTTCTATTTCCAAGATGACAATTGAATATCATCTAAAGCTCCTTTAGACTTAGTCCTATATTTATCATGACCAAACTTATTATGAGATTCCAGGTTTAAATTCATCAAGAATGGTGATAACCATTTACATAAACTGCTAGTCATACCTTTACTTATCAAACCTTGCAAATCTTTGTGCTTGAAGGATGTCAAAAGCCTAAATGCTACCATAAAGAATCTAACACAATTTAAAAGATTGTATATAAATAGCAAAGCTATGGAAATAGGCATTATAGTTTGTAGATTTGTAAGCGACTACACTTATCATTGCTCTATTATTTATAGACTTAAAGAAATGATAGATTTATTGTCTTCTCTTGAAACTAGGGTCGTTGGACATATGGTTGTAAGTTTTATGAACCATTATAACTCAACATTATACCCCTATCCTTTTTGCTTTTATAATGCAAGTTTTATAATTCAATGAATTAATCTTGATCGAGGTCTATAATGCAAAGTCATACTATATATACGATGCAAATATTAACAATTACAATGCAAAGGTTTTATATTGAAAAAGCATAGTTTTATTGTTTATATTGCATAATTTAATATTTGCGATGCATAGTATTAATATGCATTGCTCTAACATTGAAGTTGTGAATTTTAATGCAGGTAAAACATAAGGCAGCGACCATATGGAAATTTCCATGCAATGAATTGTTTGGAAAACAAATGATTGGTAAACTTCGTCGTAAAACTTTAGACTTCGACCCACTTGCATGCAATGTATTTTAGCACTGACGTGGTCGCTCTTTGGCCATGCACTGGTGGTATAAATCATTGACTCAACCCTAAAAATCATCATTTTCTCCCTTGCCTTCGGGCTTGGACGCTCCGTGAACCCTCCTGGTTCATTTTTGCTATGGCTTGCTTGATAGCAGCTCGTACACTGCTCTAGTCCCTCATGCTCGTCTTCAGTACTGTGTAGGAATCTGTAGCTTGATGCTGGTGGTTATATGGGTGTTGAAAAACCTAGGGTTTTTCCTTTGGCTCCATGGTTGACCCTGTTATGGCGTGAGTGCACTTCTTTGACTTAACACTGTCACTGCTCCCATTTTGTAAGGTATCCTTTGCTCTTCCATTTCGACCTTCGCGGTGATAAGGGAAAGGTTCCTACTTTCTTTGCTCGTGGTTTTCAGTATTTACAGTGGCTGCACTCCCTTCAAACTTGCTAGTAAGCTACAGTTCTTAATATATTTGTTTTTCCATTTCAGCAAATAGTTTTAAACAAAATTTAAGGGTTAACTAAAATAATGCTCCTTCTTTATTTCCAGGTTCGTTCTTCTCTTGTGGAAAGGGAAACGCAAATCTTCAACAGTGGAACCTCCCGGTACGCCTGGTTCCGAACGTGGCATTTCCTCCTTGCTGGCTTTTAGAGCTGTTAATGGTTGAATTGAGTGTCACGACTCTAAGTTTACTTCAGATCTGTGCAGTCTTTTAAACTATTGGTTAAAATAAGTTTTTAATAGGTTTAACCCTGCACTGTGCAAGGGTATTACGGCTTCGGTCAATAATGTAATAGATTCCTTCTTGTTTTTAAATACTGTAAATATGAGGTAGGCAGGGTTGTATCCTATCTGCAAAGGAGGTCACGACCTCGACTGTTGCTTCCTTTACTGCACCCTTTCGCATATTTAGGGTTTTCAGCCAAGATTTGATAATATATAAAAGTTTTATTATCTTTACTGTCTCTTCTAGTTTGTTTTACCATCTACAGTTTTAAATCTAAGCAATGCACAGTAAAAATAATTGAAAAAGGGTTTATAATAGATTATCTTGTGGTTTGATTATGCGGCCGTGGGTGAAAATAATATCTTAACTCTTATTATTTATTTACTTGCGTAACTGGGTTTATAGGGTTCGACCTTATATTTACAGTTGGGATTCAGTCAGTTACTCCATCTGTCATTAAAATTATAGATTATGTGGTTGACTATGAGCAACATAAATATAAAAGGTTTAAACCTTAATGGTTAGCTCGTCATTTGAGCAATTTATGGTTCTGCATGACCGTGTTATAATACTATTAATGAATTCTTTTACAGTGTTACTGTATGTATTAACTTCTTAAATTATAAATGCATATAGGGTTATACCCTTATACCAATATCGTATCTATTATTACTATTTTCTTACATTATTGTAGGTTGTGTTATAACACTGTAATTCATTTTAATGTAAAAGGGTTCTGTAGTTATAGTACCTTTCAGCTTATTGTTAATAAATTTGTTATGAAGTTTCTATACAGGCTTATACCCTGACTTCTATTTATTCGAAATTGTAAAAGCAAGTGTAATCCTTTCGAATTAGAAAGGCCTGTTGTATTCTTTAGAAGATATTACTATTGTCTTTAAGTAATGTTTATTTACTTTACGATACACAGAGTAAGACTAGTTTATATAAAAACTTTATTTATTTTTATCCTGAGTATAAATAGACTAAGTTTATAATTGTAATAATAATATATTACTTTGGATGTTACTTTTCTAATATAGAACATTATTGGTGATTCAACCATGATTTTACTTCTTGTCAATGTTACTATAATTGGTATTTAATGATATTTATCCAATGTTTGGTTTGGGTTCTTTATTTAGTTGTAATACCTGAATATTTCTATATAATACTTATTTAATATCAAAGCATATTTTCATATACACATTTGTATAAATACTTAAACTTAGCTAAATAAAAGAGTATACAGATATGATAGCATTCCTTTACCATATCTGAAAATAGAATAACAGTTATGAAAAATGCTTAAACTTAGATAAATAAAAGAGTATACAGTAATTAAATAATTGCATTCTTAACTATATTGCAGACTAATACCAATAGAATTTAACTGTAACATCAAATAGATAAGTAACAGATAAGTAATTATATCCTACTGTCAGTAATGTTTTTATTTTAACTCTATAAGGTTAAATCCTTTTTAAACTAGAAGATAACAATTATAAAACCTAAACTGCAGAGATACTTAATCTATTTTTCCTTATTACAGCTAGTATTTACAGAAAACAAAGATACAGTACTAGGAATAATTTTTAAGATTGTAGGAAGATAAACTATGAATCTGTAAAAACACTTGTAGTAACTACAAGTAAAAATGGGAAGCTCAGTTCAGAAGAATACTACTTCTCAACACTGAGATACTGTGCTGGAGTACGGTCTGGTGATACCAGATGTGGAAAAACACAGTAACTATTAACAGGTTTAACTACTGATATTATGAGATACTAACTTTACTGAAACTAACTAACTACTCAGACATATAATAAACATAACATACATCCATTCATACTCAGAAAACATAAAGAAATAAATGACAGAACCTGTTTAAGCTGTGGACAACAACAACAATGGGAGGCCGTTCCTCCCTACCAACTCCTGGAGAGCACTCAGACAACGACTTCTCAGGACCCCCAAGCTTGCTCTGGTCTCCCTGGATGGAACTAGGTGCAGCAATGTCAGATTCAAGTCCTCAAACTCAGTATGAATCCTGAACTTATTAGCAAGTTCTCCCAGCTAAGAGCTGTAAATAAAATCAAGTTACTGCAGCAATCCACTCAGAACACTTCCTTACTGTTTTTCCCTCTTTCCTCAATGAAATTCCTGAATAACATTCACCTGAATGAATTCTCTCTAGAATAAAATCTGAGCAGCCTCAGCTCTCTTCATTGAGTACTTTTTAAAAGATTGCCTAGGTCTTTGTTGGGTTAACTGTCATTTAATGAGCCACCTGCTCTGATTCCACTTTCTTGGGGAATCATGACCCCAAATATAGGGAAGTTGCCACCTGCAACTTAGGAAGTGTTTGAGGAAGCTGCCACTTGTCCTTTTGCCTTTCCACCTAGTTCCATCCACCAGTTTGACCAGTAACCTCTTTTAGTAGCTCTCCCATGCTGTTGTCTCCATAATTTATTTATTAATAATAAAATATTCTGAATTACACTCCATTACTGTTGACTCTGCTGAGTCATCAATCCCTACTTAGGATTAAGTTTAACATAATGTCTCAGAAATATAATAAAACAAATTACAAAATTTTACAAAATTGGGGTATGTGACAGTCGTGCATGAAAAAAATAAAATAAAGAGAGGCCAAAAGATGTAAATTGTTTTGTCACACATATGCGGTAGAACCAGCGCAAAGCGCACGAAAAATCAAGAAGCGTAGGAAAAGGTGGAAAGTACTGCAAAAAGGGGGACTGATAGGCTGCTTGACATTAAAGTGAGAATATCCAGCAAATTTTGAGGCGATTATGACATCCAAATTTGATTAATTCGATGAGATACTAGGAGAATGATGACTTGCTTTTTGGTCCCATCAGCTGTCCTCAACATAACTGCCATAATTTTTCTGATAGGTACAATGCAGTACTCAAGTTCTCAATTTAATGAAGAAACACGTTGGTCGAGAAGCCCATGTGACCGATTAGACCTCGACCTCCCATCATATGTGACTGTAGGACGCATAGACAGGTATAAATACAAGGCTTCACCATCAAACAGTCTTTTACGCACAGAGAGAGAGAGCCAAGAGAACTAGAGCTGAAAATTGCAGAGGCGAAGCCTGTCATAGAGTGTGCCCACACCCATGGTAATAGAGATCTCCATCCCAAGTGATTTATTTGACGTAACTATCAATCTAGGCTATCTGATTGAGGAAGATATTCAATCACCCGAAGTACAACAACCATAGAGAGAAACTGAACTCGACCCAATGGCATGAACAAGAAAGCAGTATGTGCCTACTTCAGACCTTGTTCAACCCCTTGGTTCGACCCTTGTTCGACCCCCTGGTTTACTCCTTGTGCCGAACCCAGCTCACAGACTACCAGTTGCAGCTGCACAACTAGTCATGGAGCTAATATAGGTTGGTGAGAGAGTAGCAGGACAGCCGTCTGGACCACCATCGTTGAGGAAATGTAAGGCTAAGGACGTTTTGGACAACCCTGGGAAAGAACCAATGGAGGAAGACCCAAAGGAGGAGGCCCTCGTGGACGAGTATTCACCACCTCACAAAGACAGGAGTGCCAGGAGGGAAGAAGAATACTTCCCACACTACGTTTGGCCCAGAAGAGCTGATGCGGAGGAAATGACGCTTCCAAAGAAAGAGTCCACATTTTTAGTCTCACCCCAAATCCCTAATGATGTACCCCTGTTGATGAATCTAATGCCAAATATCATTAGGTTGGAATTTGAATATGTCGACACTCACCTGTATTTTGGCTTGGAAATAAGCAATTGCATGACTACAAATCAAGATGGACCGACTCAAGTGCAGGTCTGAGTACAAATGCAGTGGGCTACTGGAATCGCTAGCACATGACTGTTGGAATTGTTGTTCATGCCGCATTTTGGCCACAGTATGCAAGTTAATACATATGTGAAATAAATTCTATTATATTTCCATAGGGGATGCTTATCGCATGATCAACCATACCTATTCAATGTCGATCTTCTTTCTTCAATCACAGGTTTTCCAAAGACAAGAGAAGACCCCATCTCATATTTGCACCACAAGGACACCACCAATAAGCATGATGGAGATTACAGAGATGACTGAGATGACTGACAGAGATGCTGTCGAGCAAAGGATGTCGTAGCTCATTCATATGGAAGAGGAACGCTTCGTCGCAGGATTCCATTAGACAGTTTAGAAGCAGTGACAGAAAGCATGGCATGATCTCCATATCCAGGTCAAACCATTTGAAGTCGAAGGACTTGTGTTGCTGTATGAAAAAAAATTTCTCAAACACTAAGGCAAGCTAAAGACACATTGGATAGGGCCATACAAGATTGTGCACATCACTGATGCCAGTGCAGTAAAACTACAGAGACTATATGGAACGTATGTCACAGGTATGGTGAATGGAAGTCGTCTAAAACCATACTATAATGGCCATAACATCTCTGGCTATAATCGCGCTACGCATGAAAAAATAAAAAAAATAAAAATAAAAGAAAGAGAGGCCAAAAGGTGTAAATTGTTTTATCATGCGTCTGCGGTAGAACCAGCAAAAAGCGCACAAAAAAGAAAGAAGCACGGGAAAAGGTGGAAAGTACTGCAAAAAGCAGGACTGACAGGATGGCTGACATTAAAGTGCAAATATCTGGCAAATATTGAGGTGATTATGATAACTAAGTGTCATGAATTCGATGAGAAACGAGGAGAATGACGACATTCTTTTTGGTCCCATCACCATCCTCGGCATAAATTCCATAACTATTCTGATAGGTACAATGCAATAATCAAGTTCTTAAGTTAATGAAGAAACGCGTCAATTGGTAAGCCCATGTGATCGATTAGACCTTGGATTCCCATTATATGTGACTACAGGATGCATAGATATGCATAAATACAAGGCTTTTCCATTAAACAGACTTTTGCGCACACAGAGAGAGCCAAGAGAACCAGAGCTGAAAATTGCAGAGCCGAAGCCTGTCAAAGAGTGTGCGCACACCCATGGTAATAGAGATCTCCAACACAAGTGATTTATCCAACATAACTATCAATCCGGGTTGTCCGATTGAGAAAGATATTCAATAACCTGAAGTACATCAACCAGAGAGAGAAACCAAACTTGACTCGATGGCGCAAATGAGAAAGTAGCATGTGCCTGCTCCAAGCCTTATTTGACCCCTTGATTCAGTCCCTATTCGACACCTTGGTTCGTACCCTGTGATGAACCCAGCTCAGAGACTACTAGTTGTAGCTACACAACCAGTCATGGAGATGATACAAGTCGGCAAGAGAGCAGCAGGAGAGGCAATGGGACCACCACTGTTAAGGAAACAGAAGGATAAGGCCATTGTGGACAACCCTAGAAAAGAACCAATGGAGGAAGATCCAAAGGAGGAGGCCCTCATGGATGAGTATTCACCACCTCGCAAAGGCATGAGTGGCAATAGGGAAGAAGAAGACTTCCCACACTATGTTTGGCCCAGAAGAGCTGATGTAGAGGAAGTGACGATTCCAAAGAAAGAGTCCACATTTTTAGTCTCACCCTGAATCCCTAATGATGTACCCCTACTGATGAATCTAATGCCAAATATCACTAGGTTGGAATTTGAATATGTTGCAACTCGCCTGTAGTTTGGCTTGGAAATAAGCAACTGCATGACTACAAATCAAGATGGACCAACTCAGGCGCAGGTTTGAGTACCAATGCAGTGGGCCACTGGAATTGCCAGCGCATGACTGTTGGACTTGTTCTTCATGCCACATTTCGACCACAGTCTACAGGTTAATACATACGTGAAAAAACTTCTGGTCTGTTTCCACAGGGGATTCTTATGGCTCGACCAACCATACCCGTTCGACGTCGAGCTTATTTCTTCAATCACAGGTCTGCCAAAGATAGGAGAAGACCCCATGTCGTATTTTCACCACAAGGACACCACCAATATGAAGCAGAAGTATAACATTTAGCGTGCATTTATGGGATTTCATATTGGTTCTATTAAGGACAACATAGTGTTGTTCTCCGTAAATATCCTCTCTTGTAAAGTGGTGCAAAATATGAGACCAACTAAATGTACTGCTAGAGCAGTAGATCTTGCAGAATTATGCGAAAAAGCAGTGATTTTCAATTGGTCACAGTTTCTGCTCAATGAAATGATAGATGATGTGCAACAGGCACAAGAGGAATGTAATTACAAATTTCACTACTCCTGGCTGCTCATCCTAATATCATTCATTATGTGCTCCAACCCACTGGACTACCAACAAATGGATGTCCCATTACTTTGGCTTGGCGCAAAGTATCAGAACCTGTGGGAGAGGAAGAAGAACAAGAAACACGATACAGATAATAAAGTCAATTTTTTTCTACACACTGAGGCATTACGTGCTATTATGAGGAAAACCCATAGAATACGCACAGTGACCATGCATAGGTATTTGGCCTTCATAAATTTCCAGGATGGCGCGCATAATATGATTTTGGAGCCAAAAAATGACCTGATAAAGCAAGAATATAATGTAGGGTTCATGATCGCTACTGATAAGATGGATGCAATTGTCAAAGAGTGTCCTGTAGAATGAACCTGAGAAAGGAGGGGTTCGTTCCCAAAAAAGGGTCTCTCAGTGTTTAGTTTACGTGCTATTATCCTGATGATGAGTCCTGTTGTGGACCCGCAACGTCGATATTTAAAAATGATATCTGCGGCTATTCCGAATACTGATATTATAAACATGCACCGCAGAAGCCTAGCAACAGAGAAATTTAACTTGGTATCGTTCGTGTTTAGAGAGTCTGAACAAAGACAAAAGAAGACTCCAAAGGGTCCTTTTTGATATGGTTTTGTCTCTAGGGCTCGAAAAAGTGTAAAACAATACCCAATAGAACTCTTCCAGTCATGATTGGTTGGAGTGTTCCTTTTTCGTAACTAGTCCATCCAAACCGAAAAAGAGATAACCTACTGTCAGAGAGACAACTCTTCAAATACTTTTACGAGTATGAAGAATACAAGTACTCGACAATATTTTCATATTAGGGAGCCCGAAAAGAGTTTAAAGGAGACTCCAATAGGTCTCTTTTCATGATGACAGAGTTTTACGAGTCCGAAAAGAATAAAAAAAATACTCAGAACTTTTATACTGTTTTTTGAGGGCATGATCAAAGTATCGAAACAAACGCTCGAGGAATTTTTCCATTTTCAAAAGTACGAAAAAGTAAAAAACGAACTTCCCAATAGACTTTACCGCTTATTAGTTGTCCCTACAAGACTTAAATGACCATTAGTTTCCCAAAATATTTGGAGAAATGACTTTCATGAACTATATAAAAGGGTATTTTTATAAAAATGACTTTTAAAACATAAAAAACCCTAAAAATAGGCTATAAAAGTCAAAGTAAATAGTAAAAGCAATCCATTTCACTATTTACCAACCTTGGAGAGAATTTTGGGTAGTTTGGAGACAAAACTTTAGTTGAAGATTCCAGGAGCTTCCACTGTCCATTTTCATACCGTCTATTCCAGGTAACATCTAAATCAATTCTCTTTCATTTCATGGTTTCCAATTTTCATTTTTCATGGTTTTTTGAGCTCCTGGGCCGAACCAAAAATGAGAAATACGGGCACCGCTCCTAGCCCTTACGGGAAAGGAAGTGCTCGATAAGAACCATGTTTCTTCAGTTATACACAGGCAGTGGCACCTCTCTGTCTTAAATGGATAGAGGCGGTGCCGATCGTGGGCATAAAAAAACTAAAATTTTGAAAGTAGTTTCACTGATGAGAAATGTTTCTAAATGGATCTTAAATTGTTTTTGGCAGGTTAATCTGATAAAAAAATGGTTATTTGGAAAGAAAGGAAACATGCTGCAGCTATAGGAGATGCAGGTTGTGTGGATTCCCTATGGGGTTGTGGCCTTCTAAAGTTTTTTTGGACCCCAAGCATGATTTCCCATCCCCATTTGCTAGAACATATCCTCCAGATGTTGAAATCGAAGCAACAATATTTTGAGGTAGGGATTCATGTTTTGACCATACAGGTAGAGGATATCTACTTTCTAATGGGGTTGTCCAAACGAGGGTCCCCTGTCTCTCTTGTTGGTTCCCAAGGAGGAACTGTGACTACTCAGAAGCTGATTAATCATCATTGTCATCCTAGCATGAAAATGTCAGGTAAAAAGATCCTGATCAATGATGTGGTGGATATGCCACTTTGTACAACTCTGTTTATCATGTCGAGATTGGATGGAAGCCAAGGACCTCATCAGGAATCCTAGGCACACATGCTATATGCCCTGGAAGCTATGGCTCCTATAGTTTACAATTATCTATAAGAACTTCTTCCTATCATCAAAGATCAACTGACAAAGTGTCGGCATGGAGGGATAAAGTAGTTCGGTTTTTGGTCTATTTTAGCTTGTTTCTTCTTTGAGAGGGTGCCTCTCATGAGATCCTAGGTGTTTTTTCCTGAGCTTAGGGATAAAGAACCATGTATGCTGAGGTGGGTTGAGGTTATGGATTGTATAGGTGGTGACAGATCCAAGATAAAATTTTAGGCCTCTTTCTTCCATTGGTTGCGAGATCAGATCCTCATGATAGAGGATTACACCTATGCAGGGACAGATTTCAGAGGTGACCCTGATCTGCCACTACCACTTGGTGCCTAGTGGGGGGATATTGGTAAGAAACAAAACCCTAAAATAATGATTATGTTTTTATGTTTTTTATGTGTAATTACAAGATCTAATGTTTACATGCAGATGTTGGTGCTGCACGACCTAGAGGATCTTCTCTTATGAATAGACGAGCTGGGGCTTAATTTGTTCATAGGGGTGATGATCACCTTACTGATTTAGAGGAGAACTTAGAGCGATGGAATCTTGACATTCCTGACATGATGATAGATGATATCCCCATGAGGTATCCGAGACATACTGCAGGGGTGCTAGGATGTTTCAACCGAATTCTTCGTAGGGTAGCATGTGCTATCATGTGTTATCATGAGCATCGCTAGATAGTGACTGCATGGTGTACTGCTGAAAGATTACTAGCTTCAGGGATTTTTTGTATGATTTTTTATTTCTCGAAAGCGACAGTTCTTCAGACGAGGTCTCGTGACCACATTTTTGTAAAAAACACTTTATATATATATATATAAAGACTTATTACTGGTGTTTATATGTCTCAAATGGGAATTATATTTACATGAGTTTTATGTGTCATTTATAGTTTATTTTAAAATTTATGAATGGGAAATATACAAGTCTAGGATGTAGTTTGCTAATGAATCAACAACCATATTATCTGACCTAGGGACATGCCTATAAGTAATACACTCAAATGACCTTTCTAATAAATGCACTCTCTGAAATAAATGAAGGAGTACAGGGTTTTTGATGGCATAAACATGGTTTATATGACAAACCACTAATTGTGAGTCCATAAACACTACCAAGTCATTAATGTTTCAAGATGCAGCCTCAGTCAGTAAACCTATAACTGCCTAATACTCGGCTATGTTGTTGGTAGAGGGACCAATGCAAACCGCTCCTAAACTTATCAGGCCATGATCTGGGGAATAGAGAACCCAAGCAGCTGAATCAAGGTTTAGGGTATGACGACAAGCACCATCAGCAAAGCCGTAAAAATACATCCGATCTACATAACCAAAACATGGTATAAACAGTTTGGACACTAAACTCAACACCATACGAAATCAAGACACAACACACTGAAAGCCAATAATATAAATATATACAAGGTACCATAAAAAATGATTTAAGCATAGTACCTCTTCAGGTACAACCCATTGCGAGGTTGCCCGAAGGGTATTCCATCATAATCTACAAGCTTGTAAGATCCTTTTTCTAAAACCTTGCTGATGAGAAAGGTACCACATCGACTCGAAATTCCCTTTACCTAGTTTATCATGTCTTTTATCATAGGTCAAACTAGGTCACCTTCATTGAAAACCCGAGGTTGAACAAATTTATCATATTGGGCCTTAACGCATTTCTTATGTGCCTCATTAGCGAAGGAGAAATCTCTTCTAGTTTTGTCAAGGTTAGCGAGGTATAGAAATCTCTTTTCCTCAGTGGAAGTGTTTGGTAGAAGTTCTACTACAAGTTTTAGTGATGGAATATGACATTGGATAGGAAGGATAGCTTCTAGTCTATAAACTAACTGGAATGGTGTGAAACTAGTTGCTGCTTTTACCGAAATCTTGTAAGCCCAAAGGGTAGAAAAGAGAGTCAGGTGCCAGTTGGATTTATGGTCTCGAACCATCCTCCATAACTTGGTTTTCAAAACTTTGTTAATGGCCTCGACCTAACCATTAGCCTGCCGATAGTAAGGTGTTGAGTTTTCATGGCGAAAGCTGAACTTGATGCTCAACTCGGTCATCATATGATTCCGGAAATGTGATCCGTGGTTAGTGACAATAGACTGTGGGACTTCAAACCTAGCTATCATGTGATTAAATAAGAAGAGGGCAACAGTCTTACCATCCTCTGCATATGTAGGCATAGCCTCAGCCCATTTTTTGAAATAATCAATGGCTACGATGATGTAACCATGCCCCCCGACTGAGGTAGGCTTACAATGCATAAAATCAATTCCCCATTTGGAAAAATGGCCAACCGCAATGACGGGGTGTAAAGGAGCAGGGTGGGTGTGCTTCTTCAGATAGAAGTGTTGGCAGGGTGGGAATTTCTTAACATCCTCGTGACAGTATTTGAAGATTGAAGGCCAAAAATAGCCAACGAGAAGGATTTTCTGGGCCGTAGCCATCTCAGAAAGATGACCACCACATGCTCTAGAGTGGAAATCATTAAGGACCTGTTCGGCCTCTTCATGTGTACGGAATCATCGGAGAATGGAATTGATACCATGTCTATACAATGTAGCATTTAAGATAAGGTAGTATTTCACGTTGTGATGTATACAATGACGATCATCACAGGATATGTTGGGCTGAAATATTTCAGTTTGGAGATAAATGATTAAATCTCCATACCATGCGGTGGTTGTGTTATTAAAAACAAGAATTCATCTAGAAATGAATCACTGCGCTTAGTATCCATCAAAGCATAGGGAAGGTCACACATCAGCTCTGCAAATACCAAGGGTTTCTTTGAAGTGGCCTTGGCCAATTCAAGGTCAAATTCCTGTAGGATGACAATCCAATGAGAATATTTTCCCCTAGCACCTGACGAGTCAGGATGTAGTACATAGGGTTCTGATCTGCAAGTACTGTGGTAGTGCAAAGCAGGATGTAGTGATGGAATTTTTGAACAGAAATGACAATAGCCAATGCTAACTTCTTCACACGCTAGTATCAAGTTTCAGAATCAGTAATATTCTTACTGGCATAATATATCACATGTTCCTAACCATTGGGATATTCCTACGCTAAAACCATTCTAATGGTATTAACAGAGGTAGCAACATACAATAGAAAATCCTTTGAATAATATGGGGGGTGTATCACGGGTGAATGAGTTAGAGGATGTTTGATATTATCAAAGGCTCATTGGGCCTAGTCATCCTAGAAGAATGGAGTGTTCTTCTTCAGGAGACACATATAACCATGCATTTTCTTAGTGAAATTGCAAACGAAACATCAGAGAAAGTTTTCCTTCCCTTGCAAACTTTGGAGTTCAACAAGATTTGTTGGCATAGGTAGGGCCAATATAGAAGCAATATTCAGTGGATCAATCCAGATGCCATCCTTAGAAACCAAAAATCCAAAGAGATGTCCCATCTCAATGCGAAAAGCACATTTGTGTTTATTAATCCGTATGTTATAATGACAACATCTCATAAAAATGTCTCTAATATTCCTAGGGTGGTCTTCCTATTGTTGTGAATGCGCTGGGATATCTTCAAGTTACGACTCCACAATGTTTTTAATATCATGAAACACATAGGACACGACATGGTGGAGTGTAGCTCTGGCGTTCTTAAGGCCAAAAGGTAAATTCTTAGAGGAAAAAGTTCCCCAAGGGCATATAAATGCTATTTTTTGCTGATCAACGGGCAATATATCGATCTGGTTATAGCCAGAAAATCCATCCATGAATGAGAAGATGACACTTCTAGCACAGTTGTCAATAATATGATTGATATGCGGAGTTGGAAAATTGTCTTTGGGACAAGCTTTTTTTAGGTCTCAGAAATTGATGTAGACTCTAACGGTGCCTTTCTTTTTGTTCACAAGGACAATGTTTGATATCCATTCTGTTAGGGGTACAGGATAAATAAATCCTCCCTTTATAATTTTCTTTACTTCGGCGTTAATAGCCGCATCATTTTGGGGATGGACTTGACGTAATTTCTGCCTGACAAGTTTTGTTGTGGGATAGGTTTTAATTTCATGAACCATGATAGACAGGTCTATCCCAGGGATCTCTTCATAAGTCCAGCCAAAAATATCTTGGAATCCTTTGAATAATGCTCTATATGCTTCAGTTTATTCTATTGATCAGTCCTTCCCTACATGAACATGCCCAATGGTTCTGGGTTTGACTGATATGTCAATTGGGGTTGTTTTATTCATGTTGCATAAGTTTCCTTTGGATTCTGCATGTTGCAACAATACAGGTGTTTGTGGATGGGTGACAATATTAGTATTGATAAGTGTTTCAAGGTCAAAACCTACCGAAGTGGTGTTGAGAAGAAAAGAAGGTCGATGATGATGATATTCCCATATGGGTTTTCTCTCACTCATAATATCCATAATGGACTCATTTGAAGGAAAATTCCGTGTAAGATAATATAGAGTGGAAAGAGAAGGTTCCAACCAATAAGGCAAGTGGTAAGGATCCAAAGCCATGATATGAAGGTCATCAACATGGTTATCAGAAATGGATTGGATAAAATCATACATTGCTTTGTGTGGGCCAAGAGAGGGTGACTCATCATTTTCCTTTCCCTTATAATTAAATCCAGTTGTGGAAAACATATTTATTGTCACTTTTTCTGTACTAGGAGGGGCTAATGGAAACACACCCATGAGGGTGGAGTCTTTTAGCATACCTATCCCAATTTATTGGTAAGGAGGAGGGGACTGACCTAGCATAGGGATGTTATTCACCGTAGGGGTTGTAACATATGGCGTACAAAAATAAAGTTGATCGATAGTCACAATATTCCCCATATGTGGAAATTGAAGAGTTCTAAATACTATCAAAGTGACAACGGTCATATCGTAAAACCAGTTCCTCCCCAATAGAAGATTGTAATCTAATGGGGTGTCGACTACTTCCACCTGAATGGAAACAATTTTTCCCCCAAGATTGACATATAATGTTGGAAATAGACCATGGGGCCAAAAACCTCATCTGTCAAAATATTTCAAGGTAGTAGGTGATTTCATAACCTCAGTAGAACCAATGGCTCTCCAATAGGATATAGACAAGACTGATGTCAAATTTCCTTCATCCATGACGATCCAATGGACCTTTCTCCCATCTAATTTAGAAGCAATTTGGAATGCGAGTTGGTGAGGTAGTATGGAATTATAGTTATCTACATTGAAATGAATCAAATTGGTATTATCTGGGTCTAATTCCCCCAAATCTGTTAGCAAGTTATTACATTGCATTGGAAAACTTTGGAGTACCTCAAGGGTAGACATCGCATAAGGTGCATGAGCTAGATATTCAACAACATTATAGAATTGTGTAGCTAGAGCGTTGGGATTGAAAATAGACTTCCTGAGGGTAGCCATAGGTGGTCATAAAATTAAATCAAGATTAGGTTTTTCGATCACAAGAGGGCCATTAGACGAAGGTGCGGTAGAACTAGTAGAAGGAGCTTTGTCAGAAGAAGCATTTTTGTCCTTTTTCTCTAATGGCTTGTCATAATATTGACTACGAGTACTAAAAATGACGGTCTCAAAAGACATCATTCTGATTTTTTCTATGGAATTCGAGGTTCCCTGATTAGACATGTGGTCTATCAGTTGTTGTTGAGAGGGAAAAGGATCAGTAAGAACTGCTGATATGGGGTTACTTTTCAAAAATTTACTGATCTCGTCACGATGAGGACATTCTTTGGTGAAGTGATCTCCTCCACACAATAAGTAGGGATATTTGGATTTCCTCTTCCCTTTATCATTCTTGTTGGTCATTGGTTTAGGATTCTATTGTTGGTTCCCAGGTTTCTTGTTTTTACCTTTTACCTTTCTCTTATTTTTAGGTGCCTGTGAACTTTGAATGGAATTCACCTTGGAAAAAACCATAGGAGTCGAAGGAGTAGTGGTAGAAGCATTTGTTTGTTTGGTAGGTTTGGCTGTCAATGAGGGCTGGATTGAGCCAACCACCCCATCAACAGGATTCTCTATAGGTGGCTTAGCGAGATCTGTACTGGGGCGAGGAGCTTGCGGAATTAGGTCATATAGTGTTTCAAATTGGGAATAGACCAAATCCATATACTGAGTGCAACTGATAGCCCACGCTTCAGTAACAACACCACCCATAGACACATCTCAAGAAATAGCAGGCAACAATGAATTAGTGAACCAATCAGCTAGGAGTTGGTCCAGAATGGGATCTTTCATGAGTCATGTCCACCTTCTCCACTTGTGGATATGATCTGATATATGCATGGAGGTGTTCTAACGGGGTGAAGTTAAAATATCCGTACTTGTTTCATAACGAATGGGTAGCTGAAAGTGCATAAGGAAAATAGTTGCCATAGAGCTAAAGTCCAAAAATGAATGTTGTGGAAGTTCAATGTACCATTTCATAGCCATATCAGCCAATGTGCGCTGGAAGAGTATTAAATGAACAAAATCATCCATCAGGGAGTTAGAGGAACACCACAGGAGGAAGGTCATAACATGGTTTTTGGTATCATCTCCCTGCTTTCCATCGAATTTTTGAATGTTCGATGGAAACTTTACTGGAATTGTGGGACATGATGGGTTGTGTCGAATGGGATCATTTATCAATTTGGACAAATCTAGTAAGTCCAAATTTGCTAGGAAAGGTAACTGACGATTGGGTTCCACATACTGGTAGTATTGATAAGGCATGTATCCACTAGTAGGATCATATGTTGAATGGTATACATGTTGATGAAATGGTTGGTGAGACAAACCTCCCAAAGATCCACCTCAAGGGGTTTGACCACCAGGGTCGAGACCACTAGGACCACCAGGGCCATTTGGCCTTACCTCTGGGATCATCAGGACCACAAGGAGGAGGACCTCCAGGACCAATAGGAGGAGGACTTCCAGGACCTCCAGGACCACCAGGAGGAGGACCTCTAGGACCTCCAGGACCACCAGGAGGAGGACCTCCCTAAGGTGGTCCTCTTGCACCTCCAATAGTATGAATATGTATTCCTCCTATTAATTGCATGTAAGACCAGTTGGGTTTCCCCCACGGTGTAAAATTATTCCCAAGGTAAGGAATTCCAGTGTATGGAATTCCTGTAGGGGCAGGTTGATAATTCATATTCCCTATAGGTACTTGATTTGATAGGTAACCATAATTCCATGAGGATTGATTAAGTACAGGTTGTGCCGCTAAGGGCTGACCTAAACTTAAATAAGGGTTTACCATATTTGTATTGGTGGGAGGAACATACACTACAGATTGTCCTGCAGTAGAGGTCTATCTATTATTAGTAGCAATTCCACTAGTGGGTAACGTAGGTCACGTTGGGGGATTCTATCCATGACTAGATAGGATTGATATACCAATCAGCATGATGAGGTGGATTGAATATATCATCATCTTGATCATCAAGGATTACCCAATGATAACTAATTGTATAAGCACCAAACTGCTCCAAATCATAAGGAACCTCCATATGTGAAGAAGATGGATGAGACTGATATTCCGCTAACTGTATCACATCTAAATTTTCACAATACTGCTTCTCAATATCTTCATTACTGATACCTTTGTGCAGCTCTACATGATATGACTCTGGATGATCGTGTGAAAATTATGGACGCTCCTCTTCCATACTAAGTTTTTCCTAGGTATCCACACTCCCTTCTATGGATGTATCGCAGATTGGACTTCCACAAATTTTTGAATAGACACTCCCCTTACTGGACATATCATGGATGGGATTCCCAATAAGATTTTCACAAGTTGGATTATCTATGAAATTCCAATAGTCATCACTCCCATCCATGTCATATGTGAGAGAGTCTTCCTTGCTGGTATCACATCCTGAGATATAACTACCCTCCTCATGTTCATAATAATCATCCTTTAAAGTTTTGGTTTCAAAGATATTATGAGAATTTAAACTTTCCAAAACTTCATCCTTAAGTGATGAACATAGAGGAGTGTCATCACAAACATTATATGTTTCTTCATAAGTGTCGATCTTTGTAATGGTTTCCTCATGAGGGCTTTCTGGACAAATATTAGCATTGCAACAATCTTGAGAAAATCTCAAATATTCAATGTTTTCAGCTATGGTGACATGAGGAGAGTCTTCAACAATGTGTTCAATCGTGGGATCCTTTTCGCTTAAATGTTCAAGAAATGATTCCAAGTCTACTTTGTATCATGGCAAAAGGTCCATCATATGTTTCCATGTGATACTCTATCCCAGATAGGTAGAAGGTACAGATCTTTTCAAGGAACTTTTTCAAACCATTCATACTATCCCTACCATCGTGCCACTACTTTAAAAACATCCAAAGGAATCTTGGAAAAGAAGTTATACATTTATTATGAAGGCCCTGATAAAACCAACAACAAGGCTCACCCCAAAAAGTACCAGCAAACATTTCCATCATATTGTCTTCATGAATGACATTGGAGTTAGCCATCAACTGAAGGAAATATTTGACATGCTAGATGGCCAAATCACCATAATTTCCATGAAATACTGGAAGCCATTTATATGCATCCCCCAAACCATCACAACATTTAGGAAAAACCAGGATGTTTGAGAAATCAATAGGCTAAAAAAGTTAGGTTATCTGGGAACCATATTGCTCCTTTAATTCATCCATATCAAAAATTAATAGTATGCATTTGATATAACCATTAAACCTTGTACTGAAAAGGTGGAGCTGTCAAGTGATGAGCTTTAGAGGTTTTAATATGTCGTATGGGCTCATCTACACACAACAAAACTTCGCAAGTTTATGAGATAACATGGTTTTATCCCTTCAATGGAGTTGCCATGTGAGAATTAAAATATACATTTAAGATCTCTCACAAAAATTATTTTTTTCTTTTCTTTGTAAAAATAAAAACTGAAAAAAAAATTCAGTGGAGTCGCCAGATGAAAATTAAAGATCTACTCTAAGCATTCATCAAACAAAGCAAAGACAAAAAGGAAGAAAACAAAATTCGTACTTCGGGAATAAAAAGATTTATCCCTGGCAACGACGCCAAAAAGTGTTGCCGCCTTTCACACACCTGGGTTACGTGGCATAAATCTTCAATCCACTCGGTGTGTCCTTGGGGGCAAGTCTCAAGTCAAGGCTGTCACCTTGTTGTTAACTCCTCCGTTCAGGCTAACTCCTAATGAAGCGAATGGGGGTAGAACCTATTAAATTACTAAGGCTAATTACTTAGTGTGATGGTGTTATATTGATTAAGTTGTTTAGGAGTTTTGAAATTAACCATTGGAAACAAAAGATAACAAGACGAAAGATTTAAAGCAGATAAGCACAGTAATGACACTCAATATGTAATCGAAATAATTGATCAAATAAATCACCAATGCCTTGAATGTAGTCAATTGAGAAAATAATGTGCTTGCATGCGCTTGAAATAATGTTTTGTAAATGTCTCTTGGTAGATATTAAATTAATGTGGAATGTGAATGAATTAAATTAGGCAAAAAGGGGACTCCAGATATACCCAAGGGGTACTTGGAGTATGTCCAAAAGTGAACTTTCATGGGTACCTACAAGGTGTTTGTGGGCTGTAATGGAGTCTCAGAGACTATTGTTCATAATGCACCCATCAAGGTGTGACAGAGATTGACGCCTTGAGGTCACTTTCCAGTTGTTCCCACTCCTTTGGGTATTTTTCCACCGCTTACAATTTGTTCGAGGCGTTGGATTTTTGCCTGATGGTTTTTAAATTTGGGAGGTGAATACTAATTAATCTAGTCACTCAAGTTATTTTGATGTAGCTTGACTAATCAGATGAACTTCAGCCAAGTACAGATCATACACACTAGAGTCTTTGTTATTTTTAGTAAATTTTAAAAACAATGTTCTTATTAAAAAGAAAACCCTCCAGGAACCTCTTTCATTCCAAGTGGAACTCAATCAGGGAATAGATGAAGGGTTGATTTTATTATGATTATTAAAACAATTAATGAAAATGGAATAAGAGATACACAACATCGGTTTTCTAATTAGTCCTACCACGCATCTCTTTCCCCTTGTGGGTCAATCGGGAAGTCGTGGGGTAAGTAGTATGATTAATTTTGAATTGAAAATATGGGATAATGAAAAATATTATCAAAGTATACAATCCTGCAGATTAGAACTACACTAGATTGAAAAAGATGAAAAAATGTAAAAAATGACACGGACGCGAATCCCCCCGGGGGGATGGTGAATAGGCTTGAAAGAGCCTATTCACAGATATTTTTTCTTTTTATTAGAAGAAATTAAAATATCAGAAAACTGAAATTAATCCACTTGGTCCTTATACAGAATGAGACCAAAGGTTTACAAATTTTGAAATTTTGAAATTTTGGGAAGACAGAGACCCCCTGGGGGGTTTCGAATGGTCCAAAAATGATTTTCATACAGCACATCCTCCTATTTTATATTATACCTGATAAAAAAAAGCAATATTATCATAGTTAAATATGCCCAAATGTACTTTGAAAGTAATTTTGGATGAACACACTTTTTACCCAAAAATTCTAAGTTAAAACTAGTTTTTAAAGAAGCGGAAAAAGAATCAAGGAAAGCAAGATTTCCTTGGCATATTGGCATGATTTTGGGGCATCCAATATGAAGCACTTCAATTTTTTAATATAAATTTTCATATTCTAAGGAAACAACCATGCATTCAACAAGCTTTAGATCTACTTTCGCAGTCTTGAAAAATGACAATTTTTCCTAAAACTAGATCTTGAATGCTTGTAAAATTTATTTAGGAATGAGATATAGTTTATGAGATTTAAGGAAGCAAGATATATGTAAAATTATATATGAAATAGACATATCTAAAAAATTCTAAAGCTGCAAAACAAGTAACCGGATTGATTTTAAGAAATTTGAAGGAGGAAGAGGAACATAAGAGTGCTTGTTGCTGGAATGGATATGAAAAAAATACTAGTTAGTGGATGCCGAGGGACAATTCCCTCACAAAATAGTCAGATTCCTAGTGGATTCAATCTAGATCCACAGTTCATCCAACCCCTACTACCTGAAAACTAACAAACAATCCTACACAAAAACCTTATGAGATCTGGATAGAAATAAATGAAAAAAGAGAGGGATTACATGCAAATAAACTTAATTAAACATGTATAATCAGAATCTTCAAACATATATACTATGAGATATTGAAAAACAAGTAATCTTACTTGCCTAGCTATACTCCTATTGATTCAGTTGAATCATTCAATCTAGACAGGATTTAGATGTAGAAATTGAGAGAAAGACACCGGTAACAGAAAGCTGCAAGATAATGTTAATTCCACACATATAAGAGCATTACACTATTTTAGCCTCCAAAGCTTCACTGTCCATGCGTAGTTTCCTGTAGATATGCAAAACAAAAAATGGCAAAAAAGAAAAGTTAAATCACTGTGCAACTTGCATTCAAATCAGAAAGTAACAGTATTTAAGAGCATAGAAGGTCAAAAAACTCAGATCTAAATAGATTTGAAGATACCAAACCAATAACCACTAGATCAACTAGTTGATTTGATTGAACTGATTAAGAACGAGAGATTTGGATTTTGGACAAGTGTTTTTTGAAAAGACTAAGGAAGATTAGATTAGTTGAATCTCTTCCCCAGTGGAGTCTCCATATTTCTTGCTAGGAATTTTATTGCACCTTCTGTGGACAGAAGTTATTCCTCTAGTTTGAATGGTTCAGATTCAGAACAAATGGTTCACAATAAGGTTGGAATACTTTCCCTAGAAACTACAGAGACCTGGAATGTAATCTTTGATGGAGTGATGTGGTTCTTCTCTTATGTTAAAAGGTCTCCAAGAAAACACCTGCAAAAACACATCAAACACACAAGAGATCAAAGATACCATAACATCATCTATAGATGTATGTCATTGACTAAGGAATCTGACAATAATATGCAAGATTATAACATAACAAATATATGGGAAAGGAACCAAATTTAAATTAATAAAATGAAGAAAGAGTTTACAACCTATGCCTTAGTGTTGATATTCTCTCTCACAAAACCAACATCTTGTCTCCTAGAGCTCCAACTTGCTCCCTCAAGCTCTCTTGAATGACTTAGGACAAAATATCAAAGCTACAACGTAACATTACTCTCTCCTCAACCATGGCAATTGAGACTGCTTTTATAGGCTTACAATGGATAGGGATGGTTGATAAATTGATGGGCGAGGTGGCTAGGAGATCCTACAAGGATGGATCTCGAGCCCAACTGACCCAAGTGATCAGGGATAAGGGTCCCATGAAGCCTTGTTTCGAGAATCTTCGTGAGACCTTCTCTTTTTCACTTTTTACCATGGGTACCGCTCTTTGTTCACCATGACAGAGCTGTTCTGGGTAGAACCGCTCCTTATTTAATGGGTAAAGGCGGTGCCACCGCTTACTGCCAATGCATTATAGGCGGTGCTGAAGAAGGTACTGCTTTTTTATGAAAGGGTAGAAGCGGTTCTAGATTTTCATATACAAATTTGATGTCTAGACCAATGTTATTGGCTTCACAATTTGGGATTGAGGACAAACCTAAATTTTTGGGTCTTATCACATGCTGATGATGAGATTTATGAATAACAATGATTGCCGCTGAGCCAAGATAGCCGATCATTGCTTTTGTAATGTGAGGAGGTGCCATGACTGGAGCTGACATGGATATACCACAAGAACAATTGCAACCACATGCACGACCCGCGACACAGAATAAGGTGTCATTCAACGTTCAAAAACATAAGAAAGTATTCATGGACGTGCGACAGGATTTTTTGGATCCAGAAGAAACTTTGACATTAGAAGAAGTCATGGAGAATCCTGAACGATTCCAATACATACTTCACAAGAAGGTCCCACACAAGGTTAGTAAACTCAAGTCCTTACTGTCAAGTTTCTTAGTGCTAATACAAGATAAAGATGCTATCTCAGAACTACAAGAACTGATAAAAGAGACACCAGTAGATCCACAACCTGAAAAGAAAGTTAATCAGGTCAGAAAGAAATTCAAAACTGGTTGCAAGTTAAGAATGACTGCACAGGTAGGGGATTATGACATGGAATATATCATTTTAGACTTGGGTTTCGATGTCAATATTTTGATGCGACAAACTTGGGAAAGTATGGGAAAGTTGCACTTGGACTGGTCTCTTATCTAGCTATGATTTTCCAATAAGACAAAGGTCCTCCCAATTGGTAGGTTGAGTCAAGTCCCTGTAACCATCGAATGGTTTCACACATTTGCATATTTTGAAGTCATTAACATTTTAAATGAAATGAACCCATATCCCCCGTTGCTGGGAGTATATTGGGCCATAGAAAATCAGACTATTATCAACTTCAAGAAAAGGATACTCTCATTTGAGGATAATGAGATGAGGGTATTGTCGCCCATTGATCCTTTGGAAGGACAAAGGTACATTGAGCCTGTCTACAATGAGGGACAGGGCGAATACCTTGACCAAATCTACAATGTCACTGCCATGCAAGAAGATTGCATCAATCCAAAAACGGATGGAAACATGAGCTGAAAGAGTGTCAGTTTCTACACATCTGACTCAGGGGAGGCTTTGGAAAACTAGAAAAATTGGTTACATGATGTCTCTATGAGGAGATGCATAAGGATTATAAGATCTGTGTGACGGGTGGAAAATGAGTTAAGAGAGCTACCAACCTATGAAGGTTTACCTAACCTTGCAGCCTTCCTAAGTGAGTTTGAAGAACTCTTGATTGAATTGCAGCACTTGTATGCATTGGATCATGTACTAAAGGCTACACTTGCTAGATGGTGGGGTACACACAAGTAGTTTATAACAGAATGACCACAATGCAGAAGGTTGATGGAAGTCAGGTTCGGTGAAGAATTCACCACTATCAGCCATAAGTACACATGGTTGTCGAGCCCTGTTGTGTGCATAAATCAGTGTTGCACTGTATTTGCAGCAGACCCATTCTAGGAATGGGCTCATCATTTCATTCACACATTGGAAATGACACCTAGAAGTTGGTATGCATCTATGGAGCTGTGACAAGGTACTCAAGATTAGGAATAGGTATCCAAGAAGTTCGCACACACATTTGAGTTTTTTGATGAGAAACCTACAGTGTATGCTACACTTCAGGTAATCAAAGAAAATATATTTTCTCAAGTCCCTGTCAAGGAGGAAAATTCCCACCAGTGCAGCACAACTATCCAGCAGTGGATGGCATGCTACAATCTAACTGGAGACCCAGATGATGACCTGACTAACATCAACATACAAGAATCCAACGGTATGCACTCAGTCGAAGGAAGTGGCATTTCAAGTGACCGATTCCTAAAGCCCTTAAAGATCAAGAAAGTAAACATTGGGTCACCATAGAACCCAAAGTTCGCCAATATAGGAGATTATTGGGATGAAGAGACAGTGGCAAAGATCATAGACTTATTGCATGAATATCAAGACCTATTCCCTACCAAATTTTTAGAGATGAAGGGGATAGTAGGAGATCTGGGAGAGATAAAAATACCCCTGTGACCAGATGCTAAACCCAGTAAGCAACGACCTTATAGGATGAACCCCAGGTATAAGGAAAAGGTAAAAGCAGAATTGGATCATATGCTCAAAACAGGAATCATTGAGCTTGTTGAGGAATCAGAGTGGATCAGCCCTATAGTGATCCAGGATAAGAAGGAAACATGTGAATTCAGGATCTGTGTTGACCTAAGAAAGATGGATGATGCATGCTTACACAATCCATTCCCATCACCATTTATAGATGAAGTACTTGAAAGCGTCGATGGGAGAGAGATGTATTCATTTACTAATGGATTCTCTGGCTATCATCAAGTTAGGATCATGTAAGAGGATCACCAAAAAACAACATTCGTCATAGAATGGGGATGCTACCAGTATACGGTAATTCCCTTTGGACTCAAGAATGCACCTGCTATTTTTTCTAGAATAGTAGTCTCTACTTTTAAATATTTTATTCATATATTTATTGAGGTCTAATTTGATGATTGGACTATGATTGTTCTAGTAAGAGACCATATTGAGAGTCTGTGCATGATGCTGGCATGTTGTCGCCAGTATCAATTTGTGCTTAATTCTAAGAAGTGTATATTACATGCATCGTTTGGTGTGCCGTTGGGTCATGTCATATGTCACGATAGTATTTTGGTTAACCCAACAAAGATTTTGATTATTCTTGACTTACCACCGTTTACATCAATCACGCAAATTAGATCAGTGCTGGGACATATATGCTACTGCAGGAAGTTCATCAGAGGATATGCAACGATCACTGCACCTATGGAGAAACTGTTGAAGAAAGACACAAATTTTCAATGGACAATAGCTTGCCAAGAAAGATTGAATAAATTGAAGAACCCAATGGCCACTGCACCAATACTTGTATTTTTGGACTGGAAGAAGGAGTTACATGTGCATATCGATGCGTCCTCTATCACGATCGGCATAGTATTGACATGACCAGGAGAGAGTGCGCTTGACCACCCTATTTCTTTTGCAAGAAAAAAACTATCAATAGCAGAAAAGAACTACACGACGGTGGAAAGAGAGGTCCTCTCTATGGTCTATGTGCTTCAGAAGTTCCAAAACTATTTGTCTGGGTGGACATTTTCAGATGTGCACTGATCATTCAGTGCTGAAATACCTAGTCAATAAGCCAGTGTTGGTGGGGATGATCTAAAGATGGCTTCTCCTCTTCCAAGAATTTGATTTTGAGGTCGTTGTCAAACCTGGTTGACTGAATGTGAGGCCATACCACCTATCAAGGATAGAAAGTGGTGAAGAGCCAACTAGCCTGGAAGATAATTTTCCTGACGCGTAACTATTTGTGATCCACATGATGGACGATCAGAACCATGAGTTTAACACAATATTTCACTTTTGAGCACATGCTATGCAGCATAAGGAATTTAAACTAATCATAAGAAATAGTTGGTTTTCAAAGCTATCGATTATACATTAATTGCGGGACATTTGTATAAATTGGGTCTGGATGAAATACTGCACCGCTGTGTTTTTTATTATGAATGACCTTGGGTAATGAGCGAATCACATGCTAGTGTCATAGGAGGACACTATGCAGGAAAAGAAACTATTCAAAATATATTGTAGGGAGGACTATGATGACCAACCATACACATGGATACTAAAAGCTTCTACAGGCACTATGATATCTTCCAGAGAATAGGAAAACAATTGTGCCGCAACGTGATGATGCTTGCACCACAGATAACCCTTCAACCATTCGAAAAATGGGTAGTTTATTTTGTTGGAATGATCAGTCCACTAGGAAAGAGAACTAAATGCACCACATTATCATTGCGATAGACTATTTAATGAGATGGGATAAAGCTGTGCCTGTTAAATATTGTACCATTGTGACTACGACAAAGTTTTTGTTTGAAAGTGTAGTCATCAGATTTAGCTGTCCAAAGTTACTACTAAGTGACCAAGGTACGCATTTTGTTAACAAAATGATTGCTGAGCTGAGTGTAGAAATTCATATCCAGCATAAGAATATGACACCCTACCATCCTCAGGAGAATGGAATGGTCGAAGTTTTCAATAAGATTCCAGAGAATGCATTGACCAAGGTATGCAATGTGCGTGGAGATGAATGGGATCAGAAAGTCTCAGTTGCGCTATGGGCCTATTGCATAACTTGCAAGTGACTGACAGGCCACACTCCATTCAGGGTAGTATATGTCTAGGAAGCTATTGTGCTAATGGAATACATCGTTCCCAGCTTGCGGATTGCTGCACTAATGGAGATGACTGACGGATATGCTGTTGAGCAAAGGATGTCGCAACTCGTTCAGATGGAAGAGGAACGCTTCGTCAAAGGATTCCATTAGATAGTTTAGAAGCAGTCACAGAAAGCATGGCATGATCTCCATATCCAGGTCAAACCATTCGAAGTCGAAGGACTTGTGTTGCTATATGACAACAAATTTCTCAAACACCCAAGCAAGCTAAAGACACATTGGATAGGGCCATACAAGATTGTGCACATCACTGATGCTGGTGCAGTAAAACTACAGAGACTGTATGGAATGTATGTTGTAGGTATGGTGAATGGAAGTCGTCTAAAACCATACTATGATGGTCATAACATATCTGCTAGGATCACGCTGCGCCTGAAAAAAAAAAGGCCAAAAGACGTAAATTGTTTTGTCACGCGTCTATGGTAGAACTAGCACAAAGCACACAAAAAAGAAAGAAGCATGGGAAAAGGTGGAAACGACTGCAAAACGTGGGACTGACAGGATGGCTGAGATTAAAGTGTGAATATCCGACAAAGATTGAGGTGATTATGACAACTAAGTGTCATTAATTCAATGAGATATGAGGAGAATGACAACATGTGTTTTGGTCCCATTAGCCATCCTCGGCATAAATTACATAACTATTCTGATAGGTACAATGCAGTACTCAAGTTCTTGAGTTAATGAAGAAACACGTGGGTTGGTAATCGCATGTGACCGATTAGATATCGACTGCCCTTTATATGTGACTGCAGGATGTGTAGATAGGTATAAATACAATGCTTTGCCATCAAACAATGTTTTACGCACATAGAGAGAGCCAAGAGAACTAGAGCTGCAAATTGTAGAGCCGAATCCTATCATTGAGTGTGCCCACACCCATGGTAATAGAGATCTCCAGCACAAGTGATTTATCCAACGTAACTATCAATCTGCACTATTTGATTGAGGAAGATATTCAATCACCTGAAGTACAACAACCAGAGAGAGAAACTGAACTCGACCCAATGGTGCAAATGAGAAAGTAGCATGTGCCTGCTTCGGGCCCTATTTGACCCCCTGGTTTGGTCCCTATTCGACCCCCTAGTTCATGCCCTGTGCCGAACCCAGCTTAGAGACCGCTAGATGCAGCTGCACAACCAGTCATGGAGCCGATACAAGTTGGTGAGAGAGCAACAGGAGAGGAAACGAGACCATCACTTGTCCATAAGGACATTGTGGACAACCTTGGGAAAGAACCAATGGAGGAAGACCCAAACGACGAGGCCCTCATGGATGAGTATTCACCACCTCACAAAGAAGTGAGTGTCAGGAGGGAAGATGAAGACTTCTCACACTACGTTCGTCCTAGAAGATATGATGAGGAGGAAGTGATGCTTCCAAAGAAAGAGTCCACATTTTTCATCACACCCCGAATCCCTAATGATGTACCCATGCTCATGAATCTAATTCTTAAGATTGCCAGGTTGGAATTTGAATATGTCGACACTTGCTTGCAGTTTGGCTTGGAAATAAGCAACTGCATGAATACAAATCAAGCCAGACTAACTCAGGATTAGGTCTTAGTACCAATGCAGTGGGATACTGGCATCTCCAGCGCATGAATGTTGGACTTACTATTCATGCCACATTTCGACCATAGGATACAGGTTAATACATAAGTGAAACAAATTCTTGTTTTTTTCCACAGGGGATGATTATGGCTCGATCAACCATACCCATTCGACGTTGAGCTTATTTCTTCAATTACAGGTCTGCCAACAAAAGAAGACCCCATGTCATATTTTCACCACAAGGAAACCACCAATATGAAGCAGAGTATAACCTTCAGTGCGTGGGTAGCGCAATTCGGATTGGTCCTATTGAGGACAAGATAGTGAGGTTCATGGAAAATATCCTCTCTTGTAAACTATTGTGGAAGATGAGATCAACTGAATGTACTGTTGGAGCAGTAGAGCTTGCAAAATTGTGCAGAAAATGAGTGATTTTCAATTGGTCACATTTTTTGCTCAATGAACTGATAGATGATGTGCAACAGGCACAAGAGGAACCTAATTACAAATTTTACTACTCCTGGCTGCTCATCCTGATATCATTCATTCTTTGGTCCAACCCACCGGACTACCAACAAATCGATGTCCCATTACTTTGCCTTGGCACAAAGTATCAAAACCCGTGGGAGAGGAAGAAGAACAAGAAATGCCATATGGATAATAACGTTGATTTTTTTTCACGTCGAGGTGTTACATGGGGTTATTAGGTGAACCCATAGAATACGTACAACGACAGTGCACAGGTATTCAGCCTTCATAAATTTCCAAGATGGCATGCACAATATGATTTTGGAGCCAAAGAATGAGCCAATAAAGCAAGAATATAATGCAGGGTTCATGATCACTACTGATGAGGTGGATGCAATTGTCAAAGAGTGGCCTACAGAATGGCATGACCCTCTTGCAGAGCCACTGGCAGAAGGCGAAGATCAAGGGGACTGACCAAATGACTAGCATAATGGCCTAGGACATGATGAAGGCGACAATCAGAATAATCAATCACAGGACGGGAAGGAGACAATGATGATGGTGACGATGGTGTCTCTGATCATGGTGATTCAAAGTGCATGCCTAGTAATAATAATATCCAGACCCAAGCACAAACGCAGCAACAAGAACGTGGTCCATGACACAAGAAGAGAAAATCCAATAGAGCAGCTAACATGAACACATTGACTAAGGATGATGTTCAAGAGATAGCAAGTGTTGTAGCTGAGGTTTCCAAGAAAAGCCTTGAAGTGCTGAACATTCAACAGATAAAATTGGTTGGTCAAGTTACAGGAAACCTAAATAAGCTTATTGAGGCCATTAAAGAGGTCAAAGCCACTATTGAGGCTGAGACATATGGCATGGATCCCAGCGTCCCATTAGTCACTCCAGAGCTAGTGCCGTTGATCAAAGTACAAATCCAAGGCTGCACACTAGAAACAGGGACAAAGACGAGTGCATTTGATGATGTTTTTAAGGAGTTCAACACATTACAGATATAATTCTCTAACCTCTCACTAGGTGAAGTCTATGAATTACAACAGGCAGCTGCGTCAGAAATATGGCCGCGCAAGTGTTGGGTGTGTTCTACTATCTTAAATACACCTAATATTTAATTATCAATCGAGCTTGTTAAGCTTAGAGTTGATACAAAATATATGCAAAGGTAAAAAGGCTCCTCAGGTGTCATGGAGGTATTTTAATAAACAAAAGATCGAAATATTTTTCAAAATGAAAAACTGAGTCAAAATCCTAAGAATCAATTATTAAAGTAATTGGATTAAAACATAAAACAACATGAGCTACTCTACTGTATTTGAAACAAAAAATGATTTAAAGGATAATTAACCTTGTATAAAGATACTATCAACATCTATCTATTCAAATGCAAGGTTGGGGTATACGGAAAAAAAACTTATATGCAAAAACAGAAAACTTAAGGAAAAGAAGCAAGTAGAAAACTTAATAAAGATAATAAACAGAAGCAAGTAGAAAACTTAATAAAGATATTTCATCTCTATTATTCAATAAACACATACCAAAAACAAGAATGATTCCTATGATTACAAATAATCTAACTTCCTCTTAAAAATAATACATCTAACCCTAAACTCTATATGTAAACAAAAATAACCCACATGTAAAACAGTAATGAAACGAAATCAGTGTTTAATGTTCAAGAAATAAGAAAAACTTAATCCATATTTAATTTAAGGTAAAAAGAAAATAAAAGACGAATAATAAAACCTTAATCAATAACCTGAAACAATCAAACTTTAATTGAAATGCTTAAATAAAATTACCAACTACAAACATAATCCAAATATTGGCAAAACAAAACTAGAAACAATCTTAAAATACATAAAAAAATTTAAAAATAGAACCAAGGGTTAAATGACAGGCTGAACAGTAAGTCTGTAAGGGGTGGTTGAATGGCATACTAGACAAACGGTCTGAATGGTAGTCCGTATAATTGAAAATGGTAAAAACTAACCTAAATGAACTAATTCTTCAACTGAAGTTATGCAAATCTAAACCTAATGCATGGAATCAATAAACAAACCTATTTAATGAACAAATTAACTTTAAACTAAATCTTAAACAAAAAGAAAGCATTGCATATTAAACTAATTAGTAAGCTATAAATTAATTTAAATAGACTAGAAATTAACTGAAGTAAGTTCATGGCAGGAAATAAATAAACAGAACTAAATCTAAATGAAAGCAAACTATTTTATATAAGAAAATTCATAACAGGAAATAAATAAACAAGACTAAATTTAAATGGAAACAAACTATTTTATATGTTAAAAAATAAAGACTGAAATCAATACTGGAATGAAATGACTGTAAATAAAATAACTGAAAGCAAATAACTGAAAACAAATGATTGAAAGCAAAGCTAAACGCACATCTATTTATTTAACTACTGAAATAAAACTAAGCTAATGCAAATCAGGAAAATAAAATAGCATTTACTATTATCAAATGAAAACAAAGTGGAAATTAAACTAAACTAGCTAAAATAGAAAAGAAAGAACTAAATTAAACAAAGAAATGAACCTTTGGTTGATGAGGGGCCCTCTCAACAATCATGGGCCATTCCTGCTAACTCCTACTCAAACGCTATCTTCAACAACAATGCATACAACTCTTTATTCAAATTCAGAAACAAAACTACAGTGTTTATGAACTGCTTAACAAAATACTTTTCTAACTCTCCTAGCTAACTCTACTCTCTATTCAAAGATTGATATATATAGTTTACATGAGAGATGAGAAACTCAACCCTCAAAGGTGGTCTGCTCTCTAATTTTAGTCAATATTTAAAGGAAAATAATTGATTCAAGCCAGCGCATGGACATCTTCCTTCTTCAGCGCAAGAGTGACCTCTACAGCATGAACGTGGTGTGATATTCCTTCTTTCACATGGGAAGATCCTCTTCAACATGGCATCAATCCCTTCTTCAGCATGGTTGATGGGCTGGTGTTGAACACAGGCTTGTACACAGCAACAAGTTTCTAGAACGTAGGTCCCTCATTAGCGTGAGCGCATGGACTGGTGGTGTTGTGGAGAGAAAGGGCGATGACACAGTCGGTCTTCTAGAAAGCAGGTCATTCTATCCCTTTGAGTCATGTGGATAGTGAGCAGCTAGGTGGCGATCCTTCTAAAGCATGAATTAATTGCATCGGTCCAGCACAGAGATGGTTGATGTGGTGGCGAGCGAAGGAGATTGCAAGCTGGTGTGTGATGCATATGCTTGGATGATCAATTGGTTACAGGCTATTTCACATTTAAATGCCCAAAACCGGTTATGGACAGCGCGTAGGCTGATGGGCGAGCTGAACGACGAACTGGACGGAATACTGAACCGTGAGCTGGAAATATTGTGCATTGATTTAGGGAAAAAATGGCAAACCAACATTGAATTTTATGCGACAGCTGGATGATGAGCTAAACGCCAAGCTGGATCGTGAGCTGGACATGTCAGGAGAAAGGCAGACTGAATGCGTTTTGGTGTTAATTTTCCCAAACAAACTATAAAATCTGCAAATGAATATACAGATCAGATAATACATTAAATATGCTTTAAATAATATAATTTTGAGTTAATAAAATCATAAAAATGATATTAATAATGAAATTTGTAATAACATCGAATTTGTTCTTACCTTGTGCTAAAATAATGATCTGCATGACATAAAATATACTAAAGATAATAAAATATGTGTTTAAATGTGTGATTTAATTGGAAAAAATGATAATAAAATGAGGCTCAACATTCCCCCAAACTAGAGAAATTCCAAGTCCCACTGAGTAAAAAGAAAATGATTAAGGAAGAAGGAAAATTTGCGCTAGTAACTGCCTTCTACTTAGCGAATGAGGGAAATAATTTAAACTTTAATCTTATAAAAGAATATTTATTTTATGTGAAAATAGAAAAGATTTTACTTGTCTTATTTTAATAGCTTGTCAGGTTCAAAAATAATTCATCATTTGTTCAATAGTTATGATATAAGATTTATAAGATAGAAGGTGTAAGAAAATAGAAGTAAGGAAAAAATGATGGAATAGTAAAAGATTTGGATTTCTTAGGAGACCATGCTATTATAGCAAAATTCGAGATGTGTGTCTTTTAGCAAGCATATGCGTTTGATAAATAAATTTATAAAGTTTATAATTAGTTCAACCATGTCCGAAGTAAAACTCTAGACAGCTTGAACATATATCACAAATGCATAAATAACATTCTTAGTTAACAAGAAAAATAGTTTTCATGTGTATTTAAATAAAAAGATGCTAACAACAAAATGATAGCAAAAGAAATTTTAAGGTCAAAGAATCCATACAAAAATAAAACTATGTTCAAAAACAAAATTTGGTTGAAAATTTTTAATCATTCATGTTATAATACCACAATATCTCATTCAGACCATCATCTGAACCATTATTCAAATCCTTCGTAAAGTCTTCCATCAAATCCTTCATATTGATCGATTGATTTGTTTTTTTTTGTAAAAAAATGCTTCATGCTATAACTGGAAAACACTTTAACATTTGTCAGAGATGAGCAATATTGTCATAATAATAAAAGATAAAACCAGACAAATATTTTGTCCTGAATCTTCCTAATCCTCCCCCAAACCAAAGATATGGCATGTCCTCATGCAAAGGAGAAGAATAGTTAATTTCAGATGATAAAAAGTGCGAGTGTGCTGTTATTTGTTTTATAAAGAAAAGAAAAATTGACTAGTAAAGGAAATTGATTTAGAGATGTATATTTATGAAAAATAACAGAGCTTAGAAAGACCATAGAAAGAGACAATAATATAATTGAAAGAATGCCATAGGAAAAGCTAGGAATCTATGCCTCATTGTAGAGATATCTTGTCATCATAAAATACTTTAAGTTTACCTCTGAGTGTGTGAGAGATGTAACTATGGGTCCCATTTCTAGGATAATAACATCCTAGGTATTGATTGAATTAGATGGCCAGGTCCAAGCCCAACTTATATCGATTCTCAAGTGAGAGTAAAGATAATGGGCCTTAACATTTTATTTATAATTTTTTTATGAAAAATTTCATGTATATGAGAATTATTTTACGAATCATGTGCATAGTAGTGCATTAACCAGACCTATTTACCCGATATTGCCCCACTTCCAGCAAGCCTATTTAGTACCCCGTAGGATTTATCTTGGTACTGTGCAAGTATAGTCGCGTTGTCAGCGAGCCTATTTAGTATCCCAGCAGGTTTACTTGCATTTATCGAGCTTCTTGGTTTTAATTTTTTACTTAGCATTGACCCCTCGCCAACAGGCCTGTTCAGTACGCCGACGGGTTTGCCTTGTATAATGATATTAAATATATGGAATCAGATTGGTACTAGAGCGTACTAAGCCTTTCTAAAACACATAATTCAATTTTACAGAAATAAAATTACAAATACTTTTCATACCGGCATTAATCATAAATTATGTCAAAAGAGAATAACTTAAAGTTGTTCTTTGACCTTAGAATCCATCTTTTTTAGATGAGATAAGTAATGTTCCCCACAAGTAAAAATTCCACCTACTCTCAAGTTATCACAAAGAGATATTTGAGAGACAAGTTTTGATAACAAGTATAGGATGAACTAGTAATCCATAGGCACAATATGAATGATAATGAAAATAGGTCTTATCAAGCACTGTTTGAAATAACAAATCAGAAATATACATGTCTGAATCAAAATATCAGAAACTATGTGAATCATAAAAGGAGCGGTTAAGAATGATATGCAAGGAGTTATCCTTAATTGTCACTACAAACTGCAAATTAAGAAAAGTTAAGATACCTTATGAGTGTAATAACCTTTTCCAGATAATACTTCATGAGCTGCTTATAGAGATAAAGTATCCATGATCAAACTACAAAACCACTTGTTAGATTCAATTTATTCATAAAAGCATAGAAAGAAAAAGAGTCACATGTAATTAATTTTATCAAAAGTGAGTCTTATTTATTCATAGAAGAAAAACATATCTACATATATACAATTGATGATAACCCAAAATGATTTCATGGATCAGGAGGAGGAGGAATAACTTCCTCTTCAATCAATTCCATTTCTCTGTGCTATAAAACATTTTGTATGAAATCCTGTCTAGATATTGGTTGGTGGTAAAGCCTAAGTCTATGTCCATTCACTATAAAGGAAACTTCTGAGTCATCAATTGTTTTAATTTTTACTGATCCATTGTCAAAAGATGTAACTACTTCATAAGGGCCCAACCAACGGGTAGTTAATTTTCCTTTAAAGTTTTTAAACCATGAATCGAATAGTAATGCCCAATCTCCGACATTAAATTGCTTTTTCTTGATAAATTTATCATTCCATTGCTTCCGTTGATTCTGTATTAGCATGGTTCTTTTGAACGCATCTTGTCTAATTTCATCTAATTCATTAATCTGTAGGATTCATTGTTTCTGTGATTCATACAAATCCATACCTAATTGTGCTTCCATACGAAAGGTTCAACTTGAAATTCAATAGGTAAAAGGACTTGTTTTCCATATACTAACTCATAGGGGGTATGTCCAGTAGTATTTCTCCATGTTATCCTATAGGCCCATAAAGCCTCGGGAAGTCTATCCGCCCAATCCTTATGATGTTAGTGAATGGTCTTGGTTAAAGTAGTTTCTAATACTTTATTGGTTGATTCTACCTGGCCATTAGCCTGAGGATGGTAAGGTGAAGACTTGCAATGTCAAATACCATACTTCGTAGTGAGATCTTGTATTAATTTGGAAGTGAATTGAGTACCTTGGTCTGTGACAATTTCTGTACGTACACCAAATTGGGTAAATATTTCTTCATATCTGAATTCTACTACAGATTTTTCTGTAGCCCTAAACAAAGCTTTAGCTTCTACCCATTTGGTAACATAATCTATGCAAACCAAGATGTATTTATTTTTACGAGACATGGGAGAGATTGGTCCTACAAAATCAAGAGCCCATTTTTCAAAAGGCTCAATCATGACCTGAGGTTGTAAAGGAATTTGGTCTGATATCATGGGTCTACCCATTCTTTGAAAACTATCACATCCTTTAACGTACTTGGCATCATCCTTAAAAATGATTGGCCAGTAATAACCAGAGTGCAGTACATTACATGTTGTCTGTCTGTCAGAAAAGTGTCCTCCACATGGTCCATCATGGCATGCTTGGAGGATGTCTGTCATTTCATCCTCCCACACTTATCTTCTAATAATAGGATCTGGGCCAGTGTGAAAGCGGTCATTATCAACCCAGGAATAGTTAGAGTTTTGTACTATTATGTGGCATTTCTCGTATGGAGCCAAATGGTGTGGTACTTTTCTAGTAGCTAGATAGTTTACAATATCAACAAACCAAGGGGTTTGAACAGATACAACAAAGAGATGTTCATCAGGAAAAGTATCATCGAAAGGGTTCAGTATCACTATCATGTTTTATATGAGAAAGAAAATCTGCTACTAATTTTTCTTTACCAGGTCGATCATTGATGGTAATATTAAATTCTTGTAATAGGAGAAGCCACCGGGTAACTCTACCATTGGTGATTGGTTTATTCATTAAGAATCTAATGTCAGAGTGATCGATGTGCACAAAAAATTTGTACCCTGTAATATAATGGCACAATTTATTAATAGAATAGACTACTGCCAAAAATTCTTTTCAGTAATGGTATAGTTTAGTTCGGCGGGAGAACGATTTTTGCTGATAAAATAAATAGCATAAGGTGGTTTTCCTTCTTTTTTTCCTAGGACTCCTCCTATGGCCATATCATAAGAATCAGTATATATATGAAAGGGAAGGGTCCGGTTAGGGTCCCTAAGTATTGTTGCTACTAATAGTTTAGCTTTTAAAATCTCAAAAGCATTTTGACAAGATTCTGTCCATTGGAATTCTACATCTTTTATGAGCAATTTAAACATTGGTGCAGCNATGACAATAATAGATTGCATGACCCAGAAAGATTCTCACCTCCTTTTGGGTTTTTGGAGAGGGAAGGATAACTATTAATTCGATCTTAGCAGGGTCTACCTTAATTCCTTGAGAAGAAATATGGTGTCCTAAAAGTATACCTTCTGTCAGTAACATTTTTCACTTTTCATGACTAAGATCTAAGTTTGTCCCTTGACATCAGATAAAAAATTTCTCAAGGTTTTCAAGACCTTCTTGGAAAGTATTACCATAGGGTATAAAATCATCCATGTATACCTCGACATAGTCATGTATAAGATAAAAAAAGATGACTAAGACTGCTCGCTGAAAAGTAGCATGTGCATTACATAGGCCAAATAACAAAACTTGATAAGCAAATTTCCCCCAAGGACATGTAAAAGTGGTCTTATCCTGATATTCAGGTGCTATTAGGATCTGATTGTATCCACTATATCCATTAAGAAAGGAGAAATACTACTTACCTGACAAGGTATCTAATACTTGGTCAATAAAGGGAAAAGGAAAGTAGTCTTTAAGAGTGGATTTATTCAGTTCCCTAAAATCAACCCAAATACACCATTTCCCTATAACTTTCCTTGGAACTACCACTAGAGGAGACACCCATTTGCTATCGGAAATAGGATAGATGAAACCGACAACAAGGAGTTTTTGTAATTCTTCTTTTACTATATCCTTCAAAGAAGGATTCATCCTCCTTTGAGGCTGTAGTACATGTGGTATATTTGGATCCATATAAATGTGGTGAATACAAGTGTCAGGGTGTATACCCTTCATATCATTGTATTCCCATGCAAATGCTCTGGCTTGTTTTTTAAGAACCTTAAGTAGTTGACCTTATTGATCTTCACTTAACCCTACGTTTATGTGCATAAATTTTTCAGGGCCAAATTCACAAGGTATGGTGAAAGGTTTTGTATGCTCTTTGATTGTGAAGACACAAGGTGATTTTGTAAATATTGAGAGAGCCATATTTTCCTGAAACTCATCTCCAAATATTTGATCAAATTTAGCAAACTACTCACGAAAATCTATACTAGTGGTGGAGGAAATAAGCTGATTCAATACATTCTCAGTAGTTTGCTCCTGCAATGCCCAGGAGAAATCACTAGGAAAGGAAAGGTCATCAAAATATTCATCCCCAAAGGAACAATTTAACCACCATGAATTTTCAGTTACCGGTTGTGCCGGGGATATAAAATAAGTCTTTTGGTAGACAACCCATTGGAAATGGTCATCTCGCCATCCCTACATCCTATAAAAGCATTGGCAGTAGCTAACCATGGTCTTCCCAAGATAATAGGATGTCCTTTATAAGGATCCTTTGATTCTATGACCATAAAGTCGACGGGTTATTCCCATGAAGCTACTAATACAATAATTTCATCCTGGACTCTAGCAGGCTTTACCGTAGTTCGGTCTGATAGTTCCAAGATGGAGGGAGTAGGTCGAAGAAATTGTCCCAACTGTAAAAATTCTAAAAAGGCAGTAGTCATCATATTGATGGCCAATCCTAAATTGATTAATGTGTTATCTATGGCGGTATTATTTATAATTACAGGCACTAGTGGGGCTCCTGGATTTGTATATTTTGTAATCTGGGACTGATCTGACATATATTCAGACATCTCTCCTATGACATGAATTGTAAAGGGGTATTTTTGTTTCTTCCCTGGGCGTTTAATGCATAATTACTTTATCACCTTACTGTAAATTGGTATATCTTTAATATCTTGCAATAATGGGATTTTGATACAGATATACCTTAATTCATTCAAGATATCATACTCGGAATGGACTACGGGTTTTTCTATTACTAGTCTTTTTGGAAATGGAGGAATTCTTTGTTCCTGAATAGATTCTTACAGAGGATGGGTAGGCACTAGAAATTTTGGAATGTTCACATCCTTTAAAATGGAATCATTCACGGGTTCATTTGAATCTTCTTCTTCTTCATTTTCCTCACGAATGACGACTGATGCTCTAGGTTTATCATTAACAATTCTTCTAGACCGTAATTGAATCTCATGTATAGGTACAATCGAAACAAGGTAGGATGGAAGAGTTTGCAACTCAATATTGTTAAGAGCTTGAGTTGGTTTATTATTAGGGTTAGGTATCGATTGTGCAGGTAATAATGGTGGTCACGGAGGATTTGTATTCTGGAAATGATGAGGTTGTTGTGCAATGAGAGGAACTGGAGGTACAAATCCAGGAAAATGATGCTGGAAATTTGGTTGATGCTGAGGATAAGGATGATTAGGTGGAGGGATAGGTTGTGACTTAGAGTATGGCTGTCCTCTCCACCCTTGTGACCGATACTGTTGCTGTGGAAATTGAGGAGGAGGATACTGGGGTGGCCAACTCTGCCAACTGGGATTGTTCCATTTTTGGGGTTGTTGGTATGGAGAGTAATAGGGTGGGGATTGTGGTGAAAAACTCTGGTATGCTGGTTGATCTATAGATTGCCAAGGAGTCCTCCTAGATGTTTCACCTACATCCCCACTCTTATATATGGCTTGAAATCTAGGAAAGGATGGACAATTATCGGTCGGATGTTCCTCTATATAGATGTGACATATAGAGATATTGTTTAACAGACATTCCCTTTGGGGATGTTTTGTTCTACACCTTGGAAAAAAATACTCATTGCTGCTCATTCTTCATATTGAATTTTCTTGGCTTGTAAAGCATCTAAATGAGAACCCATGGCTCCTAAGATGTCAGTATTACAATTTTCCAATAGGTTACCCAATTACATCCTTGTAACTGCTCCTGAACTAGGAATGTTTCCTCTTACATTTCTACTATAAGGCTCTCGAAAGTTTTTCCTAACTTCCCCCCTACTTCTAGAATAATTTTTACACATCTCATCGATCTGTGCAAAGGTATTATGAGAAATATTGCCGCCTTCCATGAGATTAAGACTCTCTAGCAAGTCCTCAGAGATTCCTTTGAGAAAAAGTGTACATACTGCATCTTCTTGAAGGTCATGATACTTTGATTTATGTAGTGTATAAACGAACCTTTCGAGATAATCCACTAGTATTTCATCTTCAAGTTGTTGTATCTTGAATATATCATGTCAAGAATATTTAGGTTTGCAGTATTCTTGATACTTTCGTAAGAATGATGTTCTCATGTCATGCTAAGGGCCTGATAGTGGATTCACCTAATCCCATGAACCATCGCAAGGAGGAATATTTTAATGTAGCGAGAAAGAGTTTTAGTTTGTGAGAATCTTGTAGATAATTATAGCTCCTACAAAGAATATCAAACTTGAACAAGAATGTGTCCGGGCCCTCATTACTTTTTCCATAAAAAGGTAGGTAAAGAAGAAGGAGGGATATTTTTCATATTTACATCTAGTACAATATCTAGAATATGAAACCCAAAGGTAGCATCAGTTCGATTTTCTCCTTCTCATTCGTTATTTCTAACTTCGTTACGATCTTCGTTCTCTCCTTGTCCCTCCATATAGGCTGGTTTTTTAATATAAATATACCTAGGAAGCTCCTTTTGAGGTGATAATGGAGCATTCCAACACTCTATTTCAGGAGAGATATTCCTCTGGTCAACCATTTTCTTATTGAACCCTAGAGGGATAGTAGATTCTATTGTGGATGTCTCAATTTGTGAGATGACTATATCTATGGGGTTTCCAAAGAGGGATTTTACCTGCTCAGGATCAACAAGGTCAACAAAGTTCGGACTTCCTACTAGTGGAAAGGTTGTATCCTTTGGTTTTGTGACTAGTGGAGAAGTAGAGGTTACTAGTGGTTGATACTTCTGAATTTCTTCCGGAATGAGGTCCTCAGGACCTTTGGTCAAGGTTCCTTCTCCTTCTATGGTTCCCTAGGTAATATCTATTGGAATAGTTTCTTTAGGCTTCCAAACAGAATTACTCCCTTCAGGTGTTTTTTGATACCTTTTTGGTGAGTTAGTAGTTGGGTTATTACGTCCCCTGGAAAATTTAGTAGAAATGTCGATAGGTTTTCCTACCTTAATAAATCTACCCTTAGGATCTCTAAGTCTATTCATGAAAAGAAAAATAAATTAAAGAAAACTTATGCTATTACTATTGTTGTTGGGTTTGGGGGTGCCTGTTATAATAGAGGTGCCGGTTCTAAAACAAGAAAAACAAGTATATGACAAATGCAAAAAATAACACACTTACAAAAACAACAAAGGAACAACAAGGCTTTGGGGCACCCCACTATAGTGGATACGTTTGGCTGTTACACCACGGAAATTCTAGGAATTTTGTAGTGAAGTAGTCTTTGCGTCTTACTGTTCTCCTCTCTCTCTTGTTGTGTAATATAAAAGTAATCTATCTAACTATCTAAACTTTATAAAGGAACCCTATTTATTCTACCTTATAAAACAACTCCCCAGCAATGACGCCAAAAGTGTTGGGTGTGTTCTACTATCTTAAATACACTTAATATTTAATTATCAGTCGGGGTTGGTAAGCTGAGAGTTGATACAAACTATATGCAAAGGTAAAAAGGCTCCTAAGGTGTCGTGGAGGTATTTTAATAAACAAAATATTGAAAGATCTTTCAAAATGAAAAACCAATTAAAACTCCTAAGAATCAATTATTAAAGTAATTGGAGTAAAACATAAAAAACATGAGCTACTCTACTATATTTGAAACAACAACTGAGGTAAAGGATAACTAACCTTGGATAAAGATACTATCAACAACTATCTATTCAAATGCAAGGTTAGGGTATATGGAGAAAAACTTATAAGAAAAAACAGAAAACTTAAGGAAAAGAAGCTAGTATAAAACTTAATAAAGATAATAAATAGAAGCAAGTAGAAAACTTAATAAAGATATTTCAACTCTATTCTTCAATAAACACATACCAAAAACAAGAATGATTCCTATGATTAAAAATAATCTAACTTCCTCTTAAAAATAATACATCTAACCCTAAACTCTATATGCAAACAAAAATAACCCTGACGCAAAACAATAATGAAACAAAATCAGTGTTTAATGTTCAAGAAATAAGAACAAATTAATCCATATTTAATTTAAGGTAAAAAGAAAATAAAAGAAGAATAATAAAACCTTAATCATTAACTTGAAATAATCAAACTTTAATTGAAATGCTTAAATAAAATTACCAACTACAAACATAATCCAAATATTGGCAAAACAAAACTAGAAACAATATTAAAATACATAAAAAACATTAAAAATAGAATCGAGGGTTAAATGAGAGGCTGAACAGTAAGTCTGTAACGGCTGGCTAAATGGTAGACTGGACAGATGGTCTGAATGGCAGTCCGTATAGTTGAAAATGGTAAAAACTAACCTAAATGAACTAATTCTTCAGCTGAAGTTATGCAGATCCAAACCTAATGCATGGAATCAATTAAAAAAACCTATTTAATCAACAAATTAGCTTTAAACTAACTCTTAAAGCATTGAATATTAAACTAATTAGTAAGATATAAATTAATTTAAACAGACTCGAAATTAACTTAAGCAATTTCATGGAAGGAAATAAATAAACATAATTAAATCTAAATGAAAACAAACTATTTTATATAAGCAAATTCATAACAGGAAATAAATAAACAAGACTAAATTTAAATGGAAACAAACTATTTTATATGTTCAGAAATAAAGACTAAAATCAATACTGGAATGAAATGACTGTAAATAAAATAACTGAAAGAAAATAACTGAAAACAAATGACTGAAAACAAATGACTAAAAACAAATGATTGAAAGCAAAGATATGCGCGCATATATTTATTTAACTGCTGAAATAAAACTAAGCTAATGCAATTCAGGAAATAAAATAGCATTTACTATTATCAAATGGAAAAAACTAGAAATTAAACTAAACTAGATAAAACATAAAATAAATAACTAAATTAAACAAAAAAATGAACCTCTGGTTGATGAGGGGCCCTCTCAACAATCGGGGGTGATGCCTGCTAACTCCTACCCAAATGAAATCTTCAACAACAGTGCATACAACTCTATATTTAAATTCAGAAACAAAACTATAGTGTTTATGAACTGCTTAACAAAATAATTCTCTAACTCTCTTGACTAACTCTGCTCTCTATTTAGAGACTGATATATATAGTTTACATGAGAGATGAGCAAGTCGACCCTCAAAGGTTGACTTCTCTCTAAGTTTAGTCAATCTTTAAAGGAAAATAATTAATTTCAGGCCAGCGCATGGATGTCTTCCTTCTTCAGTGCGAGCGTGACCTTTACAGTGTGAATTTGGCGTGATATTCCTTCTTTCAAATGGGTAGATCCTCTTGAGCATGGCACCAATCCCTTCTTCAGCGTGGTTGATGGGTTGGTGTTGAACGTAGGCTGTACACACCAGTAGGTCCCTCATCAATGCGAGCATGTGGACTGATGGTGTTCTGGAGAGAAAGGGCGACGACAAAGTTGGTCTTCTAGATGCAGGTTGTTCTAACTTCTATCCCTTTGAATCATGTGGATAGTGAGAAACTAGGTGGCAATCCTTCTAAAGCATGAGTTAAATGCATCGGTCTAGCATAGAGATGGTTGATGTCGCGGCGAGCGAAGGAGATTGCAAGCTAGTGTGCGATCCAAACACGTGGATGATGAGTTGGTTGCAGGCTGTTTCATATTTAAATGCCCAAAACTGGTTATGGACAGCGCATAGGTTGATGGGCGAGCTGAACGATGAACTGGACGGAACACTAAACCGTGAGCTAGAAATATTGTGCGTTGATTTAGGGGAAACATGGAAAACCAATAGTGAATTTTGCACCACGGTTGGATGACGAGCTGAACGCCAAGATGGATCATGAGATGGACATGTCAAGAGAAAGGTAGACTGAATGCATTTTGGTGTTAATTTTCCCAAACAAACTATAAAATATGCAAACGACTATACATATAAGATAATACATTAAATATTATTTAAATAATATAATTTTGAGTTAATAAAATCATAAAAATGATAGTAATAACCAAAGTTGTAATAACATCAAATTTGTTCTTACCTTGTGCTGAAATAACGATCTGCATGGCATAAAATATACTAAAGATAATAAAATATGTGTTTAAACATGTTATTTAATTTCCAAAAATGATAATAAAATGAGGCTCAACAACGAGAATGTTGTTGTGTATCATGCAACAAAGCAGCAAAGGAAGGAAAAGGCACGCAAGGCCCTCCTCAAAGAAAAAGAGCAAGAAATTAAGGCACACGAGGACAACCATGCCACATTAGCTGACACCATTAAAAGTGTGATCACAGACTTCCCATCGAAATAGGGCCAGGAATATGAATATTCCACTGCTAAGGTTTCCCAGTTGTCACATATTTCCATGGAGTTGAAGAAGTAGGTTGAGGAGATTCAAGACAAGCAGGAACCAAGCACACCTCCTGAGGTTTTTGAGGAATGCAACAAAGTAGCGTCTGAGGCTATTGTGAAGATATGCGACAGTGAATTTTTTTTCACTAAGGTAGTTGAAGCCATTTCCACTATATGGGAAGCGCTTCTCGAAGATGAGGTAGGATAAAAGATCAAGGCAGATGCGCAACAAGATGATAAGAAAATCACCACGGAAAAGGAAGAGATGCAGAAGCTATTGCTAAAGGAGAAGGTTACCAATATTGCTGAGATCAACCAGCTTCAACATGAAGCTCAAGCTCTTCGTGACTGAGAGTGCACTAGGAATGATGAGGTAGAAGCACATCAGTTGGAAGCAGTGCGAGTGACAGAGCTTATTCAGCGTGTGCAGCAGAAGCTTCAACATATTATGCAGTCGCTAGAAGCAGGATCATCAGAACACATTATTTTGACTGGGTGGATAAATTGGAGAAATAAGATGAGGAAGTAAACGTGGATGTTGCTTGGGTGCAATAGGTTTTGAAGGAATTATAGGACAAGGTTGGTCCTGTGGTGCAGTCGATGCCAAAAGCATAAGTATTTCTAGGAAACTACAGTTTTGCAGCATGCAATTTTGAATAGGACATCCCTTTTTGATTAATGGCTCAAGACGTGCCAAATGTGAGTGTTGGGGGTCTGTTGGGCCAGGGAAAGAGCTAGGAAAAGAAGGAAAAATATACAAGGATAAATTAGCCACACAAGCAAAGGATGAAAAGTCCATGCATGACAGGGTAAAAACAGGTCAAGAAGAAAATGAAGGAACCAACGCAAGAAGGAAAAACATGCGCGCCAAGGAGGAAAGGAAGGATAAGGATGGAAAGAAGTTGAGATGAGGATGATGTGATGAGGAAGGCACATTTCGAGCTGGAGGAAGAGGCAGGTAGAGAAGTTAAAGCTGGATAGGTGGAAGTCAAGAAAGACTATAGACAAATGAACCAGTAGAAGATGAAGGATAGTTTTGCGGCTATTTATGACCAATATAGACAAGCTGAAAGACATTTCCATGGCTAGTTAAGGCTGTGGTTAATGCATTGCAAGATTCTCGTGGCTAGGTATGGGCCGAAATTTATGTAACAGATATATTTTTGCAGTTGTTGAGTCTGTAATAACTGAGCTGTACTGTATCGACCCTGCGTGGTATTGTAGATATTATAAATAGGAGGAATGCACTTTGTATAAGGGTTCGGTGGTCAGTCGGTGTGTTTTAATAAGACTGTTAGGAAGTATATAGTAGAAGAAGAAGATTCAAGGAAGAGTCTAGTAGAGGTAGAAGGATTTTGAACTGTGGATCTTGTAGCTGTGTGCACAGACTGCTAGTAAAGTAGAAGGGTTGATCTAGGCTGTGTGCGGATAAATAGGAGTAGATAGAGAATAAAACCAAAGAGCATGAGAACAGAAATATATTTATTTACTTAGGCATATCTTAAATAAAATTATGTAGGTCGCAGACTGCAAGGTGCTATACACATTTCTCATGCTAGATGAAGAGCACCTTGGTGGTTTTTCCCAGATGGGTTTCCCCATTATTTCCTGTGTTGAATGATTGATGACTGTTGAATGTTTATGTGAATTTCAAGTAGTTTCTTACTATATATTAATGAGTTACTATTGAATGTATGCCACCATCTTATTACTCAGTGAATGAATGAATGGTTAAAGAATTACTGGAATGTTATGTATGAGTTCATGGTCAAACTGCTAAGTTAAACTATAAGTCGAGCACTGTCTATCGCATGTAATGAATCAACTATGTTGCACAAGTTGCGCCAGTTGTTGAGAGTAAGAACAAGGTTGTGTCACACGGAATTTGTGACACCTCTCTGCATTGTTGTCACACAGTAGTAGACTCCATCCTGTCTCCTTTGTCGAGCACCTTGGATGTGCACCAAGGGACTATAATCCCTCTCCAACTATGGAACATGGTTCTGAGAGTTACATATTAATATATCTCAGGTGAGACTACACTTGCCTCATGGGTCTAGACAAGAAGGATAAAGAGGCCAACACACATTTTATTATAGTTAAATATACTCATAAGGATTATGAGATAAGAAGAATATTCATGAAAGAAATATTAAAATTGCATGGGTTACCCAAGGAAATGGTATCCAATTGAGATACAAAGTTTACATATGCCTTTTGGAAAAGTATTTTTGTAGATTTGGGTACACAACTGAATTTTGGTGCTACCTACCATCCACAAACATATGGGAAAATATTGTTGGGATATTATAAACCCAATCCATACTTAGGATAAAAATATTTAATCATTTTTTATTAATTTCCTATCCACTATCCTAGATAGTTGGCATCTACTTGCACCACTTGGTCAACACTTTCCATATATACCATAGGAGTGAATTTATCATGATTCTGGTTAGATCCTTTCCAATTTATTGGATTCCAGAATCAGTAACTGCACCTTCCTACAAATTATGTCTTTATCTTGATTTATTCCCTCCTTTCAGAGGATAAGGTAAAGCTAGTCAACTAGGAAACTGCTATCTTTTGTTTCCAACCGATCCTCGATGATTTTCTCTCCATATTATAGGATTATGAATTTTTTCCATCACTCATGAAAAACCACTCATTATTTATCCAATTCGTGAGGTCCTTGACAGAGTTGGAAAGTGCTTTAGCCACCTATGGGATTTTATCATATTTAGTAAGCCTAATTTATGAGCTAGCATGAGTTGTCTTCTAGAAACTCAATTTCCCTTTATAAGGATGTATTACTATTGTAATAGTTAATCAATTATTCATTCTTCACTTCTTCTTATGATCTGGTCTCATTATTCTTCTCCCTATTTTTCTTGTGCATGCGTGTGAGAATTATCTTGTAACTAGATCATGTCCTATTGTTACACATTATATTAAGCCTCAATTTATATACGGTATCATAGCTGATATTTATTCATGGTATCATAGTGCAAGGTTTCTTAAGTTCTACAGAGTTGAGGAGCTATCAGGTTTCTACATCAGAGCGCATCCAGTCTCCCATTCCTCTCTGAAGAAGAACTTGAATTGAGCTTACAAATTTTTATCCTAGTTTTTATTTATGTAGGTTGCAGAGAGTATATTCTTGAGCGCATCAACTTCTTTTCATGGATTCCTCTTCAGCTATAATCATGGCTCCCTTAAACTATCATTAATGGAGATCCAAAATTGGCATTCTATTGCACAGTAAGGGACTACACATAGTTACTTGATCTTTGGATAATGAGCCTAATACTATTGTTGAGAAAGCTAAGTGGAATAATAGGTTGGATGAATCCTATTGATTGATTTGCCTCTCTATTTTACCTGATCTACTATTTCATATAGATGGTTTGACCACTCCAAAATAGGTATGGACCAAACTTGAGTCTTTCTTTGGAGTACAAGGTGATATAAGAGCACATCAATTGGAGAATGAGTTATTCTCATTGAGACCAAGCAGTTTCGATTCCATTGAAAGATTCTTCACTAAATTCAAATCACTAGTTCTATTTCTCAAGAAATGTGGGATTGAGAAGAAGGTATATCAATTTATTCTTTCCACCTTATCAAAATTGGGTCTTGGATACTCTTTTTTGTGTATACTTTTCATGCTACTAGGATTGCTTTTTCTAATTGGAAAATGCCTTGTTTGAGTACATTCTTTGATTCACTAACAAAGGAGAAATATAAATTGATCCATATGGGTGCTCTTATATCCTCCAAGGGAAAGGATAATTCTATAATAGTTCAAGGAAGTGAGAATGAAATATTAAAATATAATAAAATAATGAAAGAGAAGAAGCCAAAGTCAGATAATGAAGATGATAGTTCGAAGCCTACTGATGAAGGTTCAACGAAGAAAGTTAAGAAGAAAGGGAGAAAATCCAAGTGTTCTTACAGCAAAATATTTCATCCCAAGAATAAATTTGTAAAGAACAATATGAAAATCATGTATCAGCTTCTTGATATGCATACCATTGAAGTTCCATATGAGCTAGAGACGACTAATGAATCCTCCAAACACTGTCATAGTGCACAGTTTCAAGGTGATATAAACTATGCCTTGAGTTCCAGAGTTAAATAATTCCTCACATATATGATTAATTTTATGATAATACAAGAATCATAAATCGTAGTTTCTTTCTTCAATAATCCACCTATCAATCTCCTAGATTCATCTCCCAATACTTGTGATTTTTCCCTAGATCCTGACTTGTCTTTAAGCAACTCTTCCTCACTCCATTAAAATGGTTATGATTATGATTTAGAAGCATGATTGCAGGGTGATATGAATTTTATGACATCATCCATACCATCTACCATACCTATTAATAATCCTACGACTATACAAACCCCAAGTTCACTAGTTGATTCCTCACTGGTTTCCTATGCAATGTTACTTTTATCTAATGGTTTCAAGTCTTATCTATTTTTCATTGGATGGTTATCCATGAAATTAGTCATAATTGGAATTATATTACAGATGTTTTTATATATTCTAAACACTTATGTATGATATCTCAAGTCCATCTATCATTCATATTTTTACACTAATCAGTTTTTTCCGAGTTGCTCAAACATTTACTACTCTAGCCCTATATCCTCATGGAGACAATGAACATTTTGTATTTTCTGTTCCATATGATAATATTTATGACATATCAGATTATTTTCAGCCTCATTTAATATCTGATAATGTTTTATATTATTTTTGAATCAAGATATGTGATCCACATCACCATTTTGTAGCTATAGAAGGAACTGTTTGTCTTGTTTTTTCTACTCTTTGGGAAGGAGTATGGACATATCTCTTTCCTTTTAAGATTGTGTTTCAATATCAGAGTATTTTAGCATCAATAATAATTTAGATAATTATCCTACTTCATCAGATGACGAGCTACAAGGAGTCTCTCCTCTTCTTTCTTGCAGATTCTACACTCTAGCACATGATCATGGAGTTCACAACTTCTTCATCAAAGTATTTCAACAGAGGAAGTTCATTCATCTTGTTCAAGTGAAGATAAATACATGTTTAAGACATGTTCTTCAATTTTTTTCCTTTTTCTTTCTTAAGGGAGGATTTTCGTGATGTGGTTTTTCCTCTTTCGTCACTTTTTTGGACATAAATAATTGTAAAGGGTGACCATAGCCTTGTATTTGGGACATAAATGAAATTACATGCATCTATATTTCTGATTTTTTTAGAAATATCAACATAAATTCAGACTTAAAGGGGGGGCTTGGGATATTATAAACCCACTCCATACTTAGGATAACAATATTTAATCATTTTTATTAATTTCCTATCCACTAGCCTAGATAGTTGGCATCCACTTGCACCACTTGGGTAACACTTTCCATATATTCTCCAGGAGAGTCTTTATCTTGATTCTAGTTAGATATTTCCCACTTTATTGACTTTTAGAATTAGTAACTACGCCTTCTGCATATTTTTTCTTTATCGTGCTTTATTCCTTTCTTTCAGTGGATAAGGTAAATCTAGTCAACTAGGAAAATGCTATCTTTTGTTTCCAACCCCATCCTCCATGATTTTCTCTCCAAATTCTAGGATTATCATGTTTTTCCATTACTCATGACAACTTACTCATGTTTTATCCAATTCATGAGGTCTTTGATATATTTTGAAAAATATTTAGCCACCTATGGGGGTTTATCATACTTAGTAAGCATGATTTATGAGCTAGCATGAGTTGTCTTCTAGCAACTCAATTTTCCTTTAGAAGGATGCATTACTATTGTAATAGTCAATAAATACATTGATTCAAAAATAAATCATTCATTCTTCACTTATTCATGTGATTCAGTCTCATTATTATTCTCTCTATTTTTCTTGTGCATGCTTGTGAGAAATATCTTGTAACTAGATCTTGTCATGTGCTTAGACATTGTATTAAGCCTTAATTTCTTTATGGTATCAAAGTTGCTATTTCTACAAAAATAAATAGTAAATAAAGTGAATGAATACATCCCTTCACATGTATATAATGGATAAACCATCAAAGTGGGAGGACTATCTACACTTGGCAGAGTTTGCATATAGAAACTGTCATTGAACATCATTGAGAATGAGTCCATTTGAACATTTATATTGTAGAAGTTGTAGAACCCAGAGTTGGGATAATCTAATGAAATTTTTTTTGTTGGTGATAGAAATACTTAAAGAAATAAAATACGAGGTTGCAAAGATTAGGGAAATTTTTAAAGAAACCCATCCCCGTATACCTCTTAGTGAGGATAAGGAAAAGTTGCTTGAAACTTTGAAGTTGTGTCAAGTTTTCACCAAGATATTGTGGACCATTTTAAGTGCTTGAGAGAATAGGGATAGTTGCATATATAATTGCATTTCCTAATAACACTAAGGATCATAATATTTTTCATGTTTCTTTTCTTAAGAAATATGTAGATGATCCTAACCATTAGAGGAAATTTCAATTTAAAATGGGCCTTCCAAAAATAATACAAATTCCATGTCATCATGTATTAGCCAATCAAAATTATTTAAAAGTAAAAAAGGGAGCACCTCTTAAACAAATTTTTAATATAAATTTGGGGATAGGTATCATAAAAAAACTACCTTTTTGGTTCGTATTTTCGACATATCTACCAATGTTTTTACTCAAATTTTGATCAGGAGAGCTCGTCGGATGATGTCATCATCACATTTTTTAGGTATTTCTTGTTTTTGGGGAATCGGGGACTATCAAAAGTATGCCGAGTGGGTACGTGTTGGATGCAGAATTTAATTCTGCATCCAACGAGCTCTCTCGATCAAAATTTGAGTAAAAACACTGGGAGATATGTCGAAAATACAAACAAAAAATGTAGTTTTATATTTTCTTCCTCCAAAATTAATAAAAATTATTTTATGATTTTAACTATTATTTTATTAATTTTCCTTAGGAGGCCCATTTTGAGTTGAAATTTCCTCTAATTGGCATGTGATGTGATGTGAGAATAACCCAAGGGAGATTTTCAAACATAGTCATTATGCATAATGGACAGGAAAGTAAGATTTCTCCAAAACTGAGCAATCGAATAGGTAAAGGTACAATGGAATCACTTTGGTGCCAATGAGGCTACATGATTAGATTTGGACGATGTCATGAGGGAGGCATATGAATTTTTGTTATGATTTGGAGGAAACATTGAGGACAATGTCAATACAAGGGGGAGAGGACTGTAATACACCCATTTTTTACCCTTAAAATCTATTAAATCAAATTAAGTGATGTAAATATGCTAGTAAGAATTCCTAGTGCAAAGATCAAGGCAAAGGATCGACTAGTGAATGTAGGAATATATAATGTAAATATTTTTATACGGTCCATGTATTTGTCTTGTCATGATGACTCGAAACCTATGCAAATATTATGTTGGAAAATAATAAAAGTGTCCAATATGGTTGTGTAAAAATAATTAGAGGGGATACAATTCCATTGGAGGGGAGGAGGAAAGGGGGCACATGGGATATCAAATCCTATTTTTCCAAGAGTCAACCTTAGAAATTATCCATTTCTAACATGTTCCTTAAATGAACCATTTACCTCCCTTTGAATTATTAAATATAATCATTGAATATGTGTGTGTGGATGGTGGGAAAGTCTTCTTATGTATTTAAGGAAGGATGGGGTGAATATACTTTTATGATAGTTGTAAGAGTCCTTCCTTAATTTTTTAGAAGTAACACAGTTATTTTTTCACCAATCCTCTCATATCCAAAAGAGTATATAACTCACTTACCATACATAATTTATACACTACATAGATTTGTGTTGTTTTCTCAATTTACAGTTACCAGATTGAGAAAATAACAAGAAATTAGGATTATGTTGAGAAAAAATTGTAGAGATTAGAGTGAAGAGGATGGTTGCAGGTGAGAATAGAGGATGGGAAATATAGGAACCATCACCCACTATTTATTTCCTACTCCTAGATGCTTAATAATCCATGAATTGATGTTACATGGGGTTCTCTAAAATAATATAGTAGGTTGGAATCCTTTTGCACACACTGAAGAGTAGTGTAAGGGTTGGGTACTATGAGAGATTATTGAGTAAAAAAAGAGTATGCCTTCTTTGTGTTGTGTGGTGAAGTGGAACGTATTTCTATGGCTAGGATGGTTGAAAGAGATGTATGTAGTGCCTAGTGATAGGAAAATTGGATAAGCATGAGTGAAAATGGGTGGCTTGCGAGAGTCAAAGAGAGAGAGAGAGAGAGAGAGAGAGAGAGAGAATTATAGGTGTTTCCTTTTCCATGGTGGCCTCATAGATCAAATTAGGGGTGGTATCTATCATTGATGCCTACGGTTGGGTGGAAAATAAATCTTACACAACTAGTTGCTTGGATCTTACTATGTTAAAATATAAGTATTCCTTGTTTTGTATGAATGTGCAATTATTGTATTTACTTCCTATTATGAATATGGTGGGTTATACATGCTGTGTGTGTGAAGTATAGTGTTGATGTATTTGTAACTTCAGAATGTATTCATTTATGTCTCTTATGTATTGTAACGTGATGTTTATTCTGGGATGTATCTATTATGTAATTGAGTCATGTTGTCATGCCTCGATGTTCCAATCAAGAGAATCAATAATGTAAACAAGTCATGTCAAGTCATAGTGGGTAACCCTCCAATTTTCTAAGGGTTAAAGTCCCCGCAGTTTCGGGCCACTAGGGTTATTAGACTCTCCTAGTAGAGGTTGGCCCTAGTAGGGTTTTAGTCATGTCGGGATTAGTATAAATAGAGAGTTGGGGTCTCTATTTAACACAAATCACTCACACACTCAAGTATAGTGCATAGTTGAGGAAGGAGAAGACACTGGGGCTAGACAAGAACAAGATTACTGCTGTCGAGAGTGCATCTTACTGTTTTGGGGTTTTACATCTTGTGCTAATTCTATCTCTGAGGAAGTTGTGGGGTTTTCTCCATTTATGGTTTCCCCGATGAAAAACACTGTGTTCATTATCTCTTGTGTTTGATTGTTGTACTTGTTGTTCTCTCAGTAAAGAACTTAACATAATGCTAGATTAATGTTGAAAAACTAACATGGTATCAGAGCTAACCTAAGAAGAAGACACTATGTAGTTGTAGGAACTAGGGCTTCCTAGTTTATGGTTATTCCTCCATATATTTTTAGTAAAAGTAAGGTGGAATAACTCTCCTCCTTAGGGCACATCTTTCTGTCGAAGCAGAATTCGATTATGAGGTTTTTCAATTTTGGACCTGTCACTGCTATTGGAAATTAGGGCTTTTCAAAGAAGAGGAATTTTTTAGTGAGCCTAGGCCTGGATTGATCTCCTCCCCAAAATCGAAGTTAGGGACAAATTTCAAGGCATTTGGGTGGACAGAACTCCAGAAAAGCAAAACCCTATTCTGCTCTTGAACCGGCTCTACATGATTTCAGCTCAAGTTTCAGATCCGACATCTTGAACCTGGTAAGATCTAAAATATTTTGTATTTCCATTTGAGGTTCTCAGTTAAGATGTCTCATCATACCAAGCTTGATGAAAAGATTGAGGGGGATTATAAATTCCGAGCCTGGAAGTATAGGATCTCCCTGGTCCCGGAAGAAAATGAGTTAGACTCCTACATCCATGAGGAGGTTCCAGTTCCAAAGGGAGATGAGGAAAAGGCCTTACATAAGAAGAAGATGGTTATGGAAAAGAGGATCATTGCTAATTCTATCAAGGATCACCTTATCCCACAAGTGTCCTCTCTCAAGACACCTAAATCTATGATTGATTCCCTAACCAAATTGTTTGAAGTGAAGAACATAAACCGAAAGATGACCCTAAGAAACCAACTGAAGAATGTGAATATTCAGAATGCAGAAACAATCCAGTCTTATTTCACAAGAGTTTCTCAGATCAAATATCAACTAGAAGCAGTTGATGAAGAAGTGGAAAATGCAGATATTGTGATGACTACCTTGAATGGCCTTCCTAGGTCATGGGATTCTTTCATCCAAGGAATCTGTGCTAGAAAGAAGTTAGTCAAGTTCAGCAGACTATGGGAAGAGTGCTCTCAAGAAGAAGCTCGGATAGCAGCTCGAGAAGAGAAGATGGGAAGTGAAGACCAAGCTCTCATGGTACACTCCAAGTCTTACTCCAAGTCAAACAAAAGAAGACCTCATAGCTCCAGAGGTAAGCACTCTCACAAATATAACACTAGAAAAGATGTATCTAGGATCATATGCTATACATGTGATGAAGCAGGAAACTATGCAAGGAATTGTCCTAACAAACAGAAGATAATGAAGAAGAGCAACAAAAGAGGACATCATGCTCATGCTGCAGAGGATGATGAACCATCTAGGAAGAGATCCAGATATGAAAGTGAAGATTCTTCAAGCGAGGATGAATATGTTCTGATATCCACTCTCACAGGTAACATTACTCATGGAAGTGATGATTGGCTTATAGATGGTGGGGCTTCCAAACATATGACTGGATTCAAGGAATCCTTTGTGAGACTATCAAAACATGAATCACCTCACAAGGTAAAGCTAGGAGATGACTACCAATATCCAATCAAAGGTAGTGGGGAATCTTCCCATAAATTAGACTCTGGAAAATCTCTAACAATGAAAGAAGTATTGTTTGTTCCAAGACTCAAGAAGAACCTTCTCTCTATATTAGCATTAGATGCAAAAGGAATGCAGGTTGCATTCATAGATGGTCAAGTCATCATGTGGCCAAAAGGAAAGACTATCGATGATGCGGTAGTGATTGGAGAACAAGAAGGAGGATTGTACAAATTGAAGGGCCATCCAGAACAAGCCTTGTTCCATGACACAGTAGAGCCAAGTGAAATTTGGCATAGAAGGATTGCACATGTGCATTACAGAACACTACCTATTGCAAGCAAAGCTGTCAAAGGTCTTCCAGAAATTCAAGCAAAACATGATGGGTTCTGCAAAGGATGTGCGAAAGGAAAGAATACAAAGAAGACATTTCCAAGCAGTGAAAGCAAAGCAAAAGTAATCTTCGAAATCATCCACTCTGATGTATGCGGTCCTACATCATCAAACTCTCTAAGCGGGTATGCATATTATGTTTCTTTTATTGATGACTTTTCTAGGAAGACATGGGTTTACTTCATGAAGAACAAAGATGAAGTATTCAGTAATTTCAAGGAATTTAAATCCTTCATCGAGAACCATACTGAAAAGAAGATCAAGACCATTCGATCAGATAATGGCAGAGAATTCACTTCAAATGAATTCAAAGATCTATGCAAAGAATTAGGGATTAAGAGGGAGTTGTACACTCCTTATAATCCACAACAAAATGGGATTATAGAACGGAAGAACATAATTATCATGGAAGCTGCAAAAGCAATGCTTCATGATCAAGACCTTCCCATGCATCTTTGGGCGGAAGCTGCCAGAATAGTGGTGTATGTACAAAACCACACTCCACATAGAGTACTTGATAACAAGACTCTTGAAAAGTCTTCTCTGACAATAAACCAGAATTCATCCATCTCAAAATATTCGGCTGTCCTGTGTACATTTACATTCCAAAAGAGAAGAGGACTAAATTAGATCTTTCAGGAAAGAAGGGTATATTTCTGGGATACTCTGAAAGCTTGGAGGCTTACAGAATATATTTCCTAGGATACAAGAATATTGACATCAGCAGGGATGTGACATTTGATGAAGACACAACTTACAACAAATCCAGAAAAAGACCTGCTGAAGAACCTGAAGAAGCAGAAGCACCCAAAATTCATGATATAGCCATGAATAAAGAAACTCGAGAAGAAGATCAAGAATTTGAAGAACCACGAAGACCTGTAGATCCACCTCTGGAAAAGAATCCTCATAAGAGGAAACCTGCTTGGGTATGAGAACTTATCCAAGGTGAGGAAAGATATGGGGCTCCAAAAGAGAATCACAGAGAAAGAAAGAGGATCAGATCCTGTTCCGAGTATGTAGCTTTACTATGTGATTTCATTGATAAAGAACCTTCCATTTATGAAGAAGCTACAGAATGGAAAGAATGGAAATATGCTTTGATTGAAGAGTACCAATCGATCATGAAGAATGATGTTTGGGATGTTGTCCCAAGACTAGATGGGAAGTCAGTTGTAACTTCCAAATGGATCTACAAGATCAAACATGCTGCAGACGGTAGCATTGAAAAATATAAGGAAATATTTGTAGCTCATGGTTTCTCTTAGAAAGAGGGAATATACTATGAAGAAACCTTTGCACCTGTAGCCAGATACACTTCCATCAGATTAGCACTTGCTCTGGCAGCAGTGATGAAATGGAAGATACACCAGATGGATGTCAAGATTGCCTTCTTGAATGGTGTAGTGGAAGAGGAAGTGTATGTAGAACAACCACTCGGTTTTGAGACACATGATAGGGAGTCTCATGTATGCAGATTGAAGAAATCCCTATACCTTCCCTCTTAACTAGGAAGGTATTCTTTCGACACAATTTTCAGCACTGGTCTTCTTCTCTGTATCAACTAGATCATCTTTTCATCTGCATCTCAAGTCTTATGAGTCTTTAAGGCATCTTCATTCTTCGAATCTGGATCATCTCTCGATCTAAATCATCATCACTGGATCTAGGTCATCTCTTGATCTAGATCATCATGGGACATCATCACTGGATATGGATCATCTCTTGATCTGGATCAACGTCACCGGACTGGATCTAAATCATCACTCGATCTGGATCATCACTATTGGATATGGACTATCACTCGATCTAGATCTCTCAGAGTCATCATAACTGGATCTGGATCATAGCTCAATCTGGATCTCATCTGGTCATCATCATGTGTGCTATCTCATCATAGGAAGTTCTACAGAGCCAGCCTTCTTTCATGTCGGTTTTAAGCCTACCCATCAGGTAGGTCTTCACCCAACACTTACATCTGGCCTACTCGTTAAAAAGGCATGCCCAGCACTCACATCTGATCATGTAGGAACCTACAATCACATCAGAAAGGCCCAGCACTCACATTCACCAGCATGATAGGACATCACATCACTAACATCTATGAAAAGGATTCAACACTTATATCTGACTTGGAAGGAACTAAATCCTCTCACCATCGCCATAAAGGCTTGCACTCACATTTGACTTGGAAGGAATTGAATCCTCTCACCATGACAGAATGGACCCTAGTCCTAGACTGAGCTACCTGGTAACGGACCAGGTGCCTCCATTCTCCTAGAGAATGGCAGTTGCCCTTATATATGACCTGGTAGGAAACAAGTCCTACACCCTCGCCAGAATGGCTTGCACTCACATCTGACATGGAAGGAATTGAATCCTCTCACCATGACAGAATGGACCTCAGTCCTAGACTAAGCTACCTGGTAACGGATTAGGCGCCTCCACTCTTTCGAAGAGTGGTAGTTGCCCTTACATCTATCCTACTTGACAGAATGGCCAGCACTCATATCTGACATGGAAGGAACTGAATCCTCTCACCATGACAGAATGGCTCATCCCTTACATTTGACCTGCTCATCATAATGGCTTTGGATCTTAGCACTCATATCTAACATGGAAGGAACTGAATCCTCTCACCATGACAGAATGGCTCAACCCTTACATCTGACCTGCTCGTCAGAATGGCTTTGGGACTCGTCACTTTCCCTTGGAGGAAACCTCGATCTGGAGAACACCAAGCTTCTCCCTAAAGTACTCGAAAGAATACCTTCCTAGTTAAGAGGGAGTGTTGATGTATTTTTAACTTCGAAATGTATTCATCTATGTATATTATGTATTGTAAACCGATGTTTATTATGGGATTTATCTATTATGTAATTGAGTCATGTTGTCATGCCCCGATGTTTTGATCGAGATAATCAATAATGTAAACAAGTCATGTCAAGTCATAGTGGGTAACCCTCCGATTTTCTAAGGGTTAAAGTCCCCGCAGTTTCAGGGCATTAGGGTTATTAGACTCTCCTAGTAGAGGTCGGCCCTGGTAGGGTTTTAGTCATGTCGGGATTAGTATAAATAGGGAGTTGGGGTATCTATTTAACACACATCACTCACACAATCAAGTATAGAACATAGTTGAGGAAGGAGAAGACACTCGGGCTAGACAAGAAGAAGATTACTGCTGTGGAAACTACATCTTACTGTTTTGGGGTTTTACATCTTGTACTGATTCTATCTTTGAGGAAGTTGCAGGGTTTTCTCCATTTATGGTTTCCCTGATGAAAAACACTGTGTTCATTGTCTCTTGTGTTTGATTTCTGTACGTGTTGTTCTCTCAGTAAAGATCTTAACATAATGCTAGCTTAATGTTGAAAAACTAACATATAGTTCTTAATTCTATTGAGTTTTTTATTCATGTACCTACACATGCATTCTTGGTTTATGTTTCCCATGGGTGTTATAGCTTGAATAAGAACTTATGTGTCTATGGCGATAGTTAACAACTAGGAAATTTAAAGTGTCACTGTACGTTCAAAAAAATGACATTTATGGATGGACGATACTATGATTTGACCATAATTGGTGACCCTAATAATTTAAAGTGAAACCCCAGCTCTTTTTCTTTCATTCTGCAGAGTTCCAACCTAAAAAAGAGCATCAAATTTGCACTCTGCTAGTTCATTAGGAGCGAATTCCCTAATAATTCGCATCTTGATAGTTCATTGGGAATGTACCATTCACACCTTGCTAGTTCATTAGGAACGAATGCATACAAAATTATAGTTCACATATTTCACAATGACAAGAAGTGAATAGTTTGCATGTTTCTTATGAATTATTTGCGAATGCCCTAGAAAATCATAAAAAACATAAATAAAAAATTGAAAAGGAGGGAAGTTAGAAATTTATGCAAACTAACTTGCTTGGTTTTAACTCCTCTAACCACTTTGTAACCATCCTCAATGTTTTCTTTCAATAATAAAACTGAATGGAATGGACTAAGTGAGGGAGACACCCAACATAGTAAATTTGCACTTAAGGAACCACTAGCTATCAAACCCATTTTCCCCTCCCATCAATAAATTTTGTTTTTGCAACCATGTATCCTTTCATATTGAAACCAATCCCCTTAAGTAGTTTCTCCCTTTTATGTGTTTAGTGGATTGGAGTGGAATTGCGGGAATGCATGAGTAGGAGAGACTAGAATATTTAGGTCCATTAAGGTGTCAAAGGAGAGAAGAGGCATATATTGTACTTTTTTTCATCGTTTCAATAAATATCTGACATCTTTCCCTTCCCCAAATTCTATGTCAATTCTTACATTGATAATTTGCATAAATAAATTATTGTTTTTCATATTGAATTTGATTAGTAATCTTATGTTCTTTTCATTCTTTAATTCAATAATATTATTTACTTTTTGTCAAATTGGTTTGGGGAAGGTTGGATAATTAAGAGCATATATAGAAAGAAGGAGTACCTTGGATCAACTGTCACTAAAAGGTGCACACAATTTCTTCTTCTCATCTCTCATTAATTTATATTTTCTTATTATAAGTTTATGTGTGGTCTTATTCATGCATTTGAGTCTTTTATTCCTACCAATAGTGCCTTATATGTAAATATCCTTTTATTTGGTATGTTGGTGATAATCCATAATCATAGGATTAATTTTCATACAATAGAACTCACAACTCCACTAGGGAGGAACCAACTTTTGTAGGGCCTTAATGACTATTTTATCTATTCTTTGCTGGGAGTTAGAGTCTCTATTACTATTAGACATAACCAAAAGACCTTTTTTTGTAAGTTATTACCCACATAGTTTTGAACTGGTGACCTTACGCAACAAGTGCGTTAATAGTACACCCATTCACTGTTTATTCTACACCCGATAGGCCATAGTTAGAACACCTTAAAGTTTCATTATTTTTGAGTTTTCCTGAATTTTCTACCTTTTAGTCCACTACAGGATTCATTTGATGTAAATTCTACTTACAGTATAAAAAGGTAGGGGGAATTTGCACCTAAACATCTGAACATGTGTTAATGGTACACAAACAACCTTTTACACATCAGTGAGTTCCTTGTGTTTGAGATAATTTCTCATTTCTCCCTTTTTTTTGAAAAGTTCTAGTTTATTTGGATTGTCTGAGTAGTGTACGCTTCTTTGTGGGCTTCTTGGAATATTTTAGGTGGTGTTTGAGTGTGTTTAACTTAATTTTTAGTAAAGTTCCATTTTATAAAAAGTTTGAAAGTATTGAGCACTTTGATATATTTTTATTTATTTATTTAAAGTGATTGATAAGCATGGAGTGTGGAATCCTAGAGCATACCATCATTGTTTGTTTACCTATTTACTCTACTTTTGAGAAAAAATAGCTCTTAAAACCTTGTCACATAGTAGACCTATTATCTTGCTTGAGTCTATGAACTTATTTCTTGTCGAAGTTGGATTTGGATTGTATTTGAAGAGTCCAGTGTTAGAAGTTGTTTTCCCCAAAGTGATAGGCAAATCTCTATCGTTTTTGTTTCTTGCATTAGTTTGAGTTGTTGTTCAAAAGTTGTATTTAATTTGAGAAAAGGAAAAAATGGTAGATTTCATTTACATTTAAAGAGTTGTTTCTGTGATTTGAAAAATTCTTGATATTTCATTTTTAAAAGTGTAAATGAATCCATTTTCATTTGAAAATATTTAGTTGCACTTAATTGTGCTCAATATTTCATTTTAAAGAGTGTGAACAAGTACATTTTCATTTGAAAATATTTAGTTCCATTTATTTTTTTCTTTTTTGAAAATTCTCTAAAATTATTATTTTTGAAAAGAAGAAAGAATTATAAAAGAATCTAGGATATTTTATTTTGATAGAAACTCATCTAATATTCTAGGTTCTAGGACCTTGTATATGGGTGTGGTGAATCAAATTCTCCAAGGACACGTAATATTGAGACTAGGAACAATTAAAGAGTGTTACATCTATTAGTAGCATGCTGTACTTATTGGGAAAGTGGACAGATTGTCGCTCATTGCTTGGATTAGTGGGGTTATGAGAGTTTGGGTTTTTCCAGGTGTGGAAAGTCCTTAGTATGACACCATTGTTCACTGAAAACATTGGGTTTTCAAATCCCCTCCCACCTCAGAGAAAATACGTGACCATTCATGCCTCTCTTATATACCACGATGTCATGTACCCGATGCCCATACACTTGACTGATATGCAGAATAATTTAAAAATTATTAACTCTTTCTATTTAACACAGTTATGGGTCATGTAACATCCTTTAACATTTATGATCAAGCATAAGCATCACTCTAACAGTCGTTCCAAATCTCACAGATCCATTCTGTAAGTATAAAAGTCATTCTGCACTAAACCTGGCTTTTCCTCCTTCCGCATTCCGCCCTTCCACCTTCCATTGTGGAATTCAGGAATCAGAAACTCCTCAAAATGAACACCTTGTATTCTAAATTTTTTTTGTCTGACTTATGCCCTTCCGCATTCTGCTGTGGACCTCAGAATTTGGAAACTACATGAACTGATCATCTTATTTTTCGACCTTTCTCCTTCCGACTTCCACCTTTTTTCCTTCCTCCGTGGACCTCAGAAATTGGAAAACCTGCGAAATGATCACTTATATTTAGACTTTCCACCTTTCGACTTCCGACTTTGTGCCTTCTGTTGGGGATTTGATAAATCGGAAAACCCAAAAACGATCACTTTGTATTTTGACTTTCCGCCTTCTGCTGTGGACCTCAGAAATTAGAAAAACAATTTTTTACCTTAACCTTTTTCCCATTTTGTGCCTCCCTCCTTCTGCTTTTTGGGGGCAAATTTCAGGGTGCGGAAAGCACACTTTTGCTTTAGAATTTTTGGCCCTTTTTTGCTTCCTCCTTTCGTAAGAGGATCCCAGGGTGTGAAAAACAAACATTCTACCTTATTCTTTTCTCCAATTTTCCTCCTTCCAACTCTTGACTTATGCCTCCCACAGGAGGATCCCAGAGTGCAGAGAAACACATCTTACGTTAATATAGCCACATTTCTGATCCTGTAACAATGATTATAGCCTCCATGATCATAAGAAAATGAAGTGAAAAATACAAGGCATAAAAAGATGCAAAATGTAGGGACATTTAACAACAATAAATCCTACTTACTTCATTCATAAGCATTCTACATAATCAATATATTCATAAGAAAATACATTGCATAAATAACACAACAGAGAATACTTATCTTGAAGATGAATTTGTCCCGCAACCAGCTATGTTGCTACAATGTTCCACCCAACCATAGGCCAGTTGTGTTCATTAATCTCTCAACACAACTGCCACCCTCGAGTTGGGAATGACTTCCATAAGGAACTAGGGAACATAGGCTCAGACATAGACAAAACACATCAAACACAGTCAAGCCAGCCTACAGTTGGGTTTCTTAGTCTATCCAGCCAAGCTAATACACAATTGGGTTTACCAGGATGTAGGAAAATATGACAATACAATGCTGGGTTTATCACACTACACAGCTAAGCCATCTAAAATTTGGATTTATCAGACTGCACATAGTCGAGCCAAAATTCACATAAGGACTAGCCAAGCCATCTAATAGATGGGTTTATCAGGCTACACAACCAAGCCATCACACTGTTGGTTTTATCAGGATACTCATCCAAGACAACATAATAGCTGGGTTTATCACGCTATCCAGCCAAGGATCACATAGATGCAAAGTAACAACAAGACACAACCAAGCCAACTATAGTTGGGTTTATTAGGCTACCCAACCAAGCCAAGATATGATTAGGTTTATCAGGTTTCCTAACTAAGCCAATATAACAACTAGGTTTGTATACCTTAAAATTTATAAATGATTAAAACTATTAATCTTTCTCAATATTTTTAATAAATAATTTTATTGAATTTAATAAAAAAAAATTGGAAATTATTAATAATTTTATTTGTCTCATGGTTAGGATAATAACATAGGATTTAAACAATATTTATTAAAATTGTTAGGTCTAATAATTAGAGCTGTCAGCTTTAAACAAGAAAATTTTTAAATTTTTTTGATCTTACACTTATTAATTTGCTATTTTCTGGACCAGAATTAACCTCGAGATACTTTCTCCTGTTGATGAGCCCTACTTTGTGGCTAAAAAATCAATATTAAAAACCAGCTAACACAGCCTCCCTCTTATCTTCACCATTGGGTTTATCAGGATGTTAGCTAAACCAATCTACCTTTGGGTTTATCAAGCTACAAAGGAAGTGGAAAGGATGAATGGCTAAGATAGTGGCTCATTCAAGAGCTAGGGGCACCTCCACAAGATCAATCGGCCCTGGAATCCACAATACCTACACACCCAACACAAGGAAGAATCCCCTTCTTTTCTACACAGTCCCTCGGGCTATGCCTTACCTTCCAGTGCTCTTCAGGGTGTGCATAGAAGATTCATGAACCACAGTGATATTTTTTGTGAGGTTCCTCTCTGCACTAGTTTTATCAAGCACATTTGGTGTCTCTTCCACTCTTAATTCTTGCATACTATTCAAAACCAAACCAGGGTACACATCAGAACAAACCACAAGGAGACACATCAACACAAGGCTCCAATTTGCAACATATACAAATGAGTTTGCATACCACTCTCTAACATAGGAGAAACACTGCAGAAAAAACCCATTTCACGTCTCAGGGGACTGAACAATCCATAATTGATCAAAAGAATTGCCGAATAATGCATAATGGATTGAATGCTCTAGGGGAATCGAGAATGACCAAGACATACTGGGTGACTTCAGAAATGATGGCATGGGCATGCATCCCCATAATTAATTGCTTCAAAAGCAATAATGAGGCTTCCCCATACTACATGCTGCAATTTTTCTCAGTGTGCAAGCTAGCTCAGTCACGAAACCAACTTCCATGCCCTGCTCTGCCCAAGACATTAACTTCCTCAACTGCTCTTCTGGAAGAATTGAATGATTGAGTGCATGGGAGACAAAGGTAGCCGAGGGCTTGTGGGTTTCCCCATTAACATTTGGTCTCACCCTATTGCTGAGGAGTTTGACTAACTCTCCTCCCTATTCCTTGTGAAATCGTGCCCACATCTCTTATGTTACAGTGCATAGCTAGTTGTGGTATTTTATTAAATCGTACATTTACATGATGAATTCAAAATGTAATGTTCCTGACTTAGCACTATAACCATCGACATCAACCTTGATCCCCAACACACAAAACACCAAATCAATGGTAGGGCCTTGGCCTTGAGCTCCTCACCATGATTTCAATACAATATATACATCATGTACAATTTCAATACCATGGGATCAAAATTGAGGCGCTACATGGGTCTAGGACTTTTGTCCTACATTCCCTTCCCATTCACATAAGAATTTTTCAATGATTGTGCAACTTGAATACTTAACGTGAAGTGGTACCCTCATTAATTTCCTTTGTTAGGATCATCACAGGTCACTACCAGGGGAATATATTGTGGCACCTGAGACAAACGTAGAATCTTTGTATCAGCTTCTTAGGAGGGTATTTAATGAAGGCAAGTTCTTGCAACCCTGGGGACTGATTCATGAATATTAGGGTAATTTTTTCTCATCTTAATTGGTTAGGGGGGCTTATCATTCAAGGACGACCTATGAAACACCCCCAATTTTGGGTATTCATTGAATAGTATTTTGTCATAAACAACTATTTTTTCCCATTGAAAGAGTATTTATCCTTGTGTAAATCATCCTAGAAACCTTTTTCTTTGTGTTTTTTTATTTATTAATGTTGTAAGCTTCATCCTTTATGTATTCTATGATCCATCGTGGTTGACCAAAATTTGGGTATGTCCAAAAGGATTCAAGGACACTCTCTTGAACATATATATTTCCCTATGCTAAGGTGAAGAATGGATTATAATAATCTACCCCTTCTGAGGGAAGAGGAATAAAATCAAGAACCAAAAATAGAATATGAAAAAATAAGAAAACAATTCGAGATCTTGTGAATCCAAGAGTTCTTCCGAGGAAGAAAACCATAGTAACATTGAAGGTCATTTGAATAACTCCCCTAGGGTTGCTTGTCTTTAACTCAAGGAGAACCAAGGTCCTATTGTTATATACGATATTTTAGACCATGGAAGTTGGTTACACCCACCATGAAGTCCTAATTTTGTTCACAACCGAGAACTTGAGTTACGTACCCCTAGAATAAATAATACACCATTTGAGTTGGTTAATATGGAAAACACAAGGTATATACCTATCACTGGAGAGGTTACGCCCCCAGTTATTTCAGTTCCCACATGAGAAGGAAACTTAAATACTTCATATACATGATCATATGGATGGTTCCCACTATCTCCAATGGTTCTTATTGAAGGGGATTCATCTATGCCACAAATATCTAATCCTTTATCCTTTGGCATGATTTTTCTAGGTTTCCAACCTATGAATGCCAATATTACTCCTATTACAATAAATACTACTTCCCTTGGAAGTGGTCCATCAATTCCATCATATTCTGCAACATTTCATATTCAAGTTTTTACCAGAAAGTCAAACATCTATAGAACTGTTGTAGATGAGGGGGAATTGACTTGTGTATTTTCCTTATCATGTTGGAAATTAATTGGCTCACCCAAATTAGTTTCTCTAGCAAAGTATTTTAATGGTCATTTATTACAACCCCATGGAATCATCCCTTCTCTTCTAGTAAATCTAATGGGAAAGTCAATTAATGTAGAAGTGAAATTTGTTGATTCCCCACTTGACTACAATATGTTACTTAGTGGGAGTTGGAATCCTACAATTATGGATGTGGTATATTTGATATTTCAAGTGATTAAATTTCCCCGTGAAATAAATATAGTCACCATTGATCAATCATCTTTCCACATAAATGAGTCTACCCTTAAGTCTGGGATGAATATCTCCCTAGTAATCCATTCCAGGAAGGATTATGAAAATATTGGTGTGGGAATGTACCTTATCATAATGGGAATGTTTAATTTATTTCCACCCAACTTAGGTGACAAAGGATATTCGTAATATCATCCATATCTATTACTTCCACTAATAAAGTCTCAATTTGCAACCTCCTATTTTGAATATCCTTGGGTAATACGAGAAACAATAAAAGGAAATAGGTGTATGAAATATATTTTGTTTCTATTTGTAGTTGAGATAGCTTATCAAGCTAAATATTTAGGAAATGTAGACTAGGAACATCATCCCATCCAAATAGAAGGCGATGACCAATATTCCATGCCCATAGAATGTGAAGTATCATCTTCGAAGTTAGCCATCGAGCTATTACTAGATACCACCCAGTTATAAGAACATTTAGTATAATTGAAATAGTCAGATGAGCATATAAGGGATGCACTTACTTCAACAAATCACAAAGGAAATGTGTGAAGGATTAGTATGACAAAATTTTCCATCCTGATGTCTTCTCTAAAGGAAACATGGTGCTTGTATACAACAGACATCATAACGATATAAGGATTAGTAAATTCAAATCAATGTCGCTTGGACCTTATATTTTAAAGTAATAATTAAATAAGGGAGCTTATGAGCTATACAATTTTGAGGGAAAAATTCCAGGTGTTGATGTAATTGTAACTTCACAATGTATTCACTTTTATATTTTATGTATTGTACCTTGATGTTTATTCCAGGAAGCATATGTAATGTAATTGAGTCATGTCATATCTCGATGTTCCTATCAGGAGATTCAATAATGTAAACAAGTCATGTAAAGTCATTGTGGGTAACCCTCTTATTGATCAAGGGTTAAAGTCCCCGCAGTTGTGGGGCCCTAGGGTGATTATAATATCCTAGATAAGTCAACCCTAGGTGAGTTATTGTAAGTTGAGGAAATATTCCCCACCATTGTGTTAAGGTTAACCCTCCTTGTTGATCAGAGGGAAAAAGTCCCCACAAGTTGTGGGGCACTAGGGTTATTAGACTCTCCTATAGATGTCAGCCCTAGTAAGTAATTGTTAAGTGGGTTCGAAATGTTGAAGTGAACATCAAGTGAATGAAAGAATATAAATAGAGAGTGAGCCTCCATATTTATCACACACACACTCACTCACTGGGGCGCATGAGTGAGACAGGAGAATCTACCTCAAGTGTGAGAGAGAGAACAAGCTGTGGAGATCATATTTTATGTTTTTGGGTTTTACTGCTGCCATTGGTGCTCATTCTATCTCTGAGGAAGTTGCAGGGTTTTCTCCTTTATGTTTTTCACAAGGAAAACTCTTTGTGTCTCCGGTCTCTTGTGTTTATTGTTGTGCATGTTATTCTCTCAGATAAGATCCTAAGATAATGCTAGCTGGAATGATAAAAATATAACATGGTATCAGAGCAAACCTGAGAATAAGACATTGTACAACTACAGAAGCTAGGGATTCTTACTTTTTGGGTCTCTCTCCACAATCCATCAACAAAATTATGCTAGGCTGACTCTCCATTGAAGGGCGCATCTTTTTGTCGAAGCGGAATTTGATTCTAGACATTTTCAGTTTTTGGTGCGGGAAATTAGGGCTTCTTACAGAAGAGGAATTTTTGAGTGAGCTCAGCATAGGATTTATCTCCTCATAAAAATCTAATTTTAGAGACCTGGGTTGATATTTTTGGTTGGGTCAAACTCCAGGAAATTCAAACCCTAGTTTGACCCCGGGCTAGAAAAATCCGAAATACTAAAACTGATAATTTTTGGTACATTCACTATATATAGGTATTGGAGAAGGCTCAGGATCTGAAACTTTCATAGGCCAAAGATAAAATCCTTATTTACAATATTTCCAAATTTCATCCTCAGATTCACTACATTATAGGATATATGATCCCTCCAAGTTAGGGTTCCAGCCTCTTCTAGGATTCATCCCTAAATAGGACACCTAGGGAGAATTGCTATATCTCAGGCTACAAAGGTCCAAATGAAATTTCTGAAGCTATTCCAAAGAGGGAACAAACTTTAATTTTGGTGGTAGAAGTTTTATACCATGGAGATGAAATAGTGACATGTGGCAGTCTGTACAACTTCTATATGCTGAACAGTATTGAAACATGTCACCTTGGGAAAACGATCATAAGTCCCAATTGGTGAAACCAATTTGGATGAAACCTATGGTATTGGAATAGGGACAAGAGAGGCCACCTCAGTGTGATGTTTCTAACACATAGGAGAAGTAATTTTTGATATATCGTAGAAATAGTATCAAGAATTTTTTCAGAAGAAATTGGAAAACTAGGGCTTCCTGTTCCGGGAGCTTCTCTCCACTGTTTTCAGAAAAGGAGTACATTGGATAGATCACCTTGAAGATTTCTATCTTTCTATCCTATCAGATCTGAAAAATTAAGTTTTGAAAATTATGGTTTCTCTAACAAACCCTAGATTAGCCAGCTCCGGAACCAGGATGAACACCTCAAATCGGTAAGATCTAATCTTTTGCTATTTTCATTTGAGGTTCTCATTTCAAAGTGATCTATCACATCAACTTGATGATTAGCTTGGTGAAGTTGAAAACTTCCAATCATGGAAGTATAGGATCTCACTAGTCCTTGAAGGAAATGAATTGGACACCCATATAAGTAGAGAGGTTCTAGTTCTAGAGGGAGATGAGGCTAAAAGCCTTACACAAGAATAACTTGGTCAAGGCCAAGAAGATAATTGTTGATTCAATCATGGATCACCTTGTACCACAAGTGTCTTCCCTAAAGACACTGAAAGAGATGTTTGATTCCTTGACCAAGCTATTTTAAGGGAAAAACATAAATCAGAAGATGAACTTAAGAAACCAGTTGAAGAATGTGAAGATATAGAATCCAAAGACCATACAATCATACTTTACATGGGTCTCTCAAATCAAAGAACAACTTGTAGCAGTAGAAGAAGAAGTAGAGAACGTAGAAGTAGTTATAGCCACCTTGAATGACATCCCATGATCATGGGATTCATTCATGTGAGGAATGTGTTCCAGAAGGAAGTGATTACTTTCAGCAGGCTCTAGGAAGAAGAAGAAGCTCGACTCATAATAAGAGAAGAGAAGATGGGAGAAATTGAAGAATAAACTCTCACCATCCAAAGAAGATCCCTTAAGCGATGAGGAATACGAAGGTGTCAAATATTAAAGAACCTCTTATACATCTTAGCGTTTGGATAAGAAATGATGCTATTATGAATGAAGAAAGTTGATAAAGTTGAAGGCTCAAGAAGAAGTCTACCCATGAAACAAATAAAGATAAGTATTCAATTGTCATTTCATGATATTGTTTTGTTATGCATTTGTTTATATTCAGTTGATGTATTATGCATGATAGAATGTTTTCATTAATGACAATATACTACTAATATGCATGTGATGGGTAAGTAGCTCATGGTGCTATACAACTCTCCATTGCTACTTATCTAGATTGAAACCTCTTTGCTAACATATTGGATTAGTGCACAATCTCAATGTTGTCTTGGTGGAGATGGAAGGAATTTGGAAAAGTTTCTGTGAGATATGGATGAATGTTGTACTGGCTAAAATAGTTTCATGATCATATATTTATGCATAAGAATTGCCTTATGAAATGTTTCTAACCTTACAACTAATGCATTGACCTGTAGGAAAGATCGTGTACGTAATCACCTACAAGAAAAGAAGGATGAGACTTGTTCTGAAGAACAAGTGATGGCATATAAATAATAATATGATGAATGTAGTGAAATCATTGATGCAGAACCTTCCATCTATGAAGAAGTAACCAAGAAGAAAGGGAAGACAAGTTCAAGAAGAATGATGTCTAGGATGCAGTATTGATACATGAAGGGAAGCTCGTAGTTCCATCATGCAGTGGATGGAAACATCGTGGGATATAAGGAAATATTCGTAGCACGAGGCTTCTCATGAAAAGAGTGCATAGAGTATGAAAGACAGAGGGAGTATGACGCTTCACTTCAGAGGGAGTGAATATAGAAGATCCTGAGGTTCGACATGGTACGACAGGATGGATAGCTTACTAGTGACTCTAGGATTTACGGAGAGTAAAGAAGATTCCAACCTTTTCCTCAAGGTTGAAGGTGGAAGACCAGTGATGCTTCTATTATATTTCAATGACTTGTTCCTGACAGAAGTTGCAAGAAGGAGAATTGCTGCCGAGTTCGAGATGAAGGACTTGGATATGATGCATTACCTTCTAGGCATGGAGGTGTGGAAGAATCTCCTTGGGACAAGGGAAGTATGCAGTAGAGATCCTGAAGAGGTTCAGGATGATGGACTACAAGGCCATGACCACACCCATGGCATCGTACTTGAAGCTACTGAGTGTTGCTTCATCAGAGTCAGTTGATGCCACGATGTATCGTCAGATGATCTGGTCCTTGATGTACCAGACGAATATGAGACCAGATATTTGCTTTGTTATGAACACCTTGAGCCAATTCCTAACAGATCTGAGACATGTTCACTTGATTGCTGCAAAGCATATTCTGATGTACCTAAAGGGTACAGTTGATTATGGGCTCAAGTATGAGGTGAATCAAAAGATTAACCTGGAAGGTTATGTTGATTTAGATTGGGCAGGCAGTGCCATCGATAGGAAGAGCACTTCAGGGTGTTTTTTTAGTATCGGATCATGTGTGATCTCTTGGTTTAGCAAGAAGCAATCCTTTATGGCACTAAGTACAGCTGAAGCAGAGTATGTTGCATCGTGTTCAGCTAGTTGTGATGCAGTATGGCTAAGGAATTTATTGTCTGATTTATTTGATCTCCAGTTGGATGCTACTTGTATATATTGTGACAACCAAAGTTGTGTGAAGTTTTCGGAGAACCTGGTGTTCCATGACAAGTCAAAGCACATCGAGATAAAATATCACTATATCAAGGCTATGGTGTAGAGAGGAGCAATGAAGCTCCAGTATGTTAGGAAAGATGAACAAATATCTGATGTGTTGATGAAGCCATTAGCCAAAGTGAAGTTTGAGTACTTCAGGGAGAATCTTGGAGTTCTCCAGATCAAGGTTCCCTCCAAGGGGAAGTGATGAGTCTGTGAGCCATTTTGACATGTTGAGAGGATTGGTTCCTTCCATGGTTAGATGTAAGGGATGAGCCATTCTGTCATGGTGAGAGGATTGGTTCCTTCCATGTCAAATTTGAGTGCTGAGCCATTTTGATGTGACTATAGGATTGGTTCCTACATGATCAGATATAAGTGCTGAATTTCATTCTCTGAATGGAGACACCTGGTCAGTTACCAGGAATACTCAGTCTGGGAATGAGGGCCATTCTAATATGACTATGGGATGTGTTCTCACATGATCAAATATAAGTGCAGGTCCATTCTGATGTGATTGAGGGATGTGTTCCCACTTGATCAGATATAACGACTGATGCCATTCTCTAGGAGAATGGAGGCATCTGGTCAGTTACCAGGAATCCTCAACCTGGGGTTGAGAGCCCTTTCAACATGTAGGATAGATTGGTTCCTCACATGGTCAAATGTAAGTGCAGAGCCCTTCTGACATGTATGCTGGATTCATTCCTTGCATGGGAAAATGTAAGGGTAGAGCCTTTTTGAAATGTATGTTGGATTGGTTCCTCGCATGATCAAATGTAAGTGAAGAGCCTTTCTGACATGAATGCTAGATTGGTTCCTCTCATGGTCAGATGTGAGTGCTAGTCCTTTCTAACATAGATGAATGGATTGGTTCATCTCATGGTTAGATGTGAGTGCTAGGCATGCCTTTCTGACATGTATATTGGATGTGTTCCTCACATGGTTAGATGCAAGTGCTCGGTAGGCCATTCTGACTTAGGGTCAGATATAAGTAGTGAAGAAGACCTGCATGGAGGCTAGGCCTACAACCAACATAAAAAAGGGATGGATCTGTATAACTTCCTATGATGAGAAGAATGAAGAGATAGCACCATTTGATTGAGATAGCGGAAGCAGTGATTATGATGATGATCTAATGATGGTATAGATCAAGTGATGATCCAGACTTGATGAATATGACTTGACAATGAATATGAATTAAATATGAAGATGACTTGAAGACGAAGATGACTTGATGATGATCCAGATGATACAGAGAAGAAGACTTGTGCTGATAAATTGTGTTGAGAGAATACCTTCCTAGTTAAGAGGGAGTGTTGATGTAATTATAACTTTGGAATGTATTCACTTGTATATTTTTTGTATTGTACCCCGATGTTTATTCCGGGAAGCATCTGTAATGTAATTGAGTCATGTCATATCCTGATGTTCCTATCGGGAGATTCAATAATGTAAACAAGTCATGTAAAGTCATTGTGGGTAACCCTCTTATTGATCAAGGGTTAAAGTCCCTGTAGTTGTGGGGCCCTAGGGTTATTAGAATATCCTAGAGAAGTCAACCTTAGGTGAGTTATTGTAAGTCAGGGAAATAGTCCCCACCATTGTGTTAAGGTTAACCCTCCTTGTTGATCAGAGGGGCAAATTCCCCACAATTTGTGGGGCAATAGGGTTATTATAATCTCCTAGAGATGTCGGCCCTAGTAAGTAATTGTTAAGTGGGGCTGACATGTTGAAGTGGACATCAAGTGAACAAAAGAATATAAATAAAGAGTGCGCCTCTCTATTTATCACACACAAAATCACTCAATAGGGCGCATGAGTGAGACAGGAGAAGCTCTCTCAAGCGTGTGAGAGAGAACAAGCTGTGGAGATCATCTTTTATGTTTTTGGATTTTACTGCTGCCATTGGTGCTCATTCTATCTCTGAGGAAGTTGCGGGGTTTTCTCCTTTATGGTTTCCCTGAGGAAAATTCTTTGTGTCTCTTGTCTCTTGTGTTTATTTTTGTGCATGTTATTCTCTCAAATAATATCCTAAGATAATGCTACATGGAATGATAAAAATCTAACACTAGGGCCTAGAAATGGGCTCTATTTGAAGAGGTATTATGACTAGATCCTTGTGTTTGGGAAGAATTTACAAGTAATAATTGTATTATAAGTAGCTTAGGTTAATTTTACTTCCTTTTCATAATATTTTTAAAATAAAAAAAAATGAAATATTTCAAAAACATTACTTAGGATTACTAATGTCATTTTGCGAGATATTGTGAATTATGACAGGAAAGCTGGAACAAATACTCAGTTTTTCCAATTTGTGGTTCTATTAGAAGGTTTTGGTCTCTAAATTGGAATGCATGGTACGCCACCACCATAAATTCATAATTTTCATCAATGCTACCATTATATTCATACCTTAGGAGCAAAACACATGGAAGTGCAACATTATCACTCTATTCTTAGAAAAGTCGTAATTCTCCATGTTAGAGATTACTAACTCAAGGGTACCTTAGTTAGAACCTGATGTATTCTAGTTCTCATGTTGAAAGTTTCTATTAGTCTTAAAATTACCTGAGTATACCCACCATGTCATCGACATGAAGCGTCGTGACCCTCTCTAATTCTTTTTCTAGTCATTTTCCTAGGGGAGTCTCAAACGTTTTGAATTTTGTGATATTGCATTTGCATACAACTACTAGTGATTTTGAGTCTAATTCCTGCTATAGTTTTCCTTTAGATTCTTACTGCTAATGCATTATCCTAATATTGATTTCCTTTTCTACCTATTGTCGTCATATCTTGCTACCCTAATGAGAGAATACATGCTTCAAGAGAGTCCACATTCCGCACATCCCTTTTTTCCTTCTTTTTTTTGCATAGGCATGTTCTGTGCGCTTGGAACGTATTTTCAATCCCATGTAACGCTCATCTTCTCCAATGTATTATAACATTATTTTATTATTTTTCACGATTTATAACATGAAAAATACACTTAAAATAAAAAAAATCTAAAAATAAATAAATAAAGAGCGAAGGGAAAGATCTCAAATGTCTATCAATATAGTGATAACAATTCAAGTCATCCTTGAACAATGCACTAGCCTTGAGTCCCTCAGCAAGTTGGGTTCTAGTTCTTTCCTTAGTGCCAGAACGTCTTTCCTAGAGTTATTACTCCTAAATTTGGTTACTCTTCCAATCATATGGAAAATATGACAATGTTAGGGATGATTTTAAGAACCCCCCTAGATTTATATGTATAAAAAATGGGCGAATCTCTCCGATATATAGGAAAATTTGAAGGCGATTTTATCAATAATATAATATGTATATATAAAAATTTTAGTGAATCTTTCATTTCATTATATAATGTTGTAAAATCTTGGCGAATCTTTCATTTTATTATATAATGTTGTAAAATCTTGGAGAATCTTTCATTTTATTATATAATGTTGTAATCTCTTGGCAAATCTTTCACTAAGTTATAAGATATTGTAAAATCTTGGCGAATATTTAACTTCATTATAAAAAATTGTAAAAACTAGCGAATCTTTCACTAATTTATAGAATATTGTCAAAATAGAGGAACAACATTAGTCAAATAACATGAATCACATCATGATCAATAGAACATGTAGACTCATAAGTAACAATTGGAAGGTGTCAGTGAAACACAACTACACTGACTAGATTCAGGGCAAGTGGGGACTCCACTTGTTATCTCGTCCCTTAATGGTCCCGTGGACATGTGGGGACTTGAATCTTGAAAAAATGATAAACTGATAGAATCATACATTATGCTCAATCTTGGCCTCCACTAGACAATTATGGTCATGGAGGCTAATACGAGTATGCATTTTAATTATGCCAATTGATTATTGCATTAGATGAATGTTGGTGTTGTGACAATAGGTATCCTATGATCAATGCATAGGAACCTATTGCATAGACCATTTTTTTCTTCTCTTAGCTATGTAGATATCGTTTATTGTTTTGAATAACAATAAGTATTTGCAAAGAAAATTTACAATCAGCGTAAAAGAATTGAAAAACTAAAGACAATTAATTCATGCAACTAAAAGTTAATAAAATAATATTTTCTCAAACCCTAAAACCAACCTTGATTCAAGCTACAAAAAAGGATTAAATCAAGCATCGAATGAGAACTAGAAGCATTCAAAGGACTTAGCACAATATTTAACCAAAGTACACACAAACTTAAAAAATCGACAAAATGCTTCAAACAAAAGCAATAAACAAACCATAAAAAATTGTCAAGATATTCATGCTAAACACCAACATGGTTTCATATACTTAAATGAGCCCATTATTGCTTAGAGAAAGTGTTGTCAAATTAGTTATTTATCATTTAATGTTAGGAAGCTATCTATGTGAATAGATAGCTCCTAGGCATAGCTTTCTCAAATTCTAGCGTCATTTCCTGTCACATGCAAGAAAGAGACAATGTAAGAGATAAATCTCAAACCATCAATATTAAAATAAGATGCATGAAGGTAATGAGCTCAAATCATCAATGCTACAACAAAAAAGTACAATGTAGAATCTATTTTTACCTAAAACACAACCTCAAATTCAAATACATTGATCACCACTAACCAGGAAGGGTACATGGAACACCCAGACCAAAATAAGACTTGAGAAGTTTAATAGTATTAGGATTCATAACATGGTTCTCTTGCAAGTAAAATTTAGTCATTCAAGTCTGTCCTTGAGTAGTATTTTAGTAATACTCAAGCCTACCATTGAACTTCTTCTATTCAAATTTAAATTTGGATATTTTGTGTAGATCCTATTATAAATGACTCTCCCCATGAGGATCACATCATCATATTTCTCAAGTAAATCCAAATTCAAAAACAAATACCTTCAATTATATCTCCAGTCTGTCCAAAATGATATCTTCACTGCAATTAATGCATCAATGATCCAATTGTCTGACGATACGTCGTGGCATCAACCAAATATGATGAATCTTCACACAGTAGCTTCAAGTTAGATCCCATAGGTGTGGCTATCATCTTACAGTCCAACATTTTGAATCTCTTCAGAATATCCACTGCATACTTTCCTTAACCAAGGTCAGTCAATAAAACACCTTTTGATAAATTCCATCTCTAGCTCCTTTCTTGCTTCTTTAAATTATTTCTTGTTTTTAATTTTTATGATCTCAATCTCCCTCGATTGAGGTGAAGTGTGTGTTAACAGTGGTTCCACAAGGGGAGAACATGCTCCTATGGGATGCTGAGATCCCAACGGTCTTCAATGATGTTTTTCTATGAAAAGTCAATCACTCTGGTTAGTATCATATCCCTAAGGTTGGATAAGGTCTTCGATGCACAAAAATTGACCTTAGGAGACACATGCTGGGATTGTGATTGATGCATAAGCTTGCCTAAATCCCGACAAATACATACCTTTAATTTCCCCAAAGATATACTTGTACCGACACACAAAAAAATCCCAGGCCTTATCCAGACTTTGACCTAAGATAAATGTGCCCCAACTTTGATTTTACTCTGTGAATCAATAAGATTCATGCATGCCCAATTTTCAGAATGACAAAAGAATATATCCTATGACAAAAAAAAAGATAAACCAACCTCCCAAATTTGGGACTGCTCATGTGAATGCGGAACAACGTATTAAGAATAAAACGATTTGCAAAAATCGTAAAATGTAAGATATAATTAAAATCAATGCAATGACAAAAATTCCTAGTAAAAATAAAAATTTGCCACTAGCCAACACCATTACCCAAAACAGTCAGAACTCGTCATTTTATTTTTCTCTTCCTTTTTTTTTCTTTCTTTTCTCCTTTTTGTGGCCCTATAGGGTTGTTACTTAAAGTAATACTTTAGTAATTGCTCATTGACTGGCAGATGTTTTTCTTCTCCATCCAGATTAGTCAAATGAAAATTGTTATTCCCTTCTTTTTCACTTTATTTGGGAAGGGCCCAACCAGAGCTTGTTGAATTTACATTGTTTCCCTGGTTTCTCCCTTTTCATGTCCCTTTTTTAGCATACTTGAGATGGCATAAGTGATTTCAACGAAATTGGGCACAAATATTAGTAGGAAATTTATGCTCCCAAAGGACTAGATACCCTTTTTACTTTTGGGTAACTAAATCTCTTTTAAGATTGCACTCTTGTTGGATCTATTTTTACCTTGTCTTTTGGACACCAGATGCCCCAATAATTTCCCTTCGACTACCCCAAAAACAGACTTCTTGGGTTTAAGTGAGATTCCAAAGGATCTATGTCTGTCAAAGATCTTCTTCAGGTGCATGAAATGGTCTCCCCTGCACTTGGAATAAACTGCCAAATCACCTTGGTAAACCATGATAACTTTATTAAGGAAATAAGAGAAAGCATATGGCTCTTTGGAATCTGGTCCCAACATTTAACAATCCAAAAGGCACACAGACATGGGAATACGTTCCACAAGGATGGTGAATGTTGTCTTGTATATGTCATTTTCATCAACCAGCACCTGGTTGTACCCTGAGAATCCATCCAACATGGAAATCATTCTAGCACTTGTCACTGTAACACATATTCCATGCTTGGCAAAAGATAGTTATATTTTGAGGATACAAGGTTCAAATTTCAAAATATTGAAAATTCTAATCTCATCGTTCTTATGGACTGGTACAACATTGGATGCCCACTATGAGCAATAAGCAGGAGTGATGATTTCTACTTGTAACAACTTCTGCAACTCTTTTTGTATGGTGGGAGACAACTTGGGATTCATGTGCCCTTGTGTCTTCCTAAAAGGTTTGGCTTGTTCTTTCAAAGGATTTTTATGCTTGATAACCTCAGTACTGTAGGTTTTTAGCTCATCATATGACCATGCAAAAACATCTTTATAATAATAGATAAACTCCTCAGTATTTTTCCATTCTAGAGTGCATACTTGAGCAATCTTCACTGGTCTTGGACTTTCCTTAGAACCCATATTGAGTTCAATGACCTGCTCATCCTTATCAGTGACCTTTGAACCTTTAAAAGCAACAAAATCATCAGGAATTTTTTCCAAAGGTACCAAACATCTAGGGATTTTATTACTTTTCAGTTGTACCATTTGTTGCTCTGGGTCATTGTTTTCTTATCCCTGATCAATCTAGTGAGAGGTAGTTTCATTTAGACTATTCAAAAAATTCATAATTCCTATCATCTTCAAATAGATGCTAGTTTTCGAAGTTGTTAGGAATGGATGGTCGAAACCTGACCTCCACATGGTACTTTGAAAAGGACTCTATTGTGCATGGTTCAAATCCCACATTTGAACCTATCATAGCATCTACTTGTTGATTAATGATTTTCATTTTGCAGGATAGAAACTATGTCCAAAGCATCAATGCCTTGATCTCATACCATACATGATACAACATGTCAATATTTCTTCAAATGAGAATATTTTGCTTCACACTGGTTCCGTACTTGATTCACAATCAAGTTTGAAATTCTGAATCTCTGACTTTTTAATGTTTTAATATTTAGATCCTTTACTTGTTTTAAACCCAAAAGCAAGGTCTCATATTCAGTCACATTGTTAGCTGCATCAAATTTTAAGCAAAATGAATATGGAAAGGAGTTATATCTGGTGAAACAAAAATTACCCCAACACCTGCACCAAATCGGGAATGTGCACCATCAAAATACATGGTCTTGAATCCCTCATGCATGTTTTTAACTATTACAATAGCCTCTTTCGTTGGTGGCTTATCAAAAACCAAGATCATATAAGTTCCCAATCAGGTTCTATGTATAGGGGATCATTATTAGGCTACTTTGGGTCCTCCATGTTATGTAACAGTTATTTTTCTCTAAGTAACTTGACCACATAACCACCTCCAACTGGAATACTAGCCTGATAGCAATAAGTTGTGAATGCAGATAAGCTGCCGCTTGTTTCTTTATTGGCTGAAGCTGCTCATCCACTGTTTGTGGCCTCTTCCTAAGCTGATTTCTCTTTTCCAGATATATCTCTTGCAATTCAATTACTTTTTTAGGTATAAGAGCACAAATTTCCTCCTTAGGAGGTACAAGGATGCCGTCCTCAACAAGTTCAAAGCATTGCTGAAAAAATGGCAATGTATGTCTTGGTAATTTTAGTAATATTCCTCTGGTTTTATGCTATATTATTGTGACTTTCTCAACAACATTTATCTGAACTCTAGTTTGAATATTAACAAACTACCACCTGTACCATGCAAAATACAACTCATTCTGTGAGCTCTTTTGGAGGTGCTAGCACAAGGGGACAATTGTATGGGAAGGATATAGTAAATATTACAGTTTTTAGGTGTATCCTTGTTCACATATGTCATGGAAATTCCATTGTCCTATCCTGTTTTTGGCCATGGGGACCTCTCACGAGATTGTATCCAGATCCTGGAATACATCTACCACCCATTTCTATACAATCATTTTGAGCAGTTATCAACTGCAAGTAGTATATTGCATTAGAAAAATGCATCAAAAGTAAGTCAATCCTTTCAAGATTTTTATGTGCAAAGAGGACTTAACCTTGTATAATTTTTAAGTTCTACAGGGTGTCCTAGTTCGGCCCTAGGTAGATTGAAATTAAATTACATTATTGTTATGCTTAGGAATTCTTTGAATTCACTTCATTATTTAAATAAGCCCATCAAATCTCTTGTTGTATGTGGTAAATAAGGATATCAGAAATATGCCCTACTATCTAAAATGACAATGTTGTTTTTATTCTTACGTAATAGCATTTATCAGCTACCTTCCATGACATGTTAATAATAGAATGCTAACTACATAATTCCCAATGCATTTTTTTAAACCCAAAAGGTTTCATAAGATTGGCTCCTGCAGAAGGAATAATGGCCTTTTTGTTATTGTATCCCTTCGATGAGCCAATTTTGTAGGATTCCAAGGCTTACTATTGGGTTGTACATGATGTAATAACCTCATGTGTAATTAGCTATAAATAAATCAACCAACAAGCATAACTTGTTCATCATATCAAATCTTAGTCATATGACACTTAACAACATTACAAAGAAACTACAACCCTCCAGCATATTTTGAAGCAATCACTGGGATCATGAAGAAACTACAACCCTCCATGATAGCCTTAGCAATATGAGGTTTGTTGCTTTATCATATAACTCACTCAACAATAACAGCATGGTGAAAAGACCTAGATGGGATTTTGGGAACAAAATGGGACATGCTTGTCACACCACTTGTTGGCATTCATGGCCATCACTTGGCGGTAGAAGGTGGCACAAGCCACATGCAAGGGAAGTATCCGAGGGAAGACAACATTCATCAGTTTTTTGGGATGATGCTAGTTGTAATGCTCCATTTGAATACACCACTCATCACATAATATTGGCGCATGAAGGTTCTGGATGCAAAGTCAATGGAGTAAATTCAAGAAGGGAATGGGAAACTCGGGGTAGAACACAACGCCAAGACCGACCCTCTAGGGTGGAGCCACTTTTTAAATATTATAAATTCGTTAAACAACAAATATATGAATCAATATTGGCTAAGAAATCAAAGAATATTCCATTTAGTGCCACTAAAATGTAATGAATGAAACATTAAGTCTTGAGAAAAATGAACGTCCATATGAAAATGATACAATGCACAAAATACACAAATCTTCTGTAAATATGTTCAGCAGCACTTTCTGGATAATCCACTGCAAAAAATCATGAGACATTGCATTCATTAGTGGACAATGTGATAATTAAAACAACATTATTTATCATGAAAAAAATTGAACGTAATGAACTGCTATTGAGCCAAGCTTCTTACCATTTGAAAAGTGAGATGGTATTGTAAAGTTAGAAAGAAACCTAGAAGAAACTTTTCTCTTTGATCTGTTCATAGTAAGCTTCCTTGAAAAATGATATTGTTGTGATATAAGATCACATGTTCCTATCAAATGCATATGACTGAAACCCAAGAAAGAACACTCTTCAAATATGTCTGAACTAATAGGCGATGATATTAGTGAAGGTTGGTAAGAAATAATGCAAAGTCTAGGTATGCTTTCTGGTTGTGCATTCAAATAAGAATTGCTGACTTTTGGATCAAAGAAATCTGTGGACTGTAGATCATTTTGAACATCCATATCATTTTCATTTTCTTTAGGGTGAATTCCATTCTATGTGGATATTTTTAAAGGGAGCAGGGAAAAACCTATAACTCAAAAATTATCTTTCATGGAACTAAAATATTTTTTTCCACCCAATGGGACAAAACTCATATAAAGTGAGAAATTTTCAAGGATTTAATTGATAGCAATGAAAATACCTAAAAGAATCTACAACATTGACAAACTCTGTAAATTTTGAAAGTTACTATTGGTTCCAAGCACTATCACTATAACCATCAAGTCTCGACCTCCTCCCTGGATGATTGCAGTGTGAAATCCCCTTGAAAAATAAATTTCAAACCATAATCTCGCAATGGAAGGGATGCAAATACTAGTTGTTCAAGTTAAGGTACAAACTCTCCACTATAGTCCTAACATAATGTGAAGGCCATAACATTTTTTGTGCTTTGTATGCCATGCTGCATAGTACCGAAATTCAACTTCCAACTCACCCCAAGCCAAGTAGTGCTTTCCTTACCATGTGAAACCTTTACTGGGACATTACCAATGTCCTCTCTTCACATTATCATCAAAGAATTTGTCATATTTTCCATAACTATGATAGAATTTATACCAATCACAATATATTATAGTGCATATTAAGTATTAAAATTACAAGATCAAAGCTACCCAATTTTTTAACTAACTATAACAATCTACGGATATATAAAAAATCATTTAACACATTAATATTTATGAGAGCACATATTGTGAATGATGCCACAGTTTTATGGGCAATTTAATCACATGATTGATGGGTACTTTAATAACTGCTAGAAATTTTGCTGTGATTCAGTATTACAAAAATGCAAAGCAGCCAGTCAAATCCTTTGAACCTCTGTGAGTAACAGAAGACATAAATCAATGTTTCTATTAACAAGAAACATACGATTGAGGTAAATCAATATTTATAACGGTTTGAACAATGGAATACTCTTAATACTTATTTATTAAGAAAAATACCTTCTTTGCATGAGGTCATCACCAGAATAGAGATGAACAACATCCAAGCCAACTTCCTCAAACATGGTATTCACTCCCTCAACTCTCACACTATTGATTTGTTTAATAATGTTGTTTGTTCTAGTTTACCCAAGCTTGGTCACTCAAATATGAATAATTACAAAACCATCATAAGGGCATGCATTCTCCAAGCTTTGCACTATAGTTCTTCATTTATGGCTTTCAAACAAACTTGAAAGGAGGTGACTAAGGGGCCAGGGCCAAAGGACATGCAAATTTATACTTGGAGTACTAGACTACAAACCATATTTTCACACACACAGCCATTATTGAAACATGAGGAATAAGATCATCTTCCATAAAGGAAACTCAATACAGTTAAGTATTTGGAATGGGTGAAATGATAAGGTCTCAAGGAGTGAACTCAATATTGAAACTCCCCTTCTGAGATCCTTCCCCTAGTTCAAGCCACTCTCTCTGGTAGTATCTTATTCTTTGAAGGGACAACAAAAAGAGACCCAGGTAGAGCTAGGGAAAGATACTCATTACAGACCAAGAGGAAAGACAAGACTAAATTTGCATGAGCCTAAAGGGCATGGGAAAACCATGAACAATATTAGAGAAGCACTCATTTTATGCAAAGGCTAAAATTAATATCCAAATTAGATATTTGAGACATCATAAATGCATGGGAATCCAATCTTATCATTGACATTATGAATGGGGTGACCTCCCCACATGCATTTTAACCTATCAAAAATCATTGCCAAGTCTAAATCATTGACCTCTAACTTAAAACAATACGTTTTACACAAGTCCATAGAAATTTTAACTCATAAACCAATGTGCTTGCAAATGAGGGCACCTATCAAGCACAAGATATTCATATGAACTCATCCTACAGTAATACTCTTAGCTTTATGAAATATCCAATAAAATCTAAGCAATATCATTCTCCCCCAATGATGTTAGTAGTTCCTTATTAGATTTTTGTTTTTTTGTTCTCACCTCATGTATTAGTGACACAGTCCCATACTTCCTCATTGGATTCTCCTGATTACCATCAATTTCACACTTACACTACTAATTGTTACAAATTTGAGACCTCAACAAAAGGATACACCATGAATTTCATCTACTGAAGAACTCTAATGCCAATTTGAGAAGTACCCAAGTAGCCAATTTTTCAAAACGAAACTCTCTTACCACCCATGTGAAGGAATTCACAAAGAACCTATGTGACTATGAACACCGGTTGTTAGCAACAGAGACTTAATCTGTGTGCCTTGAAACAGGGCAACAGGAGACCAACAAAGAGGAAGACTATAACAATGCCTAGCTTAGGTCCTATGAAACAAGTGGCAGTTCCATAGCACTCATTAAAAAAATTAACTCCAAATCACATCAAAGGTGGGATGTTAAAGGAAGAAAGGGTATCAAATATGGACAATTAAGACATGAATGGGGATAACTGAGAAGGTGATAATTGAACAAAAAAAACCTTCCCAATGCTTAGCCTTCAACAATTCCAATATGCAAACTTCAATATGTAGAGTCCAACTCACAGACCTACAAGATTCTGGTATGTAGACTCTTTTCATTTTGTTATTTATTAATGTGTGGCTATGGTGTACAATTTTGGTGTTATAGGATAGACAACATAGGATTTACTAACATTACGGTCAATTTTAAAGTCGTTTTGAGTTGTGAAGCTTACCTCTTGTAACTCTTCCAAGTTAAGTAAATACATCAGTATTGCAACAAATTACCATGGTACAATGAGGAAAAATCTATTGCACATTAGAGGTTCAGAAATTAAAATGGAAAAAAATAGAAAACAAAATGGTTTGAGAAAATCAACTCTGATTGCCACATAATTATGGCCACAGGCCTTGTAAAATTCTTCTGAAATGATTAAAAATCATCTTCTGTTGTTCAAAAAATGACAACTTGCACAAAGTGCAAGTAACCATGAACTAGCCTGAAGGACGACACATAAATTTTCAATAAAAAATATGGAATTATTTCAATTTTACCTTTTAAGTATTTCTTGTGAAGCAACATTGGTATACAATACAATTGGGACATTAGTAGAATGTTAACTCGTACAATTTTGTAAGGTATTGTTGCATCGATATATATGTTATATCTATCTTATTCTTATTATTCTACTTGGGAATTAGAACAAGAAAACTGCAATATAAATTATCATTTATTTATCTCAATCTTCTTATTCTACTTGGGAATCAAAACAAGAAAACTATAACAGAAATTATCATACGAAATAAATGTGGGAAAGTCCAAGACTGAATTTGACAAGAACATACCATGACCTTCAACTTTAAGGAAAATGTCATGGAATCATAATGATAAGCTCTCATTTCAACAACTAGATCATTGAATGACTCGAGGACTACCATTCCTTCTGGAAGTGCTTCATTGCTTTCCTGAACGAGAACACCAAACATCTCTTTGGCTGTTATATGCACCATACATCTACTATTTTTAAATTTCAATGAATTGAAAACCTCAATGAGTAATATAATCCATTACATAATGTGCACACACATTCAATTATTCCCCTCTAAAGAACCATAACCACAATGTGAAAACAACATCACATGAGTCCATTGGAAAGTTGGGAGGACAATTTGAATCCATTCCTTTTTGTGCTTCTCTGGCCCATATGAACAAAGTCCTTTATGATTGGACAGTATATTTTCCATAACACTGTTAGAGTTTGATAGATTCAAACTCATATAATGCATCAATGTCTAAATGCAGAGATACATTAGAAACTAGTGTTTCTCTGTATGTTATAATTTGACTGGACATTGAATTTGATATAATTATCTAAAATTAGAAGATATTAGAACCTACATAAACATATATGGACAAACAAGGCCAATATGAAGGTGAACAATTGTCCAGAATTCATATAAAAGAACTTGCAGTGATTCCTTGCCACAATGCAACAAAGACAAACTTATTGAAATTCAAGAAGAGGCTATTACACCTTGATAATGTGGTGTTCTAACTTCTCGAACTCTTTACAACTTAGGGAAGTCATGTAAGCCCTGGGTTACAAATTGGCTTTTCCCCTCTTTGTATAGAACAGGTCTTACAGTGGAAGCATGCTCACTCTAGTGTTTCTTATAACAACACTTTTACCAATAAGAAATAATTTGGCCAAAACTTTTACCAGGATAAGGATACAAATACATTAGCTTTATGAAAAGTTGAGATCCAAATATACTAGTAAAAAAGTGGGTACAAAAAGAATAAAAAATATTTTTTTATAATTAAATATATGTATATATTAATCCCAGAAAAATTTCCAAACTAAACAGAGATTCTATTTGGAATTTCTACTAGTTGCGACAGTCCAGATGAATTTTAATAATCTTAATTAACATGCTCAATTGTAAAAAAGGAATAGGGGAAGGCCTGTTTCCAGTACTAGTGAAAATGTTTTGATGGTTCATTGGTCAGTTACTATACACTGTCGTTTATGCATGTTACAATTAGGCATGCATAAGATCTTTTCTGTACACGTATCATCACTTGGGTTTTGAATTGTAGAAATATGTAATGTATAATGTTACAGAGAGAAAAATATTCTTTGAGGGAAAAATACACTAGATCAAAATTTAAACCATCACATTGCATATACTTTAGCTCTCAACCACCATGCCACTGATTGTAGGTGTACAACAAACTCACATGATCATTGTATAAATAGAACAAGGGCTATAAGATTTATAAGACCATTGGAAAACTTCATAACATTTATCAGGGCACAAAAATCCTAAACTTCCCATGTACCAGTACTGGAAACTCATGAAAACATCTCAGAAATACCCCAAGTGCCCATGAGGGGTGTGGAACCCAAAGGAAGTTTAAAAATCCTTACGAGAAATTAAGACAAATTAATCTCTAATTCATTTCTAAACCTACCTACAAATTAACCATCATTCTTATTTTTTTGCAAGATAATGTGTTATTTACTATACACAAACACATGCCATTTTCGCCAGACATACCAATTTTGGGGGGGGGGGTCATTAAAAATCCTTCTAGAAAATTAAGACAATAATCTCTAATTCATTTCTAAACCTACCTACAAATTAAACCATCATTCTTATTTTCTTGCAAGATAATGTGTTATTTATTATACACACACACATGCCATGTTTCCCTAGACATACCAATTTTGGGGGGTCAATTTTCCAAGCATTCCCATTTCCATGTTTCATGCAACTTAGATCAATATATATTCACGAGTAGGTTGAATTTTGAAGCACATCAATCTTGAGGTGTCATATCCGAGAGAGATTCAATTTTCAAACTTCCAAGAAATTGTCTGAAAATGATGGATCTTGATCCAAAAGCATGCATGCAGTATGTAGATGACTAATGAATTGGTCTACAATGACAATCTTTTGTACTCTGCAATGGGGGTATTGGTCTCTTGAATTTTAAAGCACTTCAATCTGTGCATGGAATATCCAAGAGAGATTCAATCTTTTTTACTTTGCAATGGGGGTATCAGTCTCTTTTAGAGTATGAGTGCGATTTGGGTGGTTGGATTTTTCGGCACTTTGGGACTTTTTTGCCATTAAAAAATAGTTGAATGGGGATCTGTAATCATAGCAACCGCAGACTCTTTAGGATCCATTTCATGGGAGGAGAATCCATTTCCTTTTCCATGGGATATGCCTCCATTACAGATCCTGGGGGATCGAGATTAGATCTGTATATCAACAACCTATCAGTATGTTAGTATATTGTTCCATATTAATACTCTCCACCTTATCCATTTTTTGATTACACATAAGCTTTTGGAAACAAAAGAACTTCAATTTTTATGTTTACAAGTTTTAATGGATAAGGGAGTAATAATGTGGAATATAATCCTGATTCCCAACATAATGATATGTTGCTGTAATAGTAAGACTTGCAATTATCATGTGCATAAACACAAACCAAATAGGGACCGCATGTAATGGAACCAAAAAAGCATTATGCCAGTGATGTTAGTACCAAAGTGAGGGGTGATGCTACCATTTCAATGCAATGACTTTAACTCTGATACTAGTTTCCTGAATATCAAATTTCAGGTGCAGATAATGTCTTAGAAACTACCTTTGTCTCCTAATCATTAACCATGTGGAAGTGTTATCAACATACACAATTAGAAATATTAGTGTGGAACAAAATACCAACCATTGTAAAACTAAGACTTGTAATTATTACTAATTATGGACATCATGTAGACAACCAACAACATGCTAAAGAATTTGCACAGTGCTTAAAACATTAACCACATATGAGGTTAGTACTAGAGTTAGGGAGCCTGGAGGTTGCTATCAAGGATTTAATGTCAAATCTAGCTTTGATACTGGAAACACTTTTGAAGTAGGAAATGTATTATAAACTGTTTCTCACTAACCTATGTATTACTTACATAAACTGTTTATAAAGTACAGCTTGTCTATGCTAGATAAATATCCAAGCATTCAAAATATGATAACCTTCCTTATAAACCAGTTTTGCAGGATGGAAAATTGTCACTTCTTTGTATATTTGAATATCAAATGAATGAAAAAAGGTTCAATCCTTTTCATATTAGCATATAAGTTATGCTTCATAATAAATATCTTAAAGGAAAACTAAAAAATCAACCCAACTTCAAAAATATCGGCATACAATTAACAATTTCAGTATAAAACAAATTTGGAACATTGCTCCAGATAAAAGTTATGGCATGCTTATCATTTTGAGCAATAATCAAGCACTCACTGAATCAGTTCTAGTGCCAACAAAAGAGAAATATTTGTAGTATGTGGATAAATACTTACAATGCACATCATCCAGGAGCTTGACAAGCCTTGATGGACTTGTAAAACTCTTTCCACAACATGGCTTTGGGAAAGGATACTTCTTCACCTCTCCAGATTCAGATTTTGACTTTGCCATGACTCACCCCTCTCTTCATCCTGCTTCACATGAAGCTTCAAATTAGACATAGATGATAACTATAGATTGCATTCCTCTTTGGGGCACACAAAGAATTTTCCTTCATGCTTTACCAAGTGACGATTTAAATGGTCTTGCCTCTTGTAACTGCAAAAGCAACCATCTATTGGGAAAACAAATATTCTATGCAAAAAAAATAAAAAATAAAAAATTACACAAACGTTAGGTGATACTAAGATAGACATGGTTGCCGCATGGTACCATATAAAAAAACATTGTGTATAATGTTTCTAGCCTAAAGAAATATAATTCATTCTTTGAGATCGTTTTACAGTAACATGAATCATATGAATTGTTAAATTTTTGTTCAAGCATGGTTAGGAAAACATTGGTATTTTCTAACCATGATCACATGGTAGTGGTAATGTGTGCACTACAAGGATACTAACTTGTCAAATTGCACCTAAATGTAGGCTTGGTATATGAATGTAGAATTAAGTTCATGAGACCACATCTTTGATACCCATTCATAATCTTTAATCGAGCAATCCAAGGAACAAACATGCTTTTTTTCATAAAGGTACTATTATTAAATTATCAGGAGTTGTGAATTACTACTCAATAGCATCACACGATACTAGACCGTGAATGCGAATATGCTTGAGAGGGAAGTTGGAACTTGGAGACATAATTGGGAAAGCATTGAATAATACATAGCAAGGTTAACAATGTATTCAAACAAACAACAATTAACACAATGTGGATTATTAAATAAATCCTTATTTACTCAAAGGAGAGAAATTAATATAATTCCAAGGAATACTCATTTATTGGATTTAATTTTTTAACAAATCAGTCATCTCATGATTGACTGGGAAAAACAGAACCATCTTGAGATAGAATAAAATAGAATTTTATCATGTACAAATAGATATCCTACACGATTTAACTAGAAAAATAATTTAACAATTTAAAAGTACAGAATAGTAAATATAGAAGCAATAATAGCTAATGAATGGCAAAAAAAATGCCTAAAATGAAATTAAGTCAACATCCTTTTGCTTTTTAGAACTATGTTCTTACGATGATCCTCCTTTCTTGCAGGATATCATCTCATCTAAATCAGTCGATGCATCTTCTTCTACAGTAGATGACCGGGCATTTGAGGGCTTCATAGTGCAGTTCTGACAAGAGCATCTACTCAAGCAGCTCAAAGTGATTCTTCCTCTTCCACTACAACATGTATCATTGCAGGTTCATGTACAGATTGAGATATTGTGGCCTTCATCATTTCTTAAAACTTAGAAAGTATGTGTTGGATCTCATCATTCACATTTAAAGCCTCAAAAAGCAAGGCCTTATTATCACCAGCTTTCTCGATCGTCCTCTATATAGTAGATTGTGATTGCCAACATTAAAACAAAAATATTGAGTAGCTACCCTCAAAAGTCTAAATAAAAAAAATGACCTGCTGGTAAATAAACAAGTGAATCCCACTTACTTTAGAATCATGGCAGTGGATTAGTTCCTTCCTCCCTACTCATAATACTCGACCTGCCTCCCCTATGCCTCAGCAAATACAAAACCCTCATTAGAAGCTTATCAAGGGAGATGATAAAGTAAGTCTAGGGTTTTCACAAGGTCCAAAATTTGGCATAAAATATGAGAATAAGACTTGACCATCTAGTGATGTCTAGTGGCATCCATGAATGTTCGAAAACCACCCAATGATCATCCATGAAAGCTCGACAGCCACATGAAGTGATGACAAAAGAGGATTCAAATAATATTCAAACTCCATGAATCATGATGTTTATTAACTACTTTTGAGAATAAAGATAGGATTAGCTGGACTTGAAAGGATCCTAGTGCACTATTGAGATGTTCTCTTCTCTCTTCTTTTATCCTTTCATCCTGAAGTGTAAATATTCATAAAGTAACTTGTTTGTTTAGACATGGAAAACCATCACCATTTCACATAAGGATTTTGTGTAATAGGCTAACAAAATAATATTGCATAGTTTCAATTGAAGAGCTTTCCCAATGCATGGAACATGTAGACAAAAAGTAGAATATTACAAAGATGACACTGAGAAGGATAAGCAGACTTTGTGTAAGATTACCTGAAAATGAATTCAACACATCTGACTACTAGATTTAATCATCTTCTGCTTATTACACCTGCAAAATAAGTCCTCAAATTCAAGGACTGTAAAACTCACGAGCAATACATATTTATTCATCAAGCTATAAAAATACATCCCTCTATTAACCAACTTTAATGCTAATGACAATGCACACAAAGAAAAAAATTATGCTATTCCTATGGTCACTTATTAGAAATCATTGTAGCTACATCAAAGCCAAGAATGTCAAATTTAGCAGATAATTTTTCCACTTTAGCTTTCAGATTTTCAATGTCCTTGTAGAGATGATTTTAAGGAACCATACTTATTTACAAGTGTATAAATGTTGACAAATATTACCAATTTTTAAAACGCCAACTATAAAATGATTGGCGATATTTTTCAAAAAATATTTTAATTTCCAAGGATTTTATATCGTTTATATAATAATTTGGCGATTTTTAGGGTGAAAAAATTTTACCCCATCAAAATTGGGCGAAAAAGGGCTTCAAAAAATGCAAAATGGCAAATCTTTTTTGGGAGAAAAACATGGAAAAATAGCCCACTGGGCTAAAATTCACCCCTAAAATTATCCCTACTTGTTTCTCTCCAACCCCTTGTTGAAGTCTTTGAGAATATTCCCATGTTCCTTCTAGAGAGCCAAAGTGATGTTAATCGATTGGTGGAGGAACTCTCCATTTTGCTCAAAATTGGCTTCCTGAATACCACTGGAGGTAATTGCAGGGGTACTTGCAAAGAAAGAACTAACAAGTTATTGAAATACAAACACCCAATCCAAACAATCAAGATTCAACCTCCATTCACCCATTGGTGAATGCTACTTGCCTATTAATTTCTAACCTCGACACCTCTTGAGGTATGAGTTGAACCATTTGACCAAAGATTGTTGAAGCATGATTACTCTCAGATAGTAAGCAACAATACTGACAAAATTCCCCAGTTTTGTGCAGCATGTCAAAAAATATTTAAATGCAACATTCACTTACCAATACGAACACCACCAGGGTACAAAGCACTACTGTCACCATAAACTGCATTCTTGTCGATTGTTATGTTACACATATCACACACTTTCTCCACCTTATTTCCTGCAAAAGGAATATAATTGATTTGGCATAATTCTACAATATTTCCAAAGTTATTAATAAAATGAAGTAGATCAAATTAACTACATTTTTTCAACGCCATATAATCTTGTTTGCTAGACTACATTCAATAATACACCACACTTAAGTCGAGATAAGATGTTTTCACCAGTTAGTCCAATTGGACGGAGATCCCACAGAACTAAGTGATTTTTTGTCCCACTTGTAACAAGATTGTATCCCTAGTTCATCAAGTAGTTACCGACAACAACCACATTTGTCTTGACCTGCTTGGTATATGCTTGAAAGCCAGGATTCATAACCTGCTTAAGAGCCATAGCTAATGCTGCAATATGGTGGTTGTGTGGCCTTCTTTGAAGAGATGGGAACACAAAAAATTTAACTCTATCCTCGTAATCCTAGAGGGCACACTCTGGCTGTCCCTTTTTAGGAGGTTTGAGGCCTTTCCTATAGAAGATCATCCCGGATCTTGGACCCCTCAAGCTCTTGTGTGTTGTTGTATTAACCAAATCACAATATTCAAATGGATTTCCAGCTTCCTGAATTGCAACAAGAACATGGATGGAGTTCAAATGAAGTAAACAATTTCAAACAGTTCATTACTGTATGCATTTGTATTAACTATTAAGAGACCATCTTTTTTCTTGTTGTGACCAATATCATCCACATCTTAGAACTAGTGCCCTTTAAGCTAATAAGTATGTGTTTTTAATATCAAGAAAAGATAGAACATGTGACAGATCTATATAAAAAAAATCCAAAGAATGGAGGAACTTCATGTGAGTCCAAGATTCTTTTTTAACGTGGCTTTCATTTAAAATCCTGTTGACGCGCATATGTGACTATGCATGTAACGGGGAAGACAACGCAGACCGGGATCCTTAGAGCAGGTTCCAAGCTGTTTGGGATGGTTGTTTCTGACAGGTTTAAAGGCTCTGTTAGCCTGAAAGTCTAACTAAACTAAATCTAAAAGATAAAACTAAAACTATTGCTTGTTAGTTAAATAGATCTATAGTATACCTATAAATATATACAACAAACTATTAAAGGTAATTACTGAATTAATTTGATATATTTACACAACTAACTACTGTAATCAACATAATAAAATAATTAATCTATGAATGTAATAACAAATAATTAATAAAATATTAACAAATTCAATTAATTTACATAAATTACATTATTAACAGATATACATGAATAACAGGATTGAAATAATGGCATATCAAAAATATAAATATTATGATCTGATCCAATAAATTTCCTGTTAAATTACATAAAGAAAAACTACCATTAACCTAAACTTAATTGTCCTATCCCGATCGGGAGCAAAAGAATATTAACCTGTAATCCAATTCTGCCGATAAAACTACTGCATGAATACTCTTGACAATATTTAAAAGAAATTCAAATATTAACAAGACCATACAGTAATCACAATATATCATATCAGCTATGATTCCAGTCATCAATTTCACAACATGACATATCAGCAAAATCGAAACAGTAAAAGTCGATAATCATATAGAAAATATTTGCCAAATTCTTTAAAGAATATTATGACAAACATTTATAATATAGAAAAAGGATGACAAGGCCAAGAGATATCAGAAACATATGCAAAGTATGAAAATTGTAAACATATATTAAATATCACCAATTGAACATGCTGTAGCTGCAGACAGGAAACCGTCTCAAGTCACAGGTAGATCAAACCGTAGTCTTGTCTTCACATTCCCCAAACTATCGAACCTGGTCGAGAGGAAAGAACAACTCCAACCTCTCAGCAATCATGCATTTTTTTATTTTCTTGAAGAAATCATTCCTCAAACAGAGCAACAATGTTTATAGAGCTTTCAAAAGAGAAATCTTTTAAGCTGTGGCCGCCCCCAGTCTGCTCCAGCTCTTGGTCTGCTCTTCAAACAATGAAAAAGAAATTCTTCAATGCTGTTGATCCTTCCCAAAATTACCCTGGCAGCAGTGATCTGATCTGAAAGAGAAATCTCTCAGTTCCCACCCCCTCACCATCAAATTCTTCTTCTACTTAAATAATCACAATCAGAAGCAATGGGATCCAAATTTAGTTTAGCACTGGTGAATTTCTGGAACAATCAGTTTCCCTGCTGGCCGGAACTGCAAAAATTGTGCTCAGAGGATCCCCGAAATATCCTAGAATCCATCACTTTCTGGCGAAATCCACCTGAGTAAAGCTAAATGGGTCCGTTCTGAAGAAAACCCATGTGGCGTATTTTTTATATCTGCCTCCATTTGCTCACAATGTAGCCCAGAAAAACGCCTGTTAGTTGAAGACGCGATTTTTTGTAACTGGCAACAATCCCGGCAGTTTCGTTCCTTTTCTGGAATGAAGCTAATCGCCTGAGACCCTCGAATCTCTGCAGAAACAAAATGAATAACTCAATAAGTATTATTGCTAACTGTCTACGCATTAATTTCTGGAAGAGAAACGTGGTGTTTACAATCATTTCTTTGATGATATCTCAGCAATATTTAATTCATACTAACAGATTTTCAAAAACAATTAATGAATATATATTTGCTGAAAACTAAATCTCTTTTATTTGCAGAAATTCAGGATTTAGCTGGCCACACATGTCTTCACCATCAATTCAAATATGGTAATGTGGTAAATTATTTTATTCGCTGTAGTTTTTTGTTTGGCATATGGTGGTATATCCTTAA